>BQMF02000127.1:600000-923212 GCA_027922465.2 Turritopsis dohrnii | reverse complement strand
CTTACAGTCTTTTGTTACAAGAGTCTTGTAACAAATATATCAATCTGTTTAACAAATCACGTGCGTTCTTGGTGTTCCATCTCATGACTAGGCATGTGTGTTTCCCCTTTCTTTTCTTGACTCTTTCAATTTTCTTCAATTCAATGACATCGTTCTCTTTATGAATGGTTAGATCGTTTCTATCTTTTGGATACCACACATATAACATTTTAGCTTGCCGTCGTAAATTTTTAGGTATAGCCGTGTATGATTGTGTAAGTAACCATAGCGAATGATTTCGATGGCGACCACTAATTGCCAACTCGAGCAAAGGCTTCTCTTTTTGTCCAATTTTTCATCAGCTATTATGTCGTCAATGAGGAATAAGGTTTTGTATCCAGCACAAAAGAGTCCATTTTCTTAATCCATTCATACAAGCGACCTTCCGGTTCAATTAAAATCACATAGCTGTCATTCCAAACCACTTCCGATCTCTGTAGTCTGATTCCACCTCAAGGTGGGACATATAATCACGATGAAATCAAAGTGATTAAAGTATTCATTTTCTAATAATTTTACACACGATCCGTTTTGCCGCACGATGTTGGTCCGACGAATAATGCTGTGTGAGGTTCTTTCATGTAAAGTGTGTTCATTTTTAATAATGCAGACATAAATTGACCGTTTTGAATATTTAATTGAGCGTCCATTATTAGATATATATATGCGTTTAAGTTTCCTGCAGTTTCAGCGGTCTTTTCAATCTGTAAAGTGATGCCTTCACTGCATTTTCAATCTTCGACCGGTCCCATGCAAGGCATTCTCATCAATTGTTCTGAAATCTAACCATAGAGCATACTTGTTTGTCAAGTAATCAGAGACTTTTACATCATGTAATCCTAAGCGCTTTCGGTTTTCGCCGACGCTATTATCTTTTGGTTTTCCTTCAGCAAAATACTTGCAAATCTCATTGTATTGTTCAAACGGCTGCATCCCTTGAGCAAAAAGTTGGTTAGGCTTACCCTCGACGATGACAGATACCTTTTCGATCTTTGGATTAGAATTTACAGTTTCTCGTTTGTAGGATTTTTCTTCTTCAAATAGAACTAAAATACCCTTCAAAGATTTGGCAGGTGTGTTGAATGACCAATTCCACGTTGTGTCTGACTTGTTTACTCTAATTTGTCTGTGCCGCAAAATCCTATCATAGAGCAAAGCCATGTTTTGATATTCAGAAGCGATTTGTCTAGCCAACGTGGGTTGTGTCACAAGCTCATATTCAAGTGAGATGTTGGATATTTTGTATTTACCGTCTGGGTTACGTTTTTGACCTGCGGCAGTATCTGGAGGGTCAGAATAAATAACTCGGTTATAGTCGTTAAATGTGATCTCGTAGCAAACCTTACCTAAACCGCTTGATAATATGGATAGTACTATCTAGCATCTCAAAGTCGAGTGGAATGACAAACTTGTTTTTATAGGTGTCAGCAATGGCTTTGTCTTCTGCATCAGTGGTGTCTTTATCAGAAGCACCAATCCTCAATTTCATACAATTCTCTGTACACCCATCATCGATGATGATACCCTGTCTTATCGCGTTTGTCTTTTCAAACTTGGTTAACCATAAATCTCTGTAACACCCAAAAAGATCAAAGTCATCGATGCTCAATATCTCGTTACCTTCGAACTTGACAGCCAACTTTTTAACGATAGCTCTCCCAATGTTACTGACCAATGTTCTTTTTGAGTCAGCTTTCGATTCGAGTTCAATATCAAAACTTAGATTCGTTGTTCCTGGGATAATGACATCATCACTTCCTAAATTTGGAAACCTAACCAATAATAACTGATTTTGATCGATCTCACTCGGATTGTGTGTGACAATTACTTTTTGACGAGAACCTTTTACACCGCGGGCAGTTCTAAGTGAACGTTCTGGATTTAACCTCTTCCGTATTCCATTGTTAATTATGATATATAATTAATTTTTACTTTTTATCTCGGTTTAGCGGATGTACAAAACAACGGTTGTACCCAGATCTTCTTTTAGTATACCACCATGCTGATCTGTCAGTCTCAACGTGAGAGACTGGAATACACCGTTTTTTAGTTTTTTGTAATGAGGATTTTTAGGCTCAGTATGTGTAAAGTCACTATATTATCGATGGGAATAGTTAGTAGAATATCACTTAGCTTTCCATCCTCAAGATTTTGAGTGTTGTCGAGTTCAGAGAGATGTAAATTCATTTTGGTTATTTTAGCTAGCGTATTTGTTCTGATTATTTGAGGTATTTGCCTAATGGTTTAAGTTCTATATCACCTTCTAAAAAGGTGCCTGCTAAAAACGCGTTCAATTCTCTGCCAGTGAATTTTCGTTTTGGTATCGACTTTTCACTTTCCCATCGTCAGACGTTTTCAATGTTATCGGTGTTGTGATTTGATAGGTGAAGGTGTCTCCAAATATCTCACATAATGCGATCTCTTTCGAACCGTCCATATTTCGAATGGGGTAAGGTAGATTATGGTCTTCTCACCCCTTACGAGATTTGCTGTGATATACATTTTCTTGTATTAAATAGAAGATTATTATTAAATAATAATGGAGGATATTTTTAAATATTCCCAATCGCGCTTTATAAGCCAAATGGAGGACAATACCTTCAGATATTGAATGCTAAAGATTTATACAAACAAACAATTATTGTCTCTGAGAGCGGTTCTTTCCCCGCAACTTTTCCAAATATATTTACTAATTACGAAATGGAAGAAAATGATCAACGTATGAAAATTTGGCAGGAACAACCATTTAAATTATGGCAAACCCAACTCAATTTTGTCACTTGGTGTGCTTCAAGCGCTTGTGGGTCAGTTCTGAACATCTGAAAGAAGGTCGCTCTACTCCTATGATTAGAGCAGTATATCGTTTTCACGTCTATTATCATATTAGACGAATCATTAAGCGTCTGCAGACACCTCTACCTTTTGAAGATAGTTTCAACCAATACGATAATCCTTATAACAAAGAAGAGTTTTTAAAAATCTGTAGTGAATATGGTGTCGATTCTGATCCTAAAAAATACAAAGGGCAATATTTTTACAGCTCGTATCAAAAAAGACGTAGAGACTATCCAACGCCAGGTCTGAGTTATTTCACAGACGACTCCATGACACGATGGATTATAGAAAAATCTAAAGGCTTTACAAAAACAGGTCTTGTAAAAATTTCAGAGAGTGTTAGAGCATATGCTTATCTTGTTCTTAGTTCAAGCCTCAGCTCGTTCTTCTATTTTAGGTAATAATTCAAGCTTTGACAGCTCAAAGAGTTTTTATGAACAACTTTGAAGACATTGTTAACCGCAGAGTTGATATTCAAGATGACATTAAACGTTATCAAGATACTTTAAATTACGCTTCAAGCAAAGTTGATTATTCTGTTGGACAAGGTATTTACATGTTACCTAGTGACATGAATCTAAACATCAAGTCGGGAGTGTCTGGTTATAATAATAAAATTCTCATATCTAATGACAACTTGAGCCTCGGAAGAAACAAAATGATTAATGTTATGCAAGAGCATCATATTTCACCCAAAGTGACTAGCTCTCCAACAAAAAATAAAAGTTCACAAAAGGAAGTTCATAAAAGAGTAGTGAGTCAAACAGATTCACTCCCATCTCGAAGAAGAGAAAATAGCTTTGGTTTTAGCGATTACCACGATGTTTAGTATATGGTATTATTATTATTATTGAAAACAAAACTCCCTTAGGAGAACCCCCTAGGGTTTTTGTTGTTGTTGTTGTTGTTGTTGTTGTGATACCCTAGAGGGTTTTTAATTCATTGTCTTCGATCTAACCGGCACTCCACCCTGGCTTCTCCAATCCACCAGCTCTGAGCTCTACCCCTAGATCTTAGACTATTTGTGTGTGACTACTTACGAACTCCGACTACTACGCACGCAATGGCCGTTCATGATCTGTTCGAGTATATTACATCTAGTCACATTGTTTTTCCCGACAACTTTTGGCACATTTTGTGGTGAATACCGGGAGCGGACGGCACCATCCAGTTCCAATCTAGCCGCTCCACTAGACCTTCCCTTTCCGGCAGACTCTGTCGCCTGTTCACCACAATTTTCAAATTATTCCGCTCTTGGGTTTTATATCATTCATTTAGACCTTAGTGTCTGCTTGTGGTGTCCCTCGGAACGCTATAATTTTGTTTTTTTATTTTGATTACATAACAAAATGATTAATGTTATGCAAGAGCATCATATTTCACCCAAAGTGACTAGCTCTCCAACACAAACAAAAAAATAAAAGTTCACAAAAGAAAGTTCAAACAGATTCACTCCCATCTCACGAAGAAGAGAAAATAGCTTTGGTTTTAGCGATTACCACGATGTTTAGTATATGGTATGTATTTTCGCTGATCAGCGTATGTAGTTTGCAATTATAGCCGGCATTGTGGATACATGCTAACACTTCTAAGCCCTGGCGTTTGTTGAATTTCGATCGAAATGACGGTAACCTGAATGTCTCTATGGACCAGAGAAACCTGACAGTGATAAATCACCCAGACACAATGCTAACCATTCCGCGATATATTCAACACAACTGCGGGGAAGTGCGCACTCATGCAAGTTTTACAACCAGAACATGAGAGATCTACAACCGCCGAAGTATATATACTTCCTCTCAGACGAACTGCGTGGGGTTCGAACACACGACCTTGTTGTTACAAGTTAGCGTTCTTATCCACTAGACTACGCTGATCTGTATGTTATATGTATTGTTAGCTCATTTATGTTATAAAAATGAAACTACTACAAACTGCTTTTTACTGCTTTTTATGAGATATTTAATTGTTTACAATTATGAGTAATTTGTGGTTATATAATAGAAACTGTTATGTGTTGTTATTTGTTATGTAATAGAAACTTACCACGTACACACAAAAGAAAATTGATATAAAACATATGATCACAAGTATATATATAGACAATGGAATTCCCAACAGTTGAAACATTCGAACAAATAATCGAACAATCTACAACGATCATAAAGTGGAGGGATCTACCTCAAAACGTGATTTATCATGTTAAATTTGTTTCTACAAAGGCTATGTATGCAGAGGTGCAAGATGGAACGGGAAATTTATATAAGGTGTGGTTGCCTGAAAGACTTTCCATTGAATTAAATGATTATGGTTGGGGTAGTAGAGAAGCCTTTGTCAGACCGAAAGGTCTCAAACAATCTCAAAAGAATCCAGAAAGACAATTCTTTGATTATGACATTATATGGCGCTAGATAAAATCTCGTCGACTCATCTTTACTTGTTTCTAGTAAAGATACTTTTGTACGATTCACCAACCTTGCACATAATCAGGAGGTAGCTCTGTATCTTCAGGTATCAACATCAACTCTTCTTTCACAAAAGATCGTTCAGGTCCATCTTGAAGGTAATACATTACACGGTTACCTGGTTGATCTATCACCTCACTCAATCTATAAGTCTTCTTTGACCATATCCTATCTGTTGCTCTTTTTCGATGGTCGTCGTGCTCTTCACCCGGTTGCAATAGATATCTATACAAACCATCTTGAGGTGGATAGCTCTCTCGTTTAGCGAGAGTTACCTCTTTCAATTTGATGGCATCTTTCGGTTTCATATCGATCATCCGAGTCTTCGTGTCGTTTAATCTATCCATAAGTTAATACAAATATTTGACCCACGTAGATGATACCTTTTCCGAATCGTTCAGTTCTTGAGCATCTTGTATTTTGAATAAATTTTCGGCAAGTATCTTGTTCAATGCCTCGACAAAAGCTGTATGGGTATGCTTATATTTAGTAGTTACTCTTTTAATTTCGACGTTATTCTTCTCCAACAGCTTTGTCACATCGGCTTTGAATTCTGAACCGTTATCACATTGAAATACTTTTGGGTAGTTTAAGGGTCCAACTCTATAGATATCTCTTATCATATCGGCAACTTCTTTGGCTTTCTTAGTCTTCAAAGGTCGGGCTACTTTGTAACGTGAAGCAACATCGATACCGGATAAGATGTACTTGTATTTATTACCATACAGCATATCACTAGGCATGTACAATATATCAAATTGATGAATCTCATTCGGTTTAGTCACCTCATAATGTGAACGTTCAACATGTTTCAGTGCGGGTAAATGTACTTGCCACAAAGCTTGTTTCGATAGCCATTTCTTAATTACCTTCAGTTTGAAGCCGAATCCTCTTATCCTTTCCACAAGTTTTGAGGTTGATAATAAATCTCTTGAAGTTTAGTGTCTGACATTTTTATTTATTTATAAACAACGTTTATTTTAGCTCATTTTTGTTAAAAAAAAATGACATTAAAAGTGGCTTAAAAGTTTTTATTATCTTTATATAAAGAATAAACATGACCGACAAAACAGAATCAGATTACCAATCAATGACTTATGATACATTGATAAACTTATGTGCATCACGAAAAATAAAATATGTTAAGCAAATGAATAAAGCTAAAATGGTTGAGGTACTTGAAAAAAATGATAAGGATCCATCTTATACTCTCGATCCTGATACGAAACAAGCATTTTATACACGCTATTCAAACTGGATAAATAACAACGAAGAAAAATATCTCAGATATCGAGAGCATAATAATGAGCAGAAAAAGATGGTTCGGAAACAAAAAAAATTGGCTTGTTCAACCTTGTAGAGGCTGTGTTTTTTGTTACTTAAAATCGAGTAACAGATGTTAACTATATAGTCTGAAAAAATTGGAAATTTCTAAACTACCTTAAAGGGGGAGCTAATTACATATGTATATCAAACATGACTACTAAAAATACTGTTGTTGAATTAAAAGCTATTGCGAGAGAACGCGGCCTACATGGTTACTCAAAACTCAGAAAAGCTGAGTTGATCGAATTATTAGCAAACCGGCCAAGACCTGTTCCATTTATTCCTAACCAACAAGATATGGATATCTTCGAAGAGCGAGAAATGTCGAAAAATAGACCTGTTGTGAAAAGTAAGTTGAATGAATGGAGAGATTGGTTGGTAAATCATGTACCTAAACCTATTAAGGAGAAAAGTAGTAAAGCTTTCAAAACTTTGAAAGATAAGGTTCTCAATCTGTATAAAAAGGTTAGAAAAGAGAGAGATGAGGGTGATAATGTTGTTCGAGAATTAGATCAACGACCACAAATCAACTTGATTGAAAGCCATCCAAGAATGAACAGGTATGAGGTTACCGGTAATTTGAATTCAGACCTATCAAATATTATTTTCAACCGAATCAGAGAAGATATCGAAATGCGTTCGAGGATTGTTTACAGTTTTACCGCTAAAATTTATCGGGGAAATGGGGAACTTGTAAAGTATGAAAAGACACTTCCTGGAGAAGGTACTTATACGAGTTTATCCGCAATCGAGGCGTATATCAAACGATGTGAGTTAAGACGATTAGATTTGGACGATGATGGTGTTTGGACTAAAGCATATCTACCAGCAGCCGAGGTTTTCGATAGTCCGGGTTTATATCAGGGACGTGTCGAATTTACTCGAATCATTATAAAAGTCATACACAGCAATGAACCGCTCATGGGTTGTGGTCCTCTCCCTGATTGGCTTCATGAGAAAAGATGTATCCATGCGATAGATGATAAAAACGACAATCTGTGTGTATGGAGATGTCTTGCTATCTACTTTGCATATGCTAAAAACAAACAAAGACCTACTACCAAAGCGTTAGAACTAGCTCGAGATTTTTATGATGATCAGAAACTAAAAGTTAAGGATGTACGAGCTACAAAACTCGTTGATTTTGAAGGTATTGCCAAACAGTTTAGTGTCAACATCCGTCTATATGAGCCGAAAAACCAACAAGTTTGGAAATTGGTGTTTGGTAAAAACCAGTTCAGAAAAAGTTTACCTTGTGTTGATATCGGTCTCTACGAGGGTCATTGCTTCTACATAAAAGATCTTGAAGGTTTGACACAACACTGGGAATGTGCCGCTTGCGAACAGAGATTTAACAGACACAACAATTATAATAGACACGTAACAGAAAACCTTTGTTCGGGAGGGAAAACCAAGTTGATATGCAAAGGAGAAAAGTTTAAGCATATCATGAACAGTTCCGATAAGGTATTCTATGGAGGTAACACGCAATTTAGTTATGCCGGTTGTCGATGGATTGAGAAACAATCTGAAATCACAGGTAAACATATTCATCACGCTCTTTGCGGTCATGGTGGTGAGAGATGTGTTAAGAATAACAAGCGAGAGATTCTTGTAGATGGATATGAACCTGCAAGTAATACTGTCTATCAATATTATGGTTGTAAATGGCATGGATGTCCTTGTATAAATGGTGATCCGAAAAAATATCGAGCTACACTTGATATGGAGACAAAAATTAGGAGTCTTGGTTATGATGTTGTTTCAGTTTGGGAGTGTGAAAAACCAGAGTTTAGAGCTGTTGAGCTTGAAAAGAAGTTTGTTCCATACCCATACTTTATCGTGTTTGATTTCGAAACGATACTCCATAAACTCGACCAACAAGTTACGAGTGATCTGACTTTTGACACTAAACATATCGCAGTCAGCGTTGCTATTACCGATAATTTTACAAATAAACCCACCTTTCTTGTAAATTCGGATCCGGAAGAGCTCATCAAAGACTTTATTTTAGATTTAGAAAATAGGTGGGGAGATATCTCGAAATGTGTAAGTGAAAAATATTATTTGCCTCACACAGATTCCCTTCCATCCCCTGTAGTTATGCGACACGAAGCTTGGTGTAATCAGGTTCCTGTGCTAGGTTTCAATAGCGGTAAATACGATCTCAATATGATCAAGAAGCACTTTGTTAATCATATGACAGAACAGGCCGGTTCAATCTCTGTGGCTAAGAAAGAGAATAGCTATATGTTTTTGACGACCGGTCAGTTCAAATTTTTAGATGTGAAATCTTATCTTGCACCGCGTCTTTCTTTTGACGGTTGGTGTAAAGCAAACAATTGTGAAGAACAAAAACTTGTCTTTCCTTATGAATGGTTGGCCAGTTTTGAGAAACTTTCTCACATAGGCACTGTGAAATATGAAGACTTTTACTCGAGTCTCAAGAAAAAGATTTCAATCACTCCTCAAGAATATGAAGATTTTAAGGTTGAATTTGAGAAACGTGGATGTGTTACCATGCTGGATTGGTTAAAAGAATATAACTTGGCCGATGTTGTACCGTTTGTGGAAGCTTTGGAGAAGACGCGAGAATATTATTATGGAGACGAGATCGATATGTTGAAGGACGCTGTGTCTATTCCTGGAATTTCGATGACTTATGTTTTGAACAAAGCGTTGAAAATGAAAAAGAGAGGAGAGCCCGATTTGTATGCACCGGGACAACCTTGTACGTGTAAATGTTCGAGGGAATGTTATAAACAAGGTTGCAAAGACTGTTCAAAAATACGAAAAGATTGTGAGCGTGTCCGAAAAACAAAGCTTACGAGTTGTTGAAAACCGGTATGGTTGGTGGTCCGAGTATCGTGTTTTCCAGATATGCCGAAAGAGGTGTGTCAAAGATACGACCTCATAAATATAAAGACGCTAGGGATTGCGAGTCTGTTGTTGGTTTTGATGCGAATAGTTTGTACTTGTTTTGTTCGGGACAGGAGATGCCCTGTGGAAAGGAGAGTTACATTGAGATAGAAAATCCTACAGATCCGGAGTTTTTGAAAGAGTTTTCCGAGGGTGTATGTGAAGGTTCTATTTTTGGTTTTTGTCAGGTAGATATTCGCGTTCCGGAAGAGTTAAAAGCTAAATTTGAAGAGTTTTCACCTCTGTTCGTTGTCGATAAAATTCCTGAGAGATTAGTACCCCAACATATGAAAGATTATCAAACAGCTACAAATAGGATGAATGTCAAAGGAACTAAGAAGTTGTTGGGGGTTTGTAAGGCGAAGAAGATTTTGTTATATACACCGTTGTTGAAGTGGTATATAGATCACGGTTTGAAGGTGACTGGCGTATATAAAATTCTGAAATATACAGCGAGCAGGCCTTTCAAATGGTTCCCTAAAGAAGTAACCGATGCGAGACGAGATGGCGATTTGAACCCTGCATTAAAACAACTCGGTGACACTCATAAACTGAAAGGTAATTCGTTCTACGGTAAAATGATTGAAGATCTCGAAAAACATACCAATAATACGTACACGAAATCAGAGGAAAATGTGGATAAGGCGTTCAGAAGCCCTTTCTTTGACGATCTTGAAGTCATTAATGAGACGTTTGAGATCAAAGAGAGAAAACGTCAAGTCAATATAAATCGACCTTATCAATACGGTATCGCCGTGTACCAATTTGCTAAATTGAGGATGCTTGAGTTTTGCTACGACTTTCTCGATAAATATATTGACAGGAGGGATTTTGAATTGATTCAAATGGATACGGATAGTATGTACATGGCTCTTTCGTCTAAGTCGTTGGATGATATCGTTAAACCCGAACTTAAGGATTATTATTTCAAGCAAGGTAAAGCAGAATTTTTGAGTACGAGTAAATACCACGATAGAACACCGGGTTTATTCAAGGCGGAGTTCAATGGTACTCGAATGATTGCGCTCACAAGTAAATGTTATTTTGCGGAAAATCAAGATCTGGGTAAATCAAAGTTTAGTTGTAAGGGAATTTCAAAAAGGCAAAATGAAATGAGTTGGCAGCGATACAAAGAAGCTTTGGATGGTAGTAAGGACATGGCACAAAATACAGGGTTTAGGGTAAGTTATCATAAGATCGTCACGTACACACAAAAGAAACTAGGTCTCAGCGCTTATTATGACAAACGAATCGTAGCCGATGATGGGATACACACCAAACCACTATACTAATCGAAATTCATTCACGATAACACTTATTAACGCGTTTCACGTTAATAATCCCCCTTATTTTCACCGTTAAAAATATAGTAAATTCTCGATAAAATTATGAACATCGAAAAGTGCGCCTATAATGCCTCTCACCTACTACTACTCAAACAATTTGGTATGTCCTTAACACAACCTAGGAGGATAGAAAAGAGAAGGAGAAAAAACTCAAATTTAAAGCCTATTCAATCTATTCAAATTTTGCATTGTTTTTAAATTGAAAAGAAACGTAAGCGCGATGCGCTCGTCCCAGTTTTTTCCGCGCAAAAGTGATTGAAGCCTATATGAAAAATATACTAATTTATCCCCTGAGAGACCACTATTAAGCTTTTATCTATTGAAAGTAGACCGATATGTCCCTCACTGTGGGTTTCAAAACATTAGGCGTCAAAAACCCGAGAGGAAATGCATAAGAATCGCCATTTTGAGCTTCAACAGGAAGGTGCATGTGCTCTCACTGATCATGTTTTTTTTGAAGAAATACTTGTGCGTGTGTTTTGCGTGATCTATATATTAATAGCCGATTCTCTGTCTGTCTGATAAAAGATTGGTTTTATCAGAGGTTGTGACTTCGAATATGCTTCTGGTTGAACACAAGTTGTACGAGCCGTTTATAAGGAAATTTGACGTTTATTGATACAGTGATACAGAGCATGTGAACATCGGCGGCGAGCGACGCCGCCTTGGCGTCTAGTCTATATATTAATAGCCGATTCTCTGTTTGTCTGTTTGTTTGTCTGTCACGCAAAATGGTAGATTGAGTTTTGAGCGAAATTATTTCTTTTTTTGTGTGTGACGTGAGTTCGAAGCAAATACATTGCAACCCCAATCGAACGTGACTTTTTTTGGCTGATGAACTAATAGGAATAACGTTTCGTTTTTATCATTATTGTTAGTTTTATATTCCACGTTGACTTGGCTTTGAAAACAGTACATCAACTAAATACAAAGAAACTAACTGATTAAACATTTTGGACAAAAAGCAGCAGTGGCAGAACGTGGCAGCATGTGCGATTTGTCACTATCTCTTGCCTGACTGTCTGAGACGGGTGAACTTTTTTTTGAGCAATCAAAATGTTTAAAAACCGATAGGTAAAAAAAGAGTATTATATCAAAACAAAATGTGTTTTTTTTTTTTTTTTTTTGCTTTTCTTTTAACAAATTAATTTCTTCTTTTAATTGTTAAGCGTTCTGATCGAACGTGTTTATTCTATTTATTCAATTAGCACGTGCCTTTTTTCTCTCCTCCGTCGTGATGTTTTTAAGAAGAGAAACTATTTCTTCCTTACGTTTGATAGCACCCATGTTGGAGTGGGTAACTTTTTTAAAACAAAAGCTAATAAAAAGTTGAAGTTTTCTCTCTCTACATTTTGAGTGTATTGTTACACTGATAAAAGATTGGTTTTATCAGAGGTTGTGACTTCGAATATGCTTCTGGTTGAACACAAGTTGTACGAGCCGTTTATAAGGAAATTTGACGTTTATTGATACAGTGATACAGAGCATGTGAACATCGGCGGCGAGCGACGCCGCCTTGGCGTCTAGTCTATATATTAATAGCCGATTCTCTGTTTGTCTGTTTGTTTGTCTGTCACGCAAAATGGTAGATTGAGTTTTGAGCGAAATTATTTCTTTTTTTGTGTGTGACGTGAGTTCGAAGCAAATACATTGCAACCCCAATCGAACGTGACTTTTTTTGGCTGATGAACTAATAGGAATAACGTTTCGTTTTTATCATTATTGTTAGTTTTATATTCCACGTTGACTTGGCTTTGAAAACAGTACATCAACTAAATACAAAGAAACTAACTGATTAAACATTTTGGACAAAAAGCAGCAGTGGCAGAACGTGGCAGCATGTGCGATTTGTCACTATCTCTTGCCTGACTGTCTGAGACGGGTGAACTTTTTTTTGAGCAATCAAAATGTTTAAAAACCGATAGGTAAAAAAAGAGTATTATATCAAAACAAAATGTGTTTTTTTGTTTTTTTTTTTTGCTTTTCTTTTAACAAATTAATTTCTTCTTTTAATTGTTAAGCGTTCTGATCGAACGTTTTTTATTCTATTTATTCAATTAGCACGTGCCTTTTTTCTCTCCTCCGTCGTGATGTTTTTAAGAAGAGAAACTATTTCTTCCTTACGTTTGATAGCACCCATGTTGGAGTGGGTAACTTTTTTAAAACAAAAGCTAATAAAAAGTTGAAGTTTTCTCTCTCTACATTTTGAGTGTATTGTTACACTGATAAAAGATTGGTTTTATCAGAGGTTGTGACTTCGAATATGCTTCTGGTTGAACACAAGTTGTACGAGCCGTTTATAAGGAAATTTGACGTTTATTGATACAGTGATACAGAGCATGTGAACATCGGCGGCGAGCGACGCCGCCTTGGCGTCTAGTCTATATATTAATAGCCGATTCTCTGTTTGTCTGTTTGTTTGTCTGTCACGCAAAATGGTAGATTGAGTTTTGAGCGAAATTATTTCTTTTTTTGTGTGTGACGTGAGTTCGAAGCAAATACATTGCAACCCCAATCGAACGTGACTTTTTTTGGCTGATGAACTAATAGGAATAACGTTTCGTTTTTATTATTTTGTTAGTTTTATATTCCACGTTGACTTTGCTTTGAAAACAGTACATCAACTAAATACAAAGAAACTAACTGATTAAACATTTTGGACAAAAAGCAGCGGTGGCAGAACGTGGCAGCATATGTTCGGTTTGCCACTAACTCTTGCCTGACTGTCTGAGACGGGTGAACTTTTTTTTTGATTAATCAAAATGTTTAAAAACCGATAGGTAAAAAAACAGTATCATATCAAAACAAAATTTTTATTATTTTTTTATTATTGCTTTTCTTTTAATAAATTAATTTCTTCTTTTAATTGTTAAGCGTTCTGATCGAACGTTTTTTTATTCGATTTATTCATTTAGCACGTGCCTTTTTTTCTCACCTCCCGTGTGATCTTTTTAAAAAGAGAAACCATTTCCCCCTTATGTTTGATAGCACCCATGTTAGAGCGCGTCACTTTTTTAAAACAAAAGCTAATAAAAAGTTGAAGTTTTCTCTCTCTACGTTTTCAGAGTATTGTCACACTGATAAAAGATTGGTTTTATCAGAGGTTGTGACTTCGAATATGCTTCTGGTTGAACACAAGTTGTGTACGAGCCGTTTATAAGGAAATTTGACGTTTATTAATACAGTGATACAGAGCAGGTGGACATGGGCGGCGAGCGACGCCGCCTTGGCGGCTAGTTTAGATAATCTTTCTTATGAATTTATCTGTCAGTTTCTTTTTATTTGAACAGTTTTGATTCAGGATTACGTAAGTTATAAGGATTTGTTTCACAGTGTTTTTACTGTCTTTTTCTTAATATATTTTGCATAAATTAACTTTCAAAAATTTTACTTATAATAATGGTAGGCAGCACACGTTTTTACTGCAGCTCTACTCTCTCTGCGATGTCTCCCTGTTATTACTTTGATTAATACTGTTTCTGTTCTCATTAAATTCTTTCGAGAAATACTTGTTGTTATTGTATATGAAAAAATAAAAAGTTGGCTGCTGATGGTTTGTCACTTTTAGGTAGTATTTCACTTTCTCTTGCGTGGTTAGCTAGATTCTTTTTTGACTTTGAACATAATTTGCTAGCCACTGCACTGGCAACTTGGTATGTTTTAATGCGTATTTTTTCCTTTTCTATAGCATATAATCTAGAATTGATATTGATATAAATTATTATAAAAGAAGAAAAAACAGCTATTTTAATAGCTACATATTCTCAACTCAATCATGGATGTACATGTCAACATCTTGAAAAATATTTGTCAGCTTTGTAAAAAAAGGATTGTGTTGACAAAAGGCTACTGTAATCCAAAATTATGTGGCACCTATTCCAGAATCACGAAGGAGTGTTTCGGTGTAGTGGTAGAACACGAAGAGGCAAATGTGTACCCTCAGTACCTCTGTAGTAGCTGTGCAAGAAGAGTTCAAAGGCTTGCATCTCAGCAACCTAAGTATGTTGGGGGTGCTGCTGAATTTTCAATGCACAATGATTCCTGTGATATCTGCTTTGTACCTAAATCATCAATGCACATCAAAACAGCAGATATTTTGATGGAAAAAGATGGTTTTATAAAGATAAATAGTGAGAATTCAAAAAGAGTATATATAATACCTGATGGATCAATCAAATTGATTGTCAATTATGATGACAGCTGGAAATGTCTTGTTTATGATAAAGAAGTTATAAGTGAGACATTGCGAAACTCAAACTTGCCAGTTATCCTTGACGATGAAGTACTGGAACGTTTTTGTACCACATTAAATAAATTAAATGTATGCACTGGTAATGCTGATTTGCAAGATGTAGTACAGGCTCAGTTTGACTGTCCAGTTCCATTTCCATCGCTAGATGGTTTTGGACAGTTTGCGTACCTGGAAACAGAGAGTATGGTGCGACTGGATAAAAATAGCTTGACAGTTATCCGAAGTGCTGACTGTGAACTCTTAACTAACAATGAGAATAAGCGATGTGTCAATTGTCAAGAACTTAGAAGCCGCTTGAGAATGATGAAAAGTAGGTTGAAGTCTAATTGGCACATGGAAGTTACATCACAGTCATCCACCAGCAATATCAGGTATTTAAGTCGTTCAGAACTGGAAGAACGATACAAAAACTCCCAGAAGGAAAGAGCAGAAGCTATAAGAAGAGTCACCAAATTGAATATGAAGGTTAAAGAAAAAATTGACAAAGATGGTGTTGTGTTGGATGAAGATAATGAAATGTTTTTTAAGACAATCATTAATGAGAGTGAGAATGCTTTTGATGAGGAAACTCCTCAATGGCTACTGTGGCAACAACAACAAGAAATGGCTGCTAAAGAAGATGCTCGTGGAATGAGATGGCACCCCTTAATTGTTCGCTGGTGCTTAAGCATATACCATAAATCACCTGCCGCTTACAAACAATTATCAGACAAACGAATTGGGTTCATGCGCTTGCCAAGCACACAGACACTGAAAAAGTATATAAATTTCACAGAGCCCATGAGTGGATTCAATCCTGATGTTATTCAAAACTTGATAACTGACTCTAAAATTGAGGAACTGCCTGACTTTCAGAAAAATGTTAGCATTGTCTTTGATGAGATGAAAAGTAAAAGTGATTTGGTATACCGAAAGTCAACTGGGCAACTTGTGGGTTTCACTGAGATGGGCGATATTAATGAGGAGTTTCGTCAATTTCAACATTCTTTTGTTGATGATAGTAATATTATTGACAGAGAATTTGCCACTTATGTAATGGTTTTCATGGTTAGAGGAATTTTATCAAATTTAGTTTATCCCTTTAGATATTTCGCTTCTTTGGGTTTCACTGCTGCTCAGCTGTATCCCTGTGTGTGGGAAGCAACTAAGGTACTGGAGTTAATTGGGTTTTATGTGAGAGCATTTATATCGGATGGAGCATCACCAAACCGGAAATTTTATGATATGGTTGCTGGTGAAAATGAATATTTCACGGTCAATTTATTTGCTCCTTACCGAGTAATCTATTTGTTTTCTGATTACTGCCACTTGATCAAAACAACAAGGAATTGTTTCAAAAATTTGTTTGGAAATTTGAATACTAGAAATCTTCATGTAAGTTTATGCTTTTTTTCTTGTTGGTGAAATTCTTTTTTCGTAGCATTATCATGATTTGCCTTTTTTTTGGTTTGTATGCATAAATTATATTCCTTTTCAATCTCTTGGTTTCAGTTGGACGGTATGGACATAAGCTGGAAACATTTAGTGCATGTATATGAGTGGGACTTAGGTCTTCATCGAGCTGCTCCAGCGTTAAGAATGCTTCATAGGTTAAAGGAAGAGCATGTCAATTTATCCCCTAGATTACGAATGCAGGTGAAGCTTGCTGTGCAGGTATAACACCTTTTATCTTTTTTTATTTGACCTTTACTTTTGAAAAAAACCCTAATATTATGTAAAATGAAGGAAAACATCGTTTATTTTTGTTACTTGTCATTACATAGAGAGAAAGGCGTAAATAATTTGGAATATGATACTGAGAAAACTTTTTTTGTTCCTTTTACTTTCTTATCCTTCTTACTCATTTGCACTTATCTACTAGGTTCTAAGCCGTACAACTGCAAATGCTTTGATTGCACAAGGTTTTCACAATAGAGCTGGAACAATAAAGTTCATGCAAATGTTTGATCAAGTGTTTGACTGTCTCAATGTGTCAAGAAAAGATGAGTATCGTAGGACAAGAAAGCCAGAGCTGGCTCCATATGAAAATATTGATGACTGGAGATTTAAGGTATGATGTTTTTCCATCATACCATGTGTTTGTATCTATGTCTATCCATGTTTGATTTCATAATTTTTTATAGATTTTAGTATAAACACCAACACAATCAGAAAATGATATTTACCAATTTGTCAAACATCTGTCATACATGATGATTTTCTCACTTTCTATAATGTTATGACTTGATCTTGTGATATAGTTTTGTTTATTTTTAGTTTTTGGAAGAGGAATTTTTGCAAGGATATTTGGAAAGATGGCGAGATCAGGCTAATGCTGCTGTTGGGATGACAAGAGATGAAAAAAATAAACTTTGCTTGAGTAGACAAACCTTACATGGATGGAAAATAACTGGTGTGCGTAAAGATTTTGATATTTGCTATGTTTATTTCTATTTATTTGATATTCATGCTTTCGTTTGATTACCAAATGGTATGAATTTATGATATTCAATTTATTTTTTTATGGTTCAGCCGTTCATTCATCCATCATTTAGGTTGTTGATGACTTCCTAATGAATAAATATGACAACCATATTTGTTTTAGTAAAATCATTCGTGGAGTTAACAAAGCTAATGCTACAGCAAGAAGGTGTCAAGTTTTTGTTAAGTGAGAGGTTCTCACAAGATCCCTTAGAACAACATTTTGGTCGTCAAAGAAGTGCAGGTGGGTGTAACGAAAACCCAACATTGTACCAATTTGGTCATCAAGAACTTGCACTAAATGTGATGGGAAGTAAATTAATTACGGATTTGCGAGGTAATACAAGACGAAACGTACAAGGAATGCATTTAGATGTGCATGATAGAAGAAAACTGCCACAAAAGCAAAAGAAGTGAACTGTTCTTTATAACAACGATTTTGTAGATAGCAAGATAAAGATTCCATGTTGAAAAATTTCAGAGTTTTTTTAAAGCTTTCTGAGAGCATCTGTTTTCCATCTGATTGTTTTTTGTTGGTGTCAGTCGAATTGAAGCCGCTACAATTCTAAATAACTGTTTGTGTCCGATAATCAGGTTATTTGACTCGCACATGTCTGGCTGTCTTCATAGTTACTTTTTTCATATTTGTCAATATTATATTGCTTATACTTTTGTAAATATTTTTGCCAATACATCATCACTTTGTATGATTTTTGACTGTCAGCGTTGTGTTCTGAAAAAACATAAATCAAAATCGGATGAAAGGTCCAGGCTCTCTAACTTCGATATCCTTTTAAGATTAGCTTCTCGTTTTGTCGGTTTCTGAAAACGGAAAATCCTCTGAGATCGGGCTAAACGGCAAACCGGGTGAAATAATGATTCACATGTGAAGATGTGATGTGATTACCTTGCGGGAATTTTTGTTTGCGTGGACTAATTTTTTTGTGAGCTAAAGTTTGAGAGCGTTTTACGTGGATTAATTTTACCAAGTCAGAGCTATTCAAGGAAAATGTTTGGATTTATTTTTGCGAATGTGTACAAAATGCTATGCATGTATTTTATAATATAGCTGAGAAAATAGCAGCGAAAATCACCGTTTCCATGCCTGACACATTAGAAAACCAATGAGTGCTTGATAAGTACAAGAATAGTTAACATACGAAACGTACACAGTGCCAAAAATAAAACCATGAAATTTTGCGCGGATTTGTTTGCGAATCGTTCATGTGTTGACGTTTTGCGAATTTGGCCAGAAATCGCAAAAAATCCCTTTACTGTATCAGTTATGATCATAAAGAACGGTATACTTGAAATGCTACACTCAAATTTTGTATATTGTAAGGATCGCAGTGGCAGTCATAAGAGGAAATACGGTATGCATCAATCATTTCAAAACAGCTCGAATGACGGGTTGATATATCCCCAAATATAGAAGCCGCAAATATTCCGGAAATCAATAGAAGCCTTGATGAATTTCAAAACCTTATCCATTTTCGAATTTCCCATAAACTTACTTTCATTTCTTCATGGAAAAAAGAATTGATAAAAAACTTAATTTGATTTCGGTCTTATTGTCGAATTTCAACAAAATGGGGGGTCATTATAAAACAATTTCTGGGGTGAAACATTTGGCGCTTGTGCACAAATGCACCTTTATAATAAAATAAATAAATGAAAATCAAGTATATATACAAACAACATCTCATCTTTTTACAATCACAATCAAACACAAAATCTACTGACATCAACACTTCATAACAAACACAACACTTGTGGTATAACCCAAGCTAGTACTCATCAGAGTGTTCGTAACATGTTTTTATTGAGGTAATGAAGTAATGTTCAAACTGAAATACAAAGTAAGGACTAATAAATAAATAGAAATAAATACAAGTTGAAATTTGACAAATTTAATTGAGAAAAACTAAGTCACTGCTGCAAACAAAATGGCAGCAAAAAGAGAAACAAAAGCAAACACTGAAATGTAAAAACAAAAGCAAAACAGAACTCACCAGCTGGCCTAAAGTAATAGCTGGGTATGATAAGCCATGTACAAAAAACAAATGTATTTTTTAACTTGAACTGACTTGAAACTTCATCTCTTACTCATCATTACTTTATGAGTGTCAGAGCAGATTGAGCAGTGATTACTCAAAAAAGTATTTTATAATAGAGAGATAATTGCTCCCCATTTGTACAAATAATAAAAATACTAAACAAAAGAAAAGTGTGATGATGATGATGACATGGAAATGACAAGATGGTAGATTGAGAGGTGTTACCACTCCTCCACTGTGTGGAAGGGAGAAAGTGACATGTAAGTGGTTGTGACATATGCTACTGACTAATGAGAAAATGAAAGTAAATGGATATGATAGTTGGAGTGATGGATGATGATAAATGTTGAGAGAAATTTAAACAAAATAAAATAAAATAATCAGTACTGTACTGTCTGTACAACACTCCCCCACGGAGGTTTTAAATTTCTTGAATAAAGTTAGACTGTGGTAGCTTGATTAACTTAACATTTCAATAACTGTTCATATTTTTACTTCAACACAACAGGGACTGAACCGTGTTCAGTATTCATCAACTTCATCAACAGAATGTATCAGCACGAGATTCCTCACTGATCGGTAGGTTTCACGAGAAGTTTCTTCATTTGCATTTCAATACTTCACTCGAACCTTTCAAACAACACCATCCTTGGACTGCTCCACTGCAGTGATAATACCGTACTGGTACGTAGATGAGATGACTGAATCAACCTTGGTGAACAGGACGACATCTCCTATCTTCAAATTGATATCACCATCGAACCATTTCCTTTGCTCCATTACACGTGGAACGTGATTCAATAACCACGACTCGAACCATGCATCAAAAATTTTGAGATTTTCCATCATGAGTTTTGAAGGATTTTCACATGTGACCATCTCGCCAGTTGGACTTCTTGAGTTGTTTCGACCCAGAAGAAGTCTATTCGGTGTGATAAGATCAAGGTTTTCAACGTCAACCTTTGAACCAACACCAATTGGCAAGTCATTGATGCTGTTTGCCATGATGGATGAGAGCGTCTCCCACTGCATCAGTGATAGGCGGTGGTGATGTACGTTCTTGTGAATTGAAGCATTGATCTCCTTGATTTTCCTCTCGACTTTCCCATTCATATTGTGCCCTCCGACTGGGCATACTTGGAAGTCAACAGATACACGTTGGCTGAGTTGATGTTGAAGGTCTTTGAAGCTTATCTTCATGCTGTCACATCCTTTGATTAGTTGGCTTCCACTATCACACAGTAGCTTCTTGGGGAAGCCGTAGCTGCTGGCAAATCGAATGAATGACATTATGAATGCATCTGCTGAGTAGTCATCCATGACTTTGATGCCAATCGCTGAGGTGGTGCAGCAACAAAAAACTCCTAACCAGATCTTCACAGTGGTTCTTTTGTGTAGAGGTGAGTAGGCTTGATATGGTCCAGAGAGGTCGACTTATGTTGTGTAGAAAGCCGGAGCGATGGTAAGTTGACAATCTGGTATTGGACCCATCACTGCTTCAATTGACCTCCTGTTGAGATAGCGACACCTCTGACATTTCTTTCGGATTGATTTGACTAACAAACGTCCTTCGATGATGAACACTTTTTCCATGATGAATCTGAGGGTAGTTTCTACACCAGAATGCTTGACAACGGGATGATTCCAGTGGTAATCCAGGGCAATACTGATTGCAATTGGAGAATTCTTGTCCAAGACTGGAACGCAAAAGGTATGTTTTGAAAGATCCTTCATTGCTTGCGTGTACCGACCAACAATCGTGATTTCATCTTCAGGTAATATTCTTCCCGAATACATCAACAGCGGTCCTTTCTTTGTTGTGAAATTTTCATAGCGTTTTGATGCGACAAATTGGTACACTTCCCGGGTACCTTTTCTGAAGAAGTAATCTTCTGCAACTTGAATCTCTTCCTGTGTCGGTTGAGTTGATTTTGTCAACAGTAACTTCTTTCCCCGTTTGATCCTCTGACAGAATCGCTGAACGTAGACGAGAATGCGAATCACCTTGGAGAAGTTATGTTGAAGTGGACTGATAAGGTAGTCAGAGAATGCAAACCTGTCTCTGATACCTGATTCTTGGTTGACAAGGTACACATCAATCTCCTTCTTGACTTCTTTTACTTCGAGATCATTGAGTTTGACTTGGCTCGGAGAGAACATGGGAAATTCCGAGCTTTCGAGCTTCATCCATGGCAATCCGTTAATCCAAGTTGAGTCTCGATCAATGTCATTCAGTGTGACACCTTTTCTTGTGCCGATGTCTGCTAACATATCATCTGATTGGACGTAATACCACTGCTCTCTTGCGGTGAATCGCTGAATCTCAAGGACTCGGTTGCGCGTCCACTGCTTTAGGGGCTTTTCATCATTTGTTATCCAATGTAGGCTGATTTGACTATCTGTGAATTTAACTGCATGCCTGTGGAACTTCTTGAATGATCTTCTGACAACTTCCCCTGCATAGGCGTTGATGAGAGCAGCGTACAGCTCGGCTCTTGGCTGCGTCATTCCAGTTGGTACAACTCGTGATCGTGCAAGTACAAGCTGACAGGAGAATTGACCATTTTTCCTCTTGAATCTTGCATAAACACAGCAGCAAATCATTGACCGGCTTGCGTCAGCAAAATCCAAGGTATTGATGTTTAGATTCTCTGCATCTTCAGGAATCACTGCTCGCTTGAATCGCAGTTGTCCGATGCCTTTGATGATATCGAAGTTGGATTCCCAGATGGGTCGTAGTTCTTCTGGGATCACATCATCCCAGTCAAGTTTTCGACTAACAAGATGCTGCAAATCCATCTTTAGTGACTCAGTTATTGGGGCGACTCTCCCAGTCAGGTCAAAGACCTCGGCAACCTTTGAAGCACATTGCCTTCTGGTCAACTTCTCAGGTATGATGTTGATCTGACTCAAAGGTTTCTTACCACGACACTTTTTAGCAAAGTTGAGTTCCCCAATGTTGATTGATATCTTGTCTGTTTTGGGAAACCACTTCATTCCTCCGACAAAAATTGTCTCACCATCATCAGTGAGAGCAGCAGGTGGATCTTCACCAGAGAAGCAGACACCTTTGAGCTGAAATCCACCTGTATTCAACACAACCTCTATTTGATCAGCTCTTTTGTGAGCTTGCTCGATAGTATTTTCACCAGTGACAGTGTCATCCACAAATGTGTCATTATCAACAACTTCTTTGACTTCAGGATATAGGTCTTGACTGAGCTCTGCGACCTTACGAAGTGCGTACTCTGCCTGATTCCCACTTGGGCGAACACCGTAGATCAAAGTCATTATGATCTTTTCTTCAGGAAGCTTTGTTGGATCCAGGTCGCTTTGCCAAATGTATCGCTGGTAACACCAATCTGCTTGATTAAGGCGAATGGTATTATACATCTTTCGGATGTCTGTATGCATACCAACACGATGCATCGACCAACGAATCAGGATTTCCTGAAGTTTGTTTAGGTTGTTGCGTCCCTTCGCCAAGAGGTCGTTGAGGCTGAATCCTGACGGTGTAGCTTGAGATGCGTCGTAAACCACTCTGCAAGGAGTACTGACTGAATTCCCTTTCCAGACAGCACGCCAGGGTATGAAGTATTGAATCGGGTTTTCTTGTAACATTGTTTGCATATCTGTTGGGAGATTTCTTGTGAATTCAACAAATCCAAGATCTTGCAGCTTCTGCTCAGATTTGATGATGTCTTGTTTGTCTTGACTGTTTGATGGTTTGTTGAGCTTTCTGAGTTGCTGATGGTAAACTTTCAATGCCAGGTCTTTGTTGGGTGCAAGTCGTTGCAAGGGATCGCTGATAAATGGCAGTGAAGCAGATGTTGTTGAAGTTTTCAAGTCAATTTGTACAGACTTGTTAATGATGTCTTGTTCCACTTCTTCCTTCAGACTGATTGCCTCATATTCGTCATGATGCTTGCAGGACTTGCAGTTTCGACATATCGGGCAGCGGTAGTTGATATCAGTTCCCGCAGTTTCAACTTCTTCGAAAACCTTTTGACGCTTTGAGAGGTACACTTCTGGTAGAAAACTTTCAGCATGGTCAGCGTGAAAAGTAAAATGATCCTCCTTGAAACCGAGCAGAGGAACATCTTGTTGAGTGTTGCTTCTGAGTTGCTTCAAATCATCTGCTAGAAATCTTGATGCTTCTGTTGAGTTGAAGAAGTTCGTGTGTACATCTGTGAATGATTGGTGAGGACCGCCAACAACCCCACGTCCACCGTCCAGACTCTTGAATGACGATTCAAACAGTGATAGACCTGATGGCAATTGATGCACAAGTTTAGGGTGATATCTCAGATACTTCACCCCCATCATCAGATGCACCTCTCCTCCGACTGTGGATGGAAGCTGTGGAAGACGATCTGTTCCTCCAGTTGACTTGTAGTGAGTGTGGATTGTTTCTTCGACATCCTTTAGCGTGTAAATAGGAAATGTAGAGGTGATTTGCTTCAGGCAGAGGCCTGAAAGTGTGACACTTCTGCCATCATGGAGTGGAAGGGTAACGTTGTAGCATCCACTTGACTTTATCGACATGTTACCAACTCCACCATTCTGGATTGATTCACCACTTTGCTTTTCTGCGTAAGGGCCAAGCAACTTTACTGCATTTTGAGAAAGTAGAAAATCACTGCACCCATTGTCGAAGAAGATGTTAAGTTGGTTTCCGTTGACTTGGATGGATTGTAGTAGGTAGACTCCTTTGTTTGACACAGAGTCCTTCGGTGATTGTTTGGCTGTGTGAAAACTCTCCGAATGAAATGAGAGCTTTATTTCTCGTGAGAAACTTGGGATTCTGGGACTCTTCATGCACTTTGTCTTGAACAATTCCAGAACAGCTTTGTTGTGAGTTGAATCCTTGTGTTCGTCACAAACAAGTACGTGTCTTTTGGCAGGGTGTCCTTTGTGAGTCTGATGTGGACAGATGTAGTCATGTTGGCACTTCCCGTCGAGATGCTTGCCTTGAGATGCATCTGCTCCTGGAAGAAGACACTGTGCACAGAAGCCTTTGTCCTTCAGCAATGCCAAGCGTGCAGCTGGTGTCTTTTCCGCGAAGATCTTGCAAGTGAAATATTGAACAATACGTGTTCCACCAGGACCATAGGCTGACACATGGCCTGAAGATTCTGCTGATTCCCCACAGATGACACACTTTGGTTCACTGCTGACGGTTGACCCATGGTAGGACTCCTTTGACTATCTCTTTTCTTTGGATGATGAGGATGATGAAGCATCTGATTTAATGGTTGACTTGTTGTTGATGATGGATTTCTGTTGCTGAAGCTTTTCTTCTTTTTCGAGAAAGTCCAACAACTTCTGCCACACTTCTTTCTCATCTGGCTCATCATCAGCAATGCTTGTCAGGAAGCGAGTCAGTCTCCAGTCACCCAATTGTTGGTAGACTCTCAAGATGCTATCCCCATAGTACAGGTTTTCCTCAATTTTGTGCTTTTGAGCGAGCTGTATGACTTCACGGAGTATGTTTGTAAAGTTGCTGAGAATGTAGACAAGTTTCTCAGGATCTCGAACCTTCAGGTCACACTTGTTGAGAGTCTGTAATTTACGTGACAAGAGTTTCTTTGGGTCACCATAGGCAGACTTTAGACGTAACCAGATTTCCTCGATGTTGTTAAGGCTTCGGACAAGAGTTAATGCTGGTTCCGCAAGAAAATTATTCTTTAAAAGATCAGGTAAGAACTTGACTGGCGTAGATTGTAGATACAGTTTCTCAAAGTCGTCGCGGAATGTATAGAAGTCTGTTTTTGATTCATAACCACGGTACTTCTCGAGCTTAATATTGAGATGACCTTTGTTGTAGTGAAGATCTTTATCCAATTTTCGCGAAGAGACTTCGTCATTCACGGAGTTGACAAAGTCGTGCTTGAGAAGATTAAGTTTTATGTATTTCTTCTCAATGGTTTTAATAGAAAGAAGTATCTCTGCTTTGTTGATAGGTGATTTCAAGACTGATTCATACTTCTCACCAATCTTTGAAAGTTTATTCATGAATGTTGCACTTTGACTCTTCAGCTGCATCAAATGAATGTCACTTGCCTCTTTGAGGTCCTGCTCAAAGCACTTTTCGATCTCGTCCAAGTTACGTTCTATCTCTTCAACAGCAAAAAGGGTTGATCGTTCTTTGCAGGCAGCGATTGCAGTACTTTCCGACATATGAGCAAGGTTGAGCTTACCTTTGCACTCATTTGCTGTCTTGATGAAATCTTTCAGTAAGGAGAGAGTGTTTGTGAGTGACATGTCAAGAATCTCGTCCTTTTCTTCAGCCGGTAAGGTGAGATGTTTCTTTCGCAGAATATTTCTCTGTTCGTTGAGAAATTTAACAACAATGTCTATTTGTTCGAGTGTCAGGGACTTGAGGTATGTCTCGTCAATAACATCCTGTACTTCCTCAATCAAGACCATGATTTCGGCATAGTTCTCAGATGGTTGAGCCATAATGATTTGACGGACTGGCTTAGAAATTGTATCTTGAGTTTTGTTGAGATCTGAATATCCGGTTGCCACGTCTAAGCCTCCAACAACTGTGGATGGGCTGGATGCTCTATTTGGGCTTCGGATTGATAGACTTGACAACTGATTTGACAGACTAGCATCAGAGTCACTAGTATCAGAGTCTGTCTGGTGATCTGAATCGTGGTGAACAAGTCGTCCAGAGTTATGAAGCTCTCTGTAGTTGACTCTTTTGATGTTTCTCGTCGACATTCAATTGACTTCCATTTGAATGGAGGGTGTGGTCGAAGAGATGACTAAATTGAGTGAGGTTGAATTTCTTAAGGTTGATTGAAGTGATTATAGGTTGACTGTTTGAATGTGGTATAACCCAAGCTAGTACTCATCAGAGTGTTCGTAACATGTTTTTATTGAGGTAATGAAGTAATGTTCAAACTGAAATACAAAGTAAGGACTAATAAATAAATAGAAATAAATACAAGTTGAAATTTGACAAATTTAATTGAGAAAAACTAAGTCACTGCTGCAAACAAAATGGCAGCAAAAAGAGAAACAAAAGCAAACACTGAAATGTAAAAACAAAAGCAAAACAGAACTCACCAGCTGGCCTAAAGTAATAGCTGGGTATGATAAGCCATGTACAAAAAACAAATGTATTTTTTAACTTGAACTGACTTGAAACTTCATCTCTTACTCATCATTACTTTATGAGTGTCAGAGCAGATTGAGCAGTGATTACTCAAAAAAGTATTTTATAATAGAGAGATAATTGCTCCCCATTTGTACAAATAATAAAAATACTAAACAAAAGAAAAGTGTGATGATGATGATGACATGGAAATGACAAGATGGTAGATTGAGAGGTGTTACCACTCCTCCACTGTGTGGAAGGGAGAAAGTGACATGTAAGTGGTTGTGACATATGCTACTGACTAATGAGAAAATGAAAGTAAATGGATATGATAGTTGGAGTGATGGATGATGATAAATGTTGAGAGAAATTTAAACAAAATAAAATAAAATAATCAGTACTGTACTGTCTGTACAACAACACTCCTTATCATGTGAGCTTCTTCCGCATTGCTGGTTCTGTTTTTTTTGGACAATACAATTTTTGATTGTTCTTTCTGTTCTTTGCTTAAGTTGGCCAATTTTCTTTTCACAATTTGAACATAGCTGGTAACATATGCCCTAGCTCGAATGTCCACCCATTTTTGCAAACATTGCTTTTTCAATATGTTTGCTAGTGTACGGTTTGCTAGATTCCTAGATAAACTTTCCCATGCCTGGTCAATCAATCTATCATTTTCCATTTCTTTTTCAATTGTCACTCGTATGTCTTCGCCTCTGTAATGTTTTATTAAATTCAAGTTTAAAATCTTTCGAACAGAATTTTCCATTCGGCGACAGAAAATAAACATATCATCATTAACAACGACAAGTCCTCCTCGATTGACCAAATTTATCCAGTCTTTGGTGAACTTTAAAAATCCAGTGGTTGAATGCTTTTCAATTCCATGTATTTTTAATGTATTGAGGAAATTCACTGCTGCAACAGCAACAGTTCTTGATCTCGAAGCATTTTTTTCTGCAATGCGTTTGTATTTCTGCAATAACGAAAATACAATAAATCCTGAAACATAGCTCACAATTTGTTGCTCCTCCTTGGTAAGCTTCAAATCAGCATTTTCAGCTAATCGTTCTTCATTTTCATGTTTTACTATGGCTTGTATTGTTCCAGTGACAAGACTATAAAACAACATGCTCAGTGGTCCTGATGAAGCTTCTACGCCTGTTAAATCAGCCAGTTGATTTTTCAGATGGCTATCCAAAATGAGCTGGTGAACCTGTTTCCAAAGAGTTTCACGGCCTACTTCTTTTACTATATGATTATTCCTCAAAATATCTGAACAGTTTGTAACAAGCTTGACTGCAAATGGATGCTGTATTTCTTCCTTCAACTTTACCAAAAACTGAAGAGCAAGATCTCGCATTTGGTTTACGGGGGACAAGGTAGATCCTACTTTCTTGCACATGATTGGGTCTTTAAGTAGGTCATTAAAAATGCCTACAACAATAGCTTGTGCCAATTCTATGTACTCCTCATTTGGTAACTTTATGGAATCTAGTAACAACATTTACAAAACAAAATAAAGATCAGAACAAAGGTCAGCAAACAATAAAATAGACATACATAAAATTAAAATTGCAGTAGAAATGAGTGTTGCTTTCTTTGTATTACATAAAAGACATCCTATTGCCAAACAGAATAGTGACAAAAAACTTACGTTCTTTCATAGTCTTTTTTTCTTTAATTCCTCGACTAGGTACTGCTTTGTGACTGTTAGCTGCTTTTTTTGACTCTTTGTTTAAAGAACCTATAGTAAACAAAGAAAATTATTAGAAAGAAGTTTCCAGCAAAAAAATACAAAACCATAATAAATAACATTTGATACAGTGTGTAGCTATACAGTAAGAACTTGGTAGCTACCTAAAGTACAAGTAACATATACATAAAATAGTTTACCACATCTCAAAATATGTTTCTCGAAGAACGACTTCTTCTTAAAACGTTTGGAACACGATTGACACACAAGCTCAGTATTGACTATGTTTTGTGGTCCAGCTACTTCACCAACATATCTTTCATCAACAAACGTGATTCTAGGGATAACAGATAGCACACACTCCTCATTTTCATCTTCGAAATCTTCCACTAAAATATCATCGGGGACTTCTATCTCACATTCTTCGAATTCATTAAACTCATCCAGGACACCTCTATTGCTATTTCCTCCTCCGAGTCGATTTCAAAATCATAAAGTTTTATAGTGTTGTTGTTCTTGTAGAGAAGCCATGTTCGTTTACTAACCGTTGGGAGAAACGGTTTGTGATCAAAAACTATTACATCGTGAGTTGGTGTAAGCCAATAACATTTCGCCCGGATTGTTTTTTGAAAAACCAATCGCATTGCTACTGCTTAAATTATGTTTAATTATTCCTTTGTTCAAAGAAAGATTATGCTGTTAACCGCTAATTTTAAAATTTAGATTTGAATAGAGCCACACGCTAGCGCATCGAGCTTATTACAATGGAAAAACTAGAGTTGTTTCTCCTTCTCTTTTTCTATCCTCCTAGACACAACTAAACCTTCCTGAGTTAAGTGAAGAAATTGACAAGGAAGAGGTTGATGTAAACTTATACATTGACCAGACACAACAGGTAAGGTCTCTGCTTAATGAGCAGCAGGTGGCTGTGGCAGATGCAATATTATCTGCTGTATCCAATGTCCGTAACGCTTTGGCACAACCTGAAACATTGCTTTATCTTGATGGACCAGCTGGTACAGGTAAAACATTTACTTATAACTATGTTATAGCAGCATGTAGGGCCGGAGGCTGGAAAGTCGCCACTGCTGCATATACAGGTAATGCAGCCACTTTACTTTCTGGTAGGTGTACATTGCATTCATTATTTCGTTTGCCTGTTCCTGTTTTAGAAACCAGTGTTTGTAATGTAACTCCAACATCAAAACTTGCTGAATACTTACGTAGTGTAGACCTGTTTCTCATCGATGAGGCGACAATGGTTTCCACTCATATTTTTCATGCCATCGATCGATTACTTTGTGATGTTTGCAAAAACGATATTCTCTTTGGTGGTAAAGTACTGTTATGGGGCGGAGATTTCCGTCAATGCTTACCTGTTGTCAAGAAAGCAAAACCCACTGATGTTATTGAGGTGTGTTTAACCAGTTCTGCATTGTGGGCTTCAGTGTCAAAATTCTCATTAACTCAAAACATGAGAGCTAGACCTGAGGAACAACAATTTTGTCAGTGGCTGTTGCAATTGGGCAATGGGGAATTACCATTTAAACAAGATGATCCTGCTAAAGGTGCCATTGAAATTCCAGATTTCCGTGTCGTGTCTGAAAACACATCGCTTATCTCAGTCATGTATGATGGCCTGGAACCTAATCAATATGCTTCAACTGCTATTTTGACACCTACAAATGAGCAGTCATTAATAATTAATAATGAGGTGTTGGAAAGATTGCCTGGTGATCCAGTTTGCTATTATAGTGCTGATGAAGTTGATTGTGATGATGAGGACGAGCGACAAAATTATCCGCTTGATTTTTTAAACAGCATCACACCATCTGGTATGCCTCCACATTGTTTGAAACTTAAAGTTGGAGCAATAATTATGCTTTTACGAAATTTGAACATCAAGAAGGGATCTTTGCAATGGGACATGCTTGATTGTTCAGGAATTATCTCAGAATTTTATTAAAGCTGACGTTTTGACAGGGTCAGCTGTTGGAGAGACGATTTTCATATCTAGAGTACAATTGTCACCCTCTGACACAGGTATGCCTTTCACTTTGAAACGCAGACAACTGCCGATTCGTTTGGCTTATTCTTTCACTGTTAACAAGAGTCAAGGTCAAACATTTGAAAAAATTGGTTTGTTTCTACAACGACCGTGTTTTTCACATGGTCAGCTATATGTAGCCTGTTCTAGGGCAAAGGCATTTGATAATGTTAAAGTCAAAGTTGCTGCCACAGGTAAACAAGGATATATCAATGGGAAGTTGTATACACAGAATGTTGTCTTTCCACAAGTTTTACAGTAAACTATTTATTTATATTTATATTTATAGTTTTTCTGTCATTAATTTATTGTTTAATTTTTAACACTTCCTTATTTGACAGTCTGTACCCTTTTGTGAGTTCAGTAACATGTGTATTATTGTGACGGATGTGATGGATGATTGATTCACTGTGTATGGTTTCCCTTTGTGCAACCTTCTCGGTGTGATATTTATTCTATCCGCCTGGTGGTTCGTTAATGCTGTTTATAGTGGAACTACCGTCTCCGTTTTTTCTGATACACGATGACTGTTCCTTAAGGTGCCAGCTGTTAACTGTTACATTTAATATTGAAGAAATGTAATCAACTTATATCGCATGATATGTTCATTTCTTCTTTAGGTGGAGTACAAGTCCCATTGACTTACGTTTCTGTTTTATTTTTGATATATTTAGACATGGATCAGTTGGAAAGAAAAAAAGGAGGTATGTAACTTAAGCAAAGGTCTATTCCTATAAATCCTTTTAACACCTTGATAGAATTTGAATAAGGACATTATCTATTCGCTTGATAAAATTTATGTGAATGTGTCTTCATTAGTTTCATATTAATATATTTTAGCGATTAAAAAGGTGAAAAGGCCACAACCTGTGGCTAATTTACAACAAAAACGCGACATTGGTAGGGCTACGTGCTATTCCTCTTTCAATTTGACGCTATTTATTTCGCGAATTTATAAATTTAAATTTAAAAGGGTGACTTAATGAATTGGAAATTCACATTGAATGCATATGTTTGTTATAAATGAGAAAAGAATAATTTTGGAGGCCTTCTTCAGTTCACTCCTTCATTTGTTATGTATTTTAGTTCTTGATAATCAAAAGCCTTCAGTCAGCACAAAGAGTAAGTTTTTGAATTTATAAGCAGTAGATTCTATTTATCAACACACTTTTTAGTTAATTTAATTGCCTTCTTTACTCAATCATGTGTACATATAGAAACTATATACTTTCAGATATTATGGATGTCGATGAAAATACAGAAAACAGTAAGATTTTGTTTTTAGAATCAAATATCATCTATTATATTCGGTAAACTATAACTTTTTATTGATTTTATCAGATATCGCCAGCAGCATCCGCGATCGAAATCCCAAGCTGCATTTCGGGTCTGGTCCCGGAATGGTGGTCGGGACAGAGACGACTATGTTTTTAAAAAAAGAGAAAAAAACAAAAAACAAAAAAAATTATTAACAAAATATAATAAAAATTCTTAATAATTCTACGCTGTAAGAAACAATGCAGTGTAAGAGCTTCTCCCACTAAAACGGTTAGAAACAGGTTAGAACAACAGTAGTTTTTATTTAAAGCACATTCTTACAGCGTAGAATTAGTTTATACAGTTATTAGTTATCTAGAATATATGTTTTTTTATCAGTCTGTTGTCTTTTTTTAGTATAGTTGTCACGATTCATTTAAAAATTACGTCTTTGCCAATTAATAGTTCAAAATAAGACTTTCTATTGTATTAAATGTTAGTTTATAGAGCTTATAACCCGATAGAAACATTAGATTATGCTGGACCTTTATAGTCTTCAACAGAAATCCACCTTAGTGACAAGTTAAAATTGAGTTCTCATTGTAGCTCTTCTTCACTGATAAGATTCAATTCAAACTGATAGATTGGATTTAACATACCATCGATATCATCTATGACGCATTCCCTACCGATTTTGTACGCAGTGACTTACTTGCAATTTCAGTTAAACTTGAGATCTTACTAGCATAAAACTTTTCATTATACTAAACCTTTCCCTGCGTTTCAACACGTAAAAACCCGTTAAAACCTGTAAAAAATTTTTACACGGGTTACTAGTTGTTTCTAAATCGGTTGCTTTTAAAAACGTGTGTTGACATGATCCTTATTAATTTAATCCAAAGAGAGTCGCTAGACTTATTGTTGAAAAGTCAAGAAACCCTGGGAACGAGGTTAGGGTCATACAACATGGATTCATGCCTTCTTGAAACTAAAGAAAACCCTTGAATCGAAGTTAGGGATTGTCCAGCATATCATAAAGACAAAACCCTGGGAACGAAGTTGCAGCGGCCTTTATCCAGCCATCCTTTCTCTTCCCTTGAACTAACTCAGGGCTTTTTACTTTCTCAATATGTGAGACAGCAAACTCGTTACGTGGACATACTTTGCAGGCCGCGTAAAGGGGCTGGCGTGAGAGGTTTGGTTATGAGAGTTTGACCGTAAGAAATTGAAAAATTAACGCCATTTAAATTTGTCCAACTTCATTGTAGCCCTAGTTTTTTACCTTGTTTTAAAAAAATTTTAAAAATAGGGCTTTAAAAGCGCGAAGAATGCTAGACTAGCTAGCAGGGAATTCTAGATTTCTTGTTTTCTTGATTTTAATAATAGCTGTGGGAACGACAATGTAAATTTATTGCTGTCTTCATTCTTTCAAATCTAGCCCCCTTGTATTAATTTGATAATTTGAGAAATTTTCCAATGATTTTTACAGAAAACTTTGCACAGTGCTGAACGTTCTCTATACTTAATAATACAAATGTTTATCTCACAGAATAATGAAACAGGTGTGCCTTGTCTATAAGTAGCCTGGGATTTCCAACCTCCCTATTATCCAACCCCGCTATTATTTTATAAACCAAAATTTCCAACCTCCCTATTTTTTCAGCCTGATTTTATTTGGAACCTGAGAGTAAACTAATTTTCCAGTCTACCATATTAAGAGTAAATATCAAGCATGCAACACCTCAATTATTCTATTAAGTGCATTGGTCAGGGAAATTCTATCTTCATACTTATGTTTCATCATCAAGTCCCCAAGTTCAGTTACAGGGAAATATGGTGTAGATTGACCGGCATATTTGAACATATACCCTACAGAGTAAGTGTCAGTTTCAACTGACTGCTTTGTATTACTGACATTTCTCAACTCAAATGCGAGGTGAGCATGAATACGATTATACATCTCTCTCTTCTTTTCATTTGATGCAACATTGTAAGTCAATGGGCTTTCTACCATTGTAGCCTTGCCAAAGTCAATCAATACCACACGGTGTTCTCCAACTAAAATATTGTCAGCTTTTATATCATTATGCAAAACCTTCTTCTGATGCAAAGCTAGGACGGCTTCCAATACACCTTTGCAAATTTGCAAGAGCTTTAACGGTGACAATTGCTTCAATTTCTGTAATGTTTTCAGAGTTGGCCACTAAACAATGTCTGTGCCACTAACCGTACCAAAAAATTCCATTAAAATAGTTTTCCCAAAACAAAAGGGAAAATGGAGACTGCCACTTAATGTTAGCTGAACAACAGCCTCTGCTTGGATATCTTCCATTCTAGATTTAAGTTTCAGAACTTTTGCAGCAACAACTATGTCTAATAACTTTATTTTTGCTAACTTTAATGTCACCAAACTGTCCAGAACCAATAACTTTACATTCCAACCATTGAAGGTTATCATCTTTAAACATAGGAATCCCTTCCAGCATTTTTACAATACACCGACGGGAACCATTTATATTCATATGAGATCTCCCAGTAGAAGCCACAACCGAATTAGCTACAGAAACAAGTCTAGTAGATTTAGTAGTTTTTGAAATGACTGGGAGTTGTTTTCTTTTTTTCTGGGCAAGTAATTGAGAGCGTAACTTCTCAATTTGATTGTCTTTTTCTGCAATATTTTTTAAATTCCGCAACTTGCCTTAAGCCATTTTCTGACGGTTCTTGGTATGCCGGTTTTTCAGAGCTTTACCAACCTTTTGTCCGAGTATGAGATCTAAAGAGTAAAGATGTACTATTAGTCAGGGTTTCAACTTCATTTTTTGTGGGTAGCCAAATCAAAACTCAAGGTGATGAATTTAAAAATCAATATCGTATCACCCAGCGAAAAAATACTGGAAGCTTTGTTTAGCAAATGGCACTGAGGCAAGCGAATAATTTTCCTTGGCTGGCGAATGCTTGGGAAATTTCATATTTAGGCCAGTGAAATTCGCCGTTCGCCGGGCCAAAGTTGAAGGCCTGATTAGATTAGTGCTGACAGAGTGTTTCAAGAAAAATGGACAAGTTATTTTTCAGAATTAAGTATGTTGTTGGGGACATAGCTTATAATAAATACTTTTGATTTGTCAGGCAACTAAAAAGATCCTTATAAATAAGGCTTTGTGGGTTTGCGCTTTGTGGGTTTGTAGCTGATAACTGGTCGTCTCTTCTTCATCTTCCCATCATCCGGCACACGCTGCTGAAATTTCCAACATTTTGTGGGTTAAAGCCCCATCCCCTATCACGGGAAAGTTACCCTCTTTTAATTTTTAAATCGGTCGAGACTTGAAAGAAAATTGAAACACTGACTTGTCTGTCACTGTAGTCACTGACTTACCTTGTCTTTATTTCTTCGAGGGAGTTAAGTTTCTTGAATTCTTCCACTCCAAATTCCGCCATGTTTAAAAACTTTGTTGTTTTTGTCAACAAATACTTTCTTCGATTCTGGCGCCAATTGCAAAATGCCAAAAAACATGAGTGTAGCATAATGGCGATGCCGTAATCGCATAATGGCGATGCAATTATCTCCTCAATGACAGTTATTGTTTTTGAAAACTCGCCGTAATGATCAGCGTTCTCTTCGTATTGCAATAACTTTTACAAAATCTCAGGACCTTTTCAGAGAGATTCATTTCCATCACAAGAAGAAGAAAGACCTGGGCATTGTCATGCACGGAAAGTATAGTATATTTCTCAAGATATGATATTTCTTGTAGTTCGTCTGTTTACCAATTTTGTTGCTTAACGGAATTGGAAGGCCTTTAAGTTCTTATCAATTAGTTCAATACGTTTGTTTCGAGAATATTTTGAAATTTTTCTTTCCTTTCGAGTTTCGTTTTGTTTTCTTACCTAACCACACAAGGCAACTTTCAACTGGATACTATATTTTTTCTATGTTAATTTGATTAATTGATGTCTAAACCAGCACATTTTTGTGTGTCTCAGCTTGACGTTTCGATGCTTAAGCTGAGTGAGTGGTTGGATGTGCCCCTGATTCTTCAACATAATAGTAATATGTTGGTTGATTCTCTACCAATGTATGTCTAAACCAGCATGCATTTCTGTATGTGTCTTGAATCAACGTGGTTATGCTTGATTCAAGCAAGTGGTTGGATGTGACATTACTAGGATGTTGTATAAAATATAGAAAATCCAGATGCAAATTGTCTATAAGAATTGTGGCTGCGGAGGAGAACCCATAGAAAATACAATGTAGGTTACCACATAAAAATACACTACAGATTATAAGAAGGATCTTGATAAAATGATAGTGAAAACAAGGATATTAAAAGTGGTTTATTTTGAGGTTCATTCTTATTGGTTATTGTGATATTTTTGTTCTTCTTTCTTCGGTTATTTAAGGTCCTAATGTGTTAACCCCCATTTGTGCTACAGAAGTCATCTGTTTGATAACGACTGCTCACTAGACTAGACAACCTGGTGAAATAAGCCTGTTCTATGTTATGTGTCAAAATTTTGCTCATATAGCATGCCTACGTCACAAGTTATAGGTCATTTCCAAAAACCACCCATAAGCTGGCTTAATTTCCTGCATTTTTGCGAAAATTTAAATTTTCTATAACTGTGTCAGTTTTGCACAAAGGTAGATTTTGATACATGTTTTCGATTTCCGAAATAATTTTGATATAAACTTTCTTCTGACATTGTACACATATTTTTTTGTTCATTGGACTACAAAAACTAAACTTTTCTTTGTGTTATAAAGTTTAAATTGATTTGATCTATTTCTCATCCTCAAAGTTTTATTGCGTCCTTGGATCCAGCCTGTTCATTGTTCTTAAATTGTTCTTAATTTTTAGGTAATCTGAGCTTCAGTGTTCTTATAAAATGTGTTCTTATAAAAAAAAGTGTAGTGAAAGTTTCATGGAAACTTAAATATTTCAGGTCAAATCCCTGATTTACGATATTTAATGAACTCATAATATTTTAGACTTGATGGGCAATAGGTACTTATAAAAAAGATGTGACCTCACATAAGCAGACATTGAATTGAGTCATATTAAAACATATAATTTGACCCAACTGTTTTGTTGTTTCTACTATGTCAGAAAGATGGAAAAATTATAGAAGATTGCGAGATGCAGAAGACAGGTTATTAGCAGACAATTTCATTGATGTATTGGAAGTGACCTGCCATAGTGAAGTTAGTGATAGTGAAGTTAGTGATAGTGAACCTGATTTGCAGAGTGTTGTCAAATGGTGTAGTAGTAGTGGTGGTTCCAGTCATGCAACAGAAAACGACTTTGAACAGAGTGCTGCTGGTGATAATGTTTATAGGCAGTATGTTTCTGAAAGTTTGAGTAGTTCTGATTCAGATGGACCTGTACCAATCAGATTCGAAAAGTTAAAAGAAGATCTTGGAGGATGGGCAGCACGTAACCAATGCACCAGATCTTGTGTAAATGAATTGCTACATGTTCTTAAAGAATGTGGCTTGAATGAGTTACCGAAAGACAGTAGAACACTATTAGAGAGTCCTAGGCATGTCGATGTAGTTGAAAAATGTGGTGGTCGTTATATTTATATTGGCATTGAAGAGAAGTTAAGAAAATTGTTAAAGAATAGTGCTCATTTAAGTGACATCAATTTACTAGTTAATTTTGATGGACTTCCACTCTTCAAATCTTCTGGTACTCAGATGTGGCCAATCCTGGCAATGATAGAAGGCACATGTTTACCATTTTTAGTGGCATTATATTGTGCTAAAGATAAACCGACATCTGCTACAGAATTCTTTCGAGACTTCATTTTGGAATACAAGTCTCTGTCAGATACTGGAATTAGCATTAATGGTTCTCATCTTTCTGTTAACTTCATCTGTTTTACTTGTGATGCCCCAGCCAGGCAAATGGCGAAAGGCATAAAAGGGCATACTGGTTACGATGCATGCGAGAGATGCTTAGTTGAAGGAGATTATTCAGATCACCGTATGGTATTAAATGATGTGACCCAAGCAGCACGAAATCGCCAGGACTTCAATAACATGGTTTACAGTGGAAAACACGAGTTGGTGAAGAGTCCTTTCATTAGCACTAATGTTAATTGTGTAAATGACTTTGCCTTAGATTACATGCATCTGGTTTGTCTAGGTGTCACAAGACGAATCATAATGTTTTGGAAAGGAGAGCACGCATATTGATTGTGCCGGCTTTCTCGAGGGCAACAGCTTGTTGTATCTAACAAACTGAGGGCAATGAGCGGGCTAATCCCATCTGAATTTCCGAGGCGTCCACGAGGATTAGAAGAAGTGAAGTGATGGAAAGCTACAGAATTCAAGTTGTTTCTCCTTTACACTGGTTTTTTGGCAATGAAATCAGTCCTTGATCAAGATCGCTATCAACACTTCTTAACTCTTGTGGTCTCACTTAGGGTTATGACACATGAAACACTGGCTTTTCGTAATGAATATATTGGCTATGCTCAACAATTATTGGTTTACTTTGTTGAACATTGTGAGAGATTGTATGGGTCATCTTTCTCTGTTTATAACGTACACTCACTAATACACATGCATGAAGATGTAAGATATTTCAACAAAAGTTTGCAAGAAATTTCATGTTTTCCATTTGAGAATTACCTGCAGTGCTTGAAGAGATTTGTAAGAAATGCTAATAATCCCTTAGTTCAAGTTGTGAAACGAATGACTGAGTTAGAAAACTTTGACCAGAAGGAAAGTCACAAAAATATCAAGGTTAAGGTATCTACCAATGTTCGTGACTCTTGGTTCCTCACTAAAAATGGAGATATTGCACAGGTCAAGTCTATTCATGGTACCAGTTATTTGTGTGGTGTGATAATGCAGAGAAATCTTGAAACATATTTTGACAACCCATGTGATTCACAAATTGTGGGGATCCACTTTGTTCGACAAACAAGGTTAAAGTTTAAAAGGAGGCATCTCTCAACTAAGGATTTTCAATGGAAACTTTTATGCATAAATGTTGGTAATGGGAACGTTTTCGTTGGATTGGTGTCAGATATTTTTGATTAATTTGTGTGATTAGCCAAGCTTGGAATATTTTTGCAGGAACTAATTATGTGGATATACTTTTTTTTAATATTGAACTGATTTTGAATAATTTTTGCGAAGGAGCAGGGGTCGAAATAACGTCCGGCTTCCGGCGAAAGCCGGACGAATTCTAATTTAGCCGGACAGTTTATTGGTAGAAAAATCCTTTTTAGCCGGCTGCATTTTGGAAGTTTTTGATTTAGTAACAGCCTTTTTCCTTTCCTTTTTTACATATATATGAATCAATGAAACATTTAGAATCCCTTATAAATTTTCTTTGCGTATTTTCTTCTTTCTTTTTCTTTCTATTATTAAAAGACAGATTAAGAGCACAGACATTCTCAAAAACATCACGTGATTTGTTCTTTTATAAAAAGAATGAGTGTGGTAAAAAAGCGAAGCGAGTTTCCCTGCACATCTCTTTATTTCTGTTTTTGCGTAACCCCAGCCAGCTGCTAGTGACGTATTTCATCACGAACACGAGTCTGTGTAAATTCTAATAAACATTTCTTTATTTTATTAAATCTCAAGTATATATATATTTCCTTTTTTTATATAAATACAATTTCTTCCTTTCAAGAAAATTGTACGCAAAAAATGTATGCTTTGCGTATGATATTGTATTATAAAAAAACATAATGAAGCCACCCCATTGCAAATAAAGAAAATTGTTCTTAATACATTAAGTGAGACTATTTTTCGTTTTGTGTGACCTAAAGAACAGCAGTTAACATTTGTATCAAAAGATATTCAATTAAAAGAAGTTTCTTCTTTAATTCATTAAGTGTGTTTCTTTTTTAACCCTATTTATATCTTCTTTTTATGATCTAAATTGTGCGAATAAGTGATGAGAAAAGCCTTTAGAATTGCATTAAGCTGTTCTGCAGATTTTAAAATCAAAAAATTTTCTTCGTCGCCCAAGCATGGTGGACATTTGTCCCACTGCCTTATTTCCATACTTAATTCAAAACAGCCGGCTACACAAAGTTTTCTTATTTCGACCCCTGAGGAGGCATGCATAAAATACTTACTGATCTCATTAGTGATTTTCAGATCCCATCTCCCTCTTGTCTGCATGTGTACGCTTTTGGTATACCCCTTGAGCGTACCACGTCAGTAAATTTTCAAAGACCCCCTTCCACCCCTAAATATACCTAGACTTTGCTCAAAACATCAATACGTTTCTGTTTACTGTGAAGATTTTTACTTTCATTTTGGTTATAACACAGTCATTTTAAACAGCCCTTCCACCCAAAACCCAGATATCAGGTTCTCGAAGGTAGTAATTTGCTTCGTTAAAAAAACTTAGAGTCTGGAGACTTAATTGGCTAGTTTTCGTGATTTTTACATGGAGCACAAAATATTTTGCCCCTTCAAACAAATAATGGGTGACTGGATGTGAAAGAACCCTCCTGACCCCCATCCCCCAATTAACTGCGGTCGTACTTTATACATGCCCAAAATTCAATTCTTCAACAATTCTGTAATTTGTAACTTCTATCTTTTCAAGGCCTTGTGTACCCTTAACCCCAAAATGAAAGCAACCTAAACGAAACACATTTACTCTAAAGAAAGCAACAATTTAGGCATTGTCTTTTAAAAATCAAATTAATTTCTATGATTTTGTTCAGCTGTGATGCGTTTACATGAGTAATTAAAACCCTAAACAAATTTGTGTTGCTGTTGATTTGACTCAAACTCACTTATAACTCTTCCCATGCAAACTCAACTGATAAGACTGATATCAATTGTATCAAAATAATTGTTTGATAAGACAGGCTTAAGACTAAGCTACTTTTGTTTAGGGTGCAAGTTCATTTAGGGGTCCATTTAAACACTGCCTTGGTGATGTGGTTAAATCGTTTTGATAGATATGATTGTTTATCATGCTGTGGTCATTTCGAAGTAATTTTTTGAAATTCTTCTTCAAAATTTTCAAAGTTAGCCCATTTTGGCATTTTTTCGCCTGATTTTTAAAAACGTCTAAAGACTTCGACTGAATTGCTACCATGGCAGATCGGGGTTGGTGTGGCTCCCACCAGGCCTCAATATATTTTGAAATGACTATAATTTACCTACAATTTTGGAAAGTCATAAATTTTGAAAAAGTTATGCTTTTTATCTATTTTTTTCACTTAATGAAAACAAGAAGGTTGTTTTAAAGCATATTTTAAGGTTTTTGTCAATTATAGTTCGGAAATACGGAAATTGTACCTTTAATTTTTGGTAAAACTTTATTTAGTAATGAAATCGCCCCATTCTTACTTTCTAGATTCTATTTAGTGGAAGATTATTTAATCTATCGCAACTTTTTGCCATTATGCTGAATAAGAATTTGGCTTCTATTGCATCTTTTCACCTGTTGGAAGCTAAGCTGAAAACACGCTAATGAAAGGGGTTGTATTAATTGTTATCATTATTGCAAAGAACTTTATGCAATCTTTTTTCTGTGAAATATTTTTGCTCAAAGTCGTCTCAATCACAGGAAATATCTGTCCAAAGTTTTTGTTGACATAAAAATCATTACAGTATAATCGGGTAGTTTTGAATAACGACCAATTTCAATTTCTAAAGGCCATCATCTAATGGTACTGTGTGTACAATATCATTGCTCAAAGTTGTTTTGGTCAAGAGTTATGCTTTCTCAAAGATGAAAATAACTGAATTTTTACCATAGTGTCTATTGAGAATTACGTCATAGGATGGTCACATCACCGAAAATTTGAATTTTTTTTATCATGATTTTTTCCAGATATCTAAAAGGACTTGTGTATAGGATGAGTAGTTTTGGAGCTATTTTTACCTGTTTGCAGGCAGGGTTAAAGAATGAAATTGGTAGAACTAATGCATCAGAATTTCCTGCACTGAGTGTTCTCAGTAAGACCACTGGAATAAGAGTGTGTATCTTTATAGCATTAGATAAGGATGTACAGTTTAGTTAAACTGCTCGAACTTGATAGTACTGAACCACACACTGTTGTTCCCACAAAATGGTTGGAAGTGGATAAAGTTTATTGGCCACCAAAAGGAGCAAACCGAACAAAGAAATTAAAAAACTGTTCGTCTCCCGAAAAGAATTGGGATGTATTCAATTTATTGGAAGTAAAAATTTCTGGTGGTAAGTGGTGTGGATGACTCTTCTACATGCAAAGTTTTCCCTCAATTGAATTGGTAATCTGAAAAGTAAACATTCATTGACTCACCTGTGTTAATCATGTTAAAATAAATTAAGTCTTAATATTTGTGACTGTCCAGGGGATTTTGATAACAAACGATAAAACGTTAGAAAACGTTAAAAACGTTAAAAACGTTTTTTATTTTTGGAAAAACGTTTTTTTAAAAACGAAAAAACGTTTTAACGTTTTTTGAAAAACGTTTTTAACGTTTTCTGAAAACGTTTTATGGTTTTTAAAAACGTTTTTTCAAAAACGTAAAAACGTTAAAACGTTTTCTAAAAAACGTTTTTTCAAAAACGTAAAAAAACGTTTTTAAAAAACGATTTTGGAAACGGAATGTTTAGACCTACTGCGCGGGCAAACTACGTGTAGAGCCATGCACAACCTCGATCCCAGGGCTGGGATCGAGGTTGGAGCCATGCATTCTATGGCAAAATAACATTTAAACGTTTTATCATTAAAAATGTTTTTATTGTTAAAAACAATGCCTCATAATAAAGAGCTAAAGAGCTCTTGCTTCGGCTGCTATTTAGGAAGGAAGACGGAACTATAGCCCGGTTTTCACATCGTTCACTGTCGTTGCATGTATAAGCGAACTAATTTTTGATTTAGATTTGAGTTGAGTTGAATAAAGTGGAAATTGGCCTTTAGTCAAAATTTTCGGGAGGTTAACTTCAGCAAGTCATAGCTGCTGTTGAGTGGGCGAATCGATTTGATGACAGCCAATCGCCCCAAAACCTGAAAACGTTATCAAAATAAAGTCCATAAATATAACTAAAAACGTTACCAAGCAATTTGATTAACAGTGCATCTTAATTTTGTGAAAGTGAAATGTTTCTCAAAACAGAGAAAATAAGATTTATCCAGATCTGTTTCTATAAAAATTAGCCGTTTTCAACTCTTTCACCTTCACCGAGTGAAAATACAGCTTTACGAAAATAAACATAAAACTTTTCCCCGAGGATTTACTAAAATAGCAATTCTATCAAATTTGTTCTATTATGGAATCAATAGAATTATAGCGGACGGTTTCTATTTGTGGAATCTTTGAAAACAGCTGTTGTTTCTTTAATCTTTAAATGAATGAGAACCAGGTAATCAATGTATTGTAATATACTAACATGTGTTACCTGCAAATGCATATTTAAAAAAGTACACACTTGAAGAACATTGACGTCATTAAAATAAATCGAAACAAAAGAACGCACCTTGTTCATTAAAAATCAAAATAAAATCAAAATATTATTAAGTAAAGATTAAAATAATAACGAGCTTTCCAAAAATGGCGCATACGAATGTGATTATAAACAAACCGCTGGACACTTCTTCAAACAAAACTTGTTTAATGTTTGCAGAGAAATGCAACGATACCAAAATCCGCTGGACGGTTTAAGTTGAAAATGTTTTTTTGTAAAAAAATGGATTAATGTAAAAACTTTTTTTATAAAAACATTTTTAAAAAAACATTTCAAAAACGTTTTTAAAAAACGATATCTTCTCAGTACTACCACGCTCTCTCAGAACACCACGCTTCTCGTGGAACGAAGCGGAACAGAAAACTAACAGAAGATTTACCCTTTCGGTAATCGCTGGGTTCATAAAGTGCTGATTAAACCCGTTTCTTTTCCTAGTAGCTCCGATTGAAGGTCGCATGTCTCAGAAAAATAAAAAAACATAAATACTTTGAAACATAATTCGTATCACACTTTAGGCATTCTTGTTATTATTATTATTGTTAGTATCAATAAAATTTAAAAGGTTTCCTAGGTAGCATAAAAGTTATTATTCAAAGTTTAAACAAGTAATCTTTTTTAACTAAAAAACGTTTTTTAACGTTTTTTTACGTAAAAAACGTTTTTTAACGAAAAAACGTTTTTGCTTTCGAATTTTGTAACGTTTTATCGTTTCCATAAAAACGTTTTTACTTTTTCATAAAAACGTTTTTTAACGTTTTTTAACGTTTTCTTCCATTGTTTAATTATCGTTTTTAACGTTTTTTGAAAAACGTTTTATGGTTTGTTATCAAAATCCCCTGGACAGTCACATTTATAGGAACTGTTTTGAGAAAATCTTTTGCATGTATTTATTTTACTTTCCTTTCTTTAGACAAGGAAACATGTGCTGCCTACTTTGATCAGTTCCCAACTGATAGCGATTCGCAGACAAAGAGAAAAAAAAATAAAGATCGTAATTATAAGTCCTGATTATTAATCTTCTAGTAGGTTTTCTTACGTTACTTTTTAGTGTCATTTTTCTTTCATTACTTCTTAGTGCAGGTTTTCATTACCTCTTAATGTCGGTTTTCTTTTGCGTGTTAGTATTGATTTTGTTGAGCTTCTTAGCGTGTGTCTTTCTTTCGTTTAACTTCAGTGTTGAATTTTGTTTCATTATTGACGGTTTTTGTTTGTTTATGCTTTTTAACTTTCTTCGGTATTCTAGGACTTCTTTGTGTATTTTCTCTTCATTAGCATCCTCATAGGCTTCACTGCCCTTCAAAAAACTCAAAAAAGTTTTTCAAAATTACACTTCAAGTGGACTTGGTGGTTTCACGTGGATTTAATTTCGCTGCTATTTGTGAAAAACGCGAAAACGGTAAAATTTAATCCACAAAAAGTTTTATCTGCTTATGATATTTTAATTTCTAGATCCTCAATTACCGGATCCACCATTGGATGACAAACTGAGTGAACGGAGTATGGAGTTCAATATGTCGCCAAAGAAAACTTCAACCTCTAAGAAATGTCTCTCCACATCCTTGGATAGAGTTATGGAGAAAGTGGAAGAGGCTTAAAGACACCACAAGAGCTTTGAATTGCTGGAAGAGTCTTCTCAAACACCACTCTCAGAGTCCATAAACTTAAGACGCTCTCCTAGACGCTCCGGTTATCTATCACCTAAGTCAATGTGCAAGTCTTCACCATTCTCTGAAACTGTGAATTTCAGAAGATCTCCAAGGCATCAAAACAGTAGTTCACGTAACAAGTCTATAAGTATAACAGAAAGTTAACCAATGAAATCTTCAAGAAAAAAGTCTGGTTCTGATTTAACAGTTGAAAGATATCCAATGGACACTGCTGGTGAGTTCTCAGTTTGTGTTGTTCAAGCAAAATATACATTGTTGCATTTCTCTGGATTACTCTTAAAAAAAAAATTCAAAAATTAATAAGAGAGCGCTGGAATAGGAGAGAGATTAGGCCATAGATAATTAATCTTTCGTTTAGCGGCTGATAATCACCGCATTTGAGTTGATTATTTCATCTGGGAGTGTCAAATAATTCATCCTAAAAATCCTGCCTGGGATTGCCTCTGGATTTGACATAATCTGGTATTTTTCGCTTTAAATGATCTCTCATCTAATTAGCGAAAATCGCTAATTAGATGAGTATGTACTTTTATCTGCTGGGTAAATTTTTGTTTTTAGGATAAATGCGTAGTTGAATTTCATTTTTTTTGTTGTTGTTGTTTATTTCAATATTCTTATAGCATGATTAGGTTTTCGGTATTAATTTTTTAGGTAATAATAAGAAAAGCATAAAGAAATGAAACTCATGGTTTTGATCATGACGTTGATGGTTCTGGGAAGAACAGACTATATATCATTTCAAAAATGGAACAAAAGAAAAAGTTGGAAGGTATCAATTTGTTTTGAATTAACATTTTGTAATGTTTGGTTTCGTATGTCTGGGTAAACAGTTCTGTGTCATATATTGCCATTTTTTTTACATAAAAGTTACATCTCTTCTGCGTTTAAATATATATTCTGAGCCATGTTGCTATTTGTTTCTGTTTTTAATCTTCTGAATGTAATAACAAATTAATGCCTGAAAAGAAAGTTTTACACGAGTTAAATTCTCTGACACAACGCATACTGAACATGGGTGGCAAGTGGCGCCGCCTGGGCGGCTAGCCTTATTATACTAATTCGCGTTGTGCATCGCACTTTTATTTTGGAAAGTGACATGTTTGGTTTTTTTCTCACGGTCAAATCCTTCTTACATTTTCCCTTTTTGTCGTAAAACCACGTAGAGACGAGAACACTTTTTTAATGTTACGTAATCTAAGCGTAACGTTATAATTTTTTAAACCAATCAAAACGCAAGAAATTCTTTTTTCGCTATTTTGATTGGTTGACGATTCCCAAACAATTAGTTCGTTAATAACGGATTCTCATTATCAGTCGCTATTTTGACGAAGAAACACGTAGGTGTGATTTACTGCGATTGTATTTTAGATTATTGTTTATTGTTAAACTTTTACTGTTATTTTATTTTAGATTAATAAAAGAGTATGTGTAAGTGATTAGTTGTTTGTATAAAATGTAAAAGCATAGTGAGAATGCAGAAGAAGTGCAGTGTAGTTTTTAAAAATTGGCTGTGAATAAGGAAGGAACGAACAGATCTGTACGAAAGTATTATTATAAAACTTTTATTGCTTTTTTTTAGATTAGTCATTAATAAAAGAACATGTGTAAGTGATAAATTGTTTGTTTACAATGTGAAAGCATATTGAGCATACAGAAGAAGTGCAGTGAAGTTTTTAAAAATTGACTGCGCAGAATGAACGAACAGGTCTATACCAAAGTAGTATTATCATAAAACTTTTATTGTTTAATATTTTAGATTAATAAAAGAACAGGTTTTTAAATGTTTGTTTACGTTTTAGTTATCAAGTATCGCTATACATAAGAAAGTACAGGAAGAAATGCAGTTTGATGTTTATTTACACAGTAAGGAATGGTTTTAATTTAGTCTTGAAAGATGAATTGATTTAGCTTTTAGTGGATGTCTCAGTTATTCTGCCGTTTAGTATGTGTATATGCTACTGGATGAAAAGGAAGACGAGAGAAATTTGTTTTGGTAACGCGCGCTATTATTACATTAAAAATGGTCCTACAGCTATGAATGTTTTTATTTCTCATGACGCTGTTGAAGTGGGGAATGTGCTATGCTGTCTAATTGTATCTATTGTATCTAATTTATATCAATGCTTGATGCTTTTGTCTGCCTGCCAAAAAGTACAAAATCTACTGGAAAATACAGAAAGTTTAGCAGTTTTTCCAAACGAAGAGAGCAGTTTTATGTATTTGACTTAAAAAAAATGGTAGTGAAAGTCTTTTATAAATACCTACCGTAATGCATCGATTAAACGCCCCCCTTCTTTTAAACGCCCCCCTCGAATAGACGCCCCCCTTTTCAGGAGATTTTTAAATAAACGCCCCCCTCTATTAGACGCCCCCCTCGAATAGACGTCTCTCTAGAGAGGGACGTTTATTAGAGACACACTAATTAAGGCATGCAGAACTACTACATTGCATTGTTTTCAGCCTCAATGTTTTCATTTTGTATAAAAATATGGAAATTTGCGATAGACGCCTTTCTTTTTAAATTTTAAACTAATAGTTGATATTTTGTCTTTATTGACGATGATCTTGAAGTTTAATTTTGTATATTTTTTTTCAATGTTATTTAGTTTATATTTACGAAAAAGAAGAGTTTCACAAAAATTCAATAGACGCCCCCCTCTTTTAAACGCCCCCCTCGAATAGACGCCCCCCTAAAAATTCAAAAAATTTAATAAACGCCCCCGGGCGTCTAATCGAAGCATTACGGTATGTATGTTTGTGCTGGAAAGTAAATAAAGTATTAGTAATTTGATTACTGGCATGAATATAGAAGTAAAGAGTTTAGAAGTGTTTGAAAATGTCTACAGAAGATGATCAATGCTGTTTACTAACATGTGAATTGGCAGTGAAAGGTATCCTATTTAGTTTGAAGTTCAGCTAAAATAGTATAATAGTATAAATCTATTTAGTTATAACACAGTTGGTATGCTGGATAAATAAGAATAAAGGGTTGTTTAACTGTTGTGAATTAGCTAGAGGAGATATTAACTCAGATTAAAAATGTGGTTGTTTTCAATTTTTTATAAACCCTTTAGATATCAATTCTGTCATTACGTTTGTGTTTTTAATTATTATTCATAAGGTAAATGTGTTCTTGAAGTTTCTTTTAGTTTGTTTTGCTTTCTTTCAATATCGTCATATTATGTTTAGGATTTTTGTATGTTAATTATTAATTTTGTGTCTTCAATTATTGTGGTTAAGTATGTTCTTAAAGTTCCTTTTTGTTTGTTTGTTTGTTTGTCATAATACGATTAGGTATTTGAATCATTATGCATTCGAAATATTTTTTCTTTTAGATAAGCAAAATAAAACATACGTACAAAGAAATAAAACTCATGGTTTTAATCATGATGTTGATGGCAGACCAATAACAATAACAATAACAATAACAAGCGCAAGCGAAACAGTTGGAAGGTATCAATTTGTTTTTATTTAATATTAAGTTATTTCATTCAATGTTTGCTTTGTATTATGGGTAAAGAGATCTGTTTTAAATATTGCAACTTCTCTTTTGCGTATAAATATATATATTCCGTTATTGCTATTTGTTTGTGTTAAATCTTCATGTAAAAAACATGATTTCGCTTAATAGGTTATTTTAAGCGTTTCAATGATTCAAATTCTTTATCATTTTGATGTTTGGTTGTGTTTAATGTCTCCAAGGGTTAAACATTATCCCAGGAGCTAATGTTAAGTATTTCGATTTTATCACTTTTAAATTATTTTGATCTTTGGTTCTTTCCAGGGGAAATTTACTTCATTAAGCTTTTCTGCGATTCAGCTCAAATTTGATTAAAACCATTGCAAATTGTTTGCACGGGTTAAAGAATTCTGTGACACAACGCATACTGAACATGGGTGGCGAGCGCCGCCGCCTGCGCGGTTATCTTATTATATTAATCCGGGATTGTGTGTCACAATTTTAATTTAGAGAGTGATATATATACTTTCAATTTACGGTCATTGTCCTCTGTGCGCGTAACACCACGAGGAGGTGAGAGACACTTTTTTCACGATCATTCCAAAAGCATGTGGCATCATTTGACGTCACTTTTTTATGATCACAGGGGATCATTGCAATGCATCCCCAATCAAACGCAACGTTTTTGGGGAAATATCTCGAGAACCAATAGGGAAAACTGACGTTTTTTAGGGTCCACGATAAAGGTGACCGGGTGACGCAACATTTGGGCCCAAATTTTATTTGGTACTGCCGCTATGACGTCATCAAAATCTTTGATCGACGATATCTCTGCAACGGTTGATCATAGCGAAACGATCCCAACATCTACAACATAGTTACATGTTCGCTTTCCAATTCCTAAATTGAAATTTCATCACGGGGATTGTTCACGGGAAAAGTGATTTTGACCCATCCTTTTCGAAGTTAAGTTCGGTAAAAAGTTTTTACCCGAGATACTTCTCTATATATACTAATCCGCGTTGTGCATACCACTTTTATTTTAGAGAGTGTTTTGTTTTTGTTTTTTTAATGGTCAAAATCTTCTTAATCGTGGTCATATTGCGGCAGTTCGACCACGCAAAACACATTCAAGATTAGTATAATAGTACGTGGCATTTGACGTCAGATGTTTTTTATGATCACGGGTAAAGTGGAAGTTTTTATGTAAAATCACAAAAATAAAACTTCATGTTATTTAGTGTTTTCGCTTTTACGATAAGAGTAAGTTTAGTGTCAGCCCATTTCACACGAAAGCTTTTTGTTTTCTTAGGAAATCGTGTTTTACGATTACACACTATAATTAAATGTTTTCGGTCGTAGCAAACAGGAAAACTTATTGTTTTCGTAAAGAATCATTAATTATCATTTCACACTTAAAGTAGATGTTATGTTGCGATAACAGTCGAGAACTTGATCTTTTCATATCAAACCATTTATAGCGATTTCAAACCATTTTTCTATGTTTTATACATACAAATAGGTAAATAAATTAGGTAGATAAATTAATAGTATTTACATTTTTATTATTTACATATCATAAAAGTGTAAAATTCTATAAAAAAATCCATAAATAAATAAAAGTTATAAAATGACTAGCTTGAATTATTTCAACAATTGAATTGTTTTAACCAATTATTTTTAACCATTGATTCCAGATTACGTCATTTTTAATTGCTTTTTTCAACGTTTTTAGATGTAGGATTTTTTTAACAGTATTCTTGTACATTTGACGAGTGCACAAGCACGAAACTCGGAGTTATGTACTTATTTTAATTTTTTAGTTTTTATGATTTGAAAGATAATTTTATATCTTAATGCACCATGCTCTGGTCTTTTACCTTACCATTGAGCACTCTGTAAACATTGGTTCAGCATTGAAATAAAATATATACTAAGAAGAATAGAAAATAATGTACATACTTCTGATTTCGTCAATCTTCAACATATTTTCATTAGTTAAGCTTTTAACAGATGCTAAAATGTAATTTGAAAAATTTTTGTTTTCCTCTGCAAAAGGACTAAAAGGAAATAAAATGATACATGTCAATATAGTACATACAAGGTTATAAGATGCTCTTAAAAGAATAAAATTGAGAAGTCATTTTTCAAACATACTTGGAAGTTAAGATCCATTCATTTTTACCCTTTGCATATCCTTCATGGTATGCTTCGCTAACATCCTTCTAAAGAAATTAAAATAAAATCAAAGGTAAGTTATAAGTGTGTATTATAAAGAAATAAAGTACTTTGTGATGTAGGTTTTTTTTAAGCATATTAAATTTTCAGAAGATGCTTGGTGATGCTTCAGCTATCACAAAATAAAGGCTGGATTTGTGCTTATTACTGGCACTACCATCGCTTATTACAATAAAATCCAGTATTCTCTCAAATGTAATATAAGTTAACATTAACATGCTATATTAATCTTATGGGCCACATGGCAATGATTAGTATGCACAATACAAAAAACATATTGTTAACATAAGTTATTGAAATTTAAATATACATGCTTCTTTTTACAAGCAACTTTTTAAATTTTGTATATAGCAACTATAAAAAGTAAATAGGAAGAGAGAGAATTAAGATTTTAAGTTTATAGGCCAAATAAGCTTAGATATGCTTAGCAGGAACAACCAGATTCTTGAATATACTTATTGTTTTTTTTTTACAAAACTGAGGCTGGGCATGCTTATAAACATTATGCATATAAAAAAATATGTAATTCATTTCTTTGTTCAATAACATAACATGATACTGTACCAAAAATTTTGAAGATTTTAATGGTGTACAAGCAGTCAATATGCAAATGTAACAGATTTATGTACACACACCTTAATCTGATTCAAGGCAACTAACTTTTTCTTTTTTGGTTTTTGTTGTTCAACATTTTCTTCGATTTGTTTTATTTTGTCTTGAAGCTCTTCATTTTGCTTCATAATCCTTTGTAAAAAAGCTTTTATATCTGATAATTCTCCTAAAAAGAATTGATGAACATGTTGAAAAATTAAAGATTTTATATACATGTTTTTGGTGAAAGAATTTCAAGATTGAACTAACCTGTTGCGTTATTATTCAATATCGGTGTTGTTGTTTCTACAGTTGTATCAAAACCACTGTCATTAGTGAAAGCCAACGACTCGAAGGATTCGTCATTTTCTTCATCACTTTCATTGTCAAAGTCAAAGAGCAACTCTTTTTTCCTTTTAACTTGTTTCATTGATTGATACACTGCAGAGGCTTCCTTGGCAACGGACGCGTTTTTGACGCCGCTTCATATTTCTGGTGTTTTTACTACAAATACGGATAAAAACTACTTAAATTGTCGATAATTTACCTCAAATCTCGATTACGACTGGGGCAGGAGCTAATTGGACCCTTGTCGTGGTTGATATTTGATGGTAAACAAAGATATTTAAAAAGTGTAGTTAAAATGAAAATTTCAACTGCAAAAAGAAGAAGAACGAAGCTTATCTTTTGCATTTGGTGGCTAATAGTATGTTGGATAATCCTGCCAAACTATGTTTCGAACGAAAAGCAAAAAGCCGACTTTCCGACGTTAAAGTCGCCGGTACTGCAGAGAAAGTCAACAACGTCAAGTCGTCAAAAACGATCGGCACCAATACCCTACTATCCAAACCACTGCAGTCAATTCCGATTGCTGATATCAGGAGACAACGAACCCAATCCAGGACCATCATATTGCTCCATTTGTGAAAAAGCAATACGTTTGAACACCAAAAAGTTGCTTTGTGAATCATGCAAATGCACGACCCACGCAAAATGCACCAATCAAACATCATTTATATTCAAGAGTCCCCGTATAGCTGTCTCCTGGACATGTTCAACCTGCTCGTTGTCTTATCTACCGTTTTACAAGTGTGACCTGCCAACAACAACAAACATATCTACACAAGTAGAACAAATTATCGAAAATGTGGATATGCATACACAGCAAGCAAAAGGTATGAAAATTGCACACCTCAACACACGATCAATTTGCTCATTGTTTCCTGAGTTCGAAGTGTTTGTTGAAACGAACAAATTTGACATCATCACTCTCTCCGAAACGTGGTTGAAAGATGACAAGAATGTTCCCCATTATGTCGATATACCAGGGTACAATCCAGAGTTTCGCAACAGGAACCAAAAGCGAGGTGGAGGTGTCGGAATGTACATCAACAAGTCAACTGTTAAATATCGAAAACGTGACGACATCGTTCGACTCGATAAAGATCTGGAACATTTGTGGATTGAGGTGAAGGGAAGGAACAAAAATCATTCTTTCCTAGTAGCCTCTTTCTATCAACCAAAATCTGATGTTTCTTCACAAAAGGAATGGATAGATAAATTCGAAACTATCCTATCTAAAGTAAACAATGTCTGGGACGGACCTATCATAATTTGCGGAGATAGCAATGTCGACCTATTAACAGAAACGCCAGTTACAAAACAATACAAGACAATGCTTGAACAGTTCAACCTTGAGAACATCGTCACGAAACCTACGAAACATGGGAAAACCTTAATTGACCACATCATCGTTAATATTCCCGACAAGGTGACTCAATGCGATGTAATCCCTTGCGACACGATAAGCGATCATGACTCACCGTATGCCACACTAAAAATCAAAAGGGAAACTTTTGCACCTCGCTACAAAATGATACGCAATTTTAAAAGATTTAACTTGGAGGATTATATAAATGACTTTCGTCAACTCCCAATGAACATCGTTTATGCATTTAAAGATCCACAAGAACAACTCGAAGTATTCAACAAACTGATTTGCGACTGCATCAATAACCACGCTCCCCTCACAAAAGTAAAAATGTCAAGACCGCCTGCACCCTGGATGAAAGACCTCGACATCACTGCCCTACAACTTGAAAGAAACAGACTCCGGAAAAAAGCTCACGAAACGAAGCTTCCGCATGACTGGGAACTCTTTCGTGATGCCCGAAATAAACTGAAAAGGTTAATCAACCAAACGAAACGTTCTTTTTACCAAAAGGCCTTATCATCAAAAAGACCCAAGGAAGTTTGGGATGTAATTCATCGAATCCTGAACCCAAGCAACAAAACCATCGACCACGACCCTGAAATATTAAATGAACACTTCAACATTATCGCAGAAAAACTTACTGAAAAAAAGTCCTTGAACAGTGATGAGCTGCATAATCTTATAAAGCAGTTTCCTGATAATCCACGAGGTTTCTCAATCAAACCAACTACCTACAACAATGTCAAAAATGCCCTGAGTAAAATCAGAAGCGATTGTTCCACGGGAAACGACAACATTCCAATCCACCTGTTAAAACCTGTCATCGACTATGTTATCTCTCCACTCTGTCACGTTATTAACGGCTTCATCCAACAAGGGACTTTTCCGTCCGAATGGAAAACAGCGAGAATCAGCCCTATCCCGAAAATCAAAAACCCTTCAGTAGCAGTCGACTACCGTCCTATATCGGTCCTGCCTGTCTTGTCCAAGGTCTTCGAAAGAGTTGTCCTGCAGCAACTGGTAGAGCACATCGAAACGTTATACAAGCAAACGCAACATGGCTTCCGAAAATCAAGATCAACAGTAACATGTCTCCTTAAGATGAAGGATGACATTCTGAAAGCAATGGATAGAGGAGAGGTGACGATTGCAGTCTTCGCAGATTATTCAAAGGCTTTCGACACAATAGACTATGAGGTGTTACTGCGAAAGCTTACCAAACTACAGTTCTCCAATTCCTTTCTTCACTGGCTAACAGAGTACATCGCAGACCGAATGCATTACGTGCAGATAGATGACAAATGTTCTACAACTCGTAAGACAAAATTCGGTGTCCCGCAGGGATCCATACTTGGACCTGTCATCTTCAATCTCTATGTGATAGACCTCTCCAACTACCTAAACACATCCGCTTCGCTTCAGTACGCAGACGACACAACTGTTTACAATCACTGCAAACCATCACAAATTGAAGAAAACACACAGCTCCTCAAGCTTGATCTTCACAACCTAAAGTCATGGTCAACAGACTCCAATCTAGTATTTAACAACACTAAAACGAAAACGATGCTCTTCAGCAGTAAGCAGCTGTCGCGTGTTCACGATATAAAAAACACTAATACAAAGATTCAAAATGATGGTCACATCTTTGAGGCTGTGGAAGAGTTCAAGGTACTCGGCGTTACGTTCCACCAACACCTGGACTGGAAACCACACATTGACAACACGGTCAAAGTCTGCTTCAGTACGCTAAAGTTGCTAAGGATGATGAAGCGCCTAATACCCTTCCAACTGAAGAAACAGCTTGCCAATGCCCTGATACTGTCAAAGCTTGACTATGCAAATTCAGTCTATATCGGAACAACCCCAGTTTATCTACTGAACAAACTTCAAAAAGTTCAGAATGCAGCAGCAGGTTTCGTTCTCCAAAACCACGCCAACATTGAAGATGTTATCAAGCTGTCGTGGCTTCCAGTGTTAGAGAGACATGAATATGCTATTTCGGTGTTAGCATTCAAAGCTCTTTATGAAAATGTTCCTGAAAACATGCGAGTCGAGTGCAAGGTGGACCGAAGATCCCTACGTAGCAACACCAACATAAAAGGAGCCATGATTGAATGCAAAGATAAAGTCACGAGCTTCCAAGCAGAAGCAAAACGCATTTTCAACGACCTGCCGAAGTCGATCCGTGACATTGACAAACTAAACGCATTCAAAAGCGCATTGAAGAACTATTTACTAGATAAAGCTTTAGCCCGAGCAATAAAATAATCCTTTATACTGTCAATTGATTTGTTTTTTTGTTTTTTGATTTGTTTTTTTGTGTTTTTTTTTGTTTATTTTTTTTGTTTTTTTTGGTTTTTTTTTGTTTGTCTATTCAAATTATTTTTCTACTTACACTTACGCATAATATACAACATACGCATTTCAAGACGAAGAACCATTTGTATATATGGAAATGCTTGAAATAAATTGGTTATTATTATTATTATTATTATTATTATTATTATTATTATTATTGTTGTTGTTGTCATCGTGGGCGTCTTTTAAGGTTCCTTGTAGTGTTCCATAGTTTTCGGGTCATACAGAGATTTTGGATAACTTTTGACTTTTGAAAAATGGCTGACCCAGTTACTTTTAAATGTTTTAAAGTCGGACATAATGATCTCGCTTTAGTTTCACAGATTCTGTCTTTCCTTGTTGAAAAGTTTAACATTTTGTTATTTCAAATTGAAAGCATTTTACGCCGATTCGTTTAATTTTATGGCGGGCTGTACCATGATTGGATAGCGGTCATAACAAAAAGAAAATAAGATGAAATAAATATGGCAAACGAGTCGTGCTAGCTTCGACATTATTGCTATATCATAATCATAATATTGTGTGTGTTAATAATTTGAAGGATAAGATAATAAAAAAGTATTTGAGTTGTTGAGAAAGAATAAAAATGTCCGTTAGAAGGTAAGTAGACTCTTTATATAATACATTCTACATTCTGTATTTTTCAGAGTATTTGTATTCTATATAAACATTTATTGAAAATTTCTCATATGTAATGTAATTATTGTCGTCATGAATTTCATCTCTGAAAACTTACAGAAATTAAATGAAAATTGTTATTTTTACTTTCTTCAGGAAATGTGTATACTGTAAAGAGTCATTCCTCTCCCGAAATTTGGATACATATGTTCTGAAATGCACAATGAAGCTCAATTATAAAAATACCACAGACTTCATTTCTGCTTGTGATAATGATGATGATGTGGATGACCAATGTGGTGACACAGTAAATGTAACAAACTTTATCGGCAAAATTGGTGCAAATAGTGATGAAACACTTACTGATAATGACGATGAAATTGGGGAAGATTTGGTATAGGATGAATATTTTGAAGAATTATTCCATGATTTTGCTGTTGATGTTCATGTCCAAACTGACAGTAACAGAAACTCGATAACAGCTTTAGTATGTATGTTTCTGGGGTTTTGGCAGTATGTATTTGGTATTACTGATACAGCATTGGAAGTTTTGTTGAAATTCTTTAACTCATTGTTCTTGGTTATTGAAGCCAGGTTACTATCTTCCTCTACTGTTGGAACATTTCCTGGGACTTTGCATTTGTTTTATAAGTATTTAGGCTGTTCAAAAGATGACTACATGAAGTATGTAGTGTGTATAAAGTGTCACAAACTTTACAAGTTAAGTGAATGTAGCGAAAAAATTGAAGGCTTGAACTACACGAAAAGGTGCAGTAATGTGATTTTTGAAAACCATACACAAATTCAACGTAGAAGTCCATGTGGACAGATGTTGCTGATGAAAATATGTTCTGCTTCTGGAAAAGAAAGACTATATCCTTTCAAGATATATTCCTATAAGTCTATCAAAGAAAGTTTACAACTTCTGTTGTCTTGCAATGGCTTTGAGGATCTTTGTGAATCTTGGAGGAACAGGACGTTTTTCCATCAGATATTGGAAAACTACCTTCAAAACTAGATGCAGATGCTTTCACTGCTGATGAATTAAGAAATTGGACCATTTTATTTTTGTTGTATGCATTGAAAGGCCTTATACCAAATAAACACCTGAATTGCTGGAGAAATTTTTTCATCGCATGTCAGTATTTGTGTGTCAGAGCTTTAACAATTCAAGATGTACAGATTGCAGACCATTACCTACTTCAGTTTTGCAAGTCATTTGAAGTTTTGTACGGAGCTGATAAAGTAACACCAAACATGCACTTACATGCCCATTTAGCTGATTGTCTTTTGGATTATGGACCTGTCTATTCTTTTTGGTTGTTCAGTTTTGAAAGGTAATGAAATCCTATGTCTACCACTGTTTTTTTGCATTTCTTACAAATTTGCATACAAATACTATTTATTAAATCACATTTTTTCTGCTCTTTTCGGGTACAATGGGATTCTCGGCCGTGTACCTACCAATACAAAGAAATGTGGAATTGCAGTCTATGAACCGATTCATTCGTGATAGTCAAATTTTCAATAATGGGTATGCATTTGACGATGATCTGAAACCAATGGTTGACTGTATGCATGATCTTGTTGATAGACACAAAGATAGAGGTGCTTTAAATGATATTCTATGCCAAGAACTTTCAGCACATATGCAGTATTCATCAAGGAGATTCGATTTTGCTGGACAAAGATGTTGGACTGACTTAAGAATAATGTCATTCCCTAGAAAAATGCAAGTATACCATATGACTCCCGACCAAGTTTGTCAATTAACTACAATGTACGAAGCTTTGTATCCTACTATGAAACAATGTTTGGAAATATCAGGGTCTGGCTGGAAAACAAACAAAATTTTTGTTGGTAATGAAGTTCTTGGATCAGAATCATCAAGAAGTGCCAATTCAAGTTTTATCTTGGCATTTTGGGGTACTGAGGATGGGTCAATATTACCATCGAGTGAAATGTATCTCCTCCCCCATCCGGGGAAGATAAAGTTTTTTTTGAAGCATGGACTAATTGTGAAAGGAAAGCGTTACAAGCACTTGCTGGCATATGTTGATTGGTTGCATCACACCCCAGATATTACAAGATATTATTATGGAAAACTACTCGAAGTTTGGTATAAAAATATTTATCAGGTGAATGGTCCTGCCAATTTCATTCCTGTGCAACGTATTCGATCAAAGTTCATTCAAATCGTAACAAGATTACATGGAAAAGATGTTTACCTGATATCATCAAAACAAAAAGTGATTGGCGTTTAATGCAACTATTTGAACAATGTGATTGAACAGACATTATGTATTTATGTAAAAGTTTGTTAAATATTCACTATATGAAAAGTTGTTTTTACCCTTTCATAATCTTACTCAGAAATACTACTGTAAAAGAAATTTGTCAATAATATAAGGGATTTTGAGATTTTTCACCAACGCTTTTATGTCTCTTCTGTCCTCTCTGGATTTTTCATATGCGGAGTGTTGCTTAGTTACAATGAACTTAACCGTTCATAGAATCGTTCCTACTGGGCAATTATAAGTTAATTTATCATTGATTGAACTGGGTAATTTGGGTAATTCTGATCATTGGGTAATTCTCATCTTTGGGTAATTCTGATCATTCTGTTGTCAACGTAGCCATTGACTTTAATTCCACTTGCCCACATGATCCACCTATTCATCGCAAACTTTATTGGTACCATCGTGGTGACTGGGACAGCATTCGAGATTTGATTCGAGACCTGCCGGTAGATTATAACTTTGACTGTGATGCAGAGAGGTGTGCAGTGGAGATCTCTTCTTGGCTTCAGGTTGGTATTGATGAATTTGTTCCTTCTCGTAAATATCAAGTTAAACCTCACTCTACACCCTGGTTCTCTTCTACCATTTCTGCTGCAATTGCCCATCGTAATCATTTTATCCATCCTTATCAACGTTTTAGTAGTGAGGACAACAGGTGTCTTTTCACCAAAGCTCGCAACGACTGTAAAAAAGTCATTGAGGAGGGTAAACGCTGGATTTTTCATATGCGGAGTGTTGCTTAGTTACAATGAACTTAACCGTTCATAGAATCGTTCCTACTGGGCAATTATAAGTTAATTTATCATTGATTGAACTGGGTAATTTGGGTAATTCTGATCATTGGGTAATTCTCATCTTTGGGTAATTCTGATCATTCTGTTGTCAACGTAGCCATTGACTTTAATTCCACTTGCCCACATGATCCACCTATTCATCGCAAACTTTATTGGTACCATCGTGGTGACTGGGACAGCATTCGAGATTTGATTCGTGACCTGCCGGTAGATTATAACTTTGACTGTGATGCAGAGAGGTGTGCAGTGGAGATCTCTTCTTGGCTTCAGGTTGGTATTGATGAATTTGTTCCTTCTCGTAAATATCAAGTTAAACCTCACTCTACACCCTGGTTCTCTCCTACCATTTCTGCTGCAATTGCCCATCGTAATCATTTTATCCATCCTTATCAACGTTCTAGTAGTGAGGACAACAGGTGTCTTTTCACCAAAGCTCGCAACGACTGTAAAAAAGTCATTGAGGAGGGTAAACGCACCTATCGAAATCTGGTCCATGATCGGCTTATATCTGAATCTATTGGGTCTCGTGATTTCTGGCTTATCTATTGGAACTTTTCTAATAAGGGTAAGTCTTTGATCCCACCACTCTTCAACGGTCCTGAGGTGTTGACATCTGCTGTTAGTAAGGCTCTGACCGTCATCTCTGAACGTATATGTCAGTCCCTCAATGCTTGTGGTGAGACACATGCTATTGCTCTTGACATCTCCAAAGCATTCGACAAGGTTTGGCATCGTGGCCTTCTTCACAAGTTTCTGGTTCACTCTTGAATCTTATTAAGTCCTTTCTCAGTGGCAGGAGTATTAAGGTGGTTCTCCATGGTCATTCTTCTTCTTCTTACTCTATTAATTCAGGGGTGTCTCAAGGTTCTGTCCTTGGTCCAACCCTCTTTCTCATTTTCATCAACAACCTTCCTGATTGTATTCTCTGTAAACTTGCTATCTACGCTGATGACACTACTCTTTACTCGTCTCTTGAAAGGAATAAGGACTTGTTTGATAAGGTTCAAATGGCTGCTGAGTTGGAGGATGATCTTAGGACAGTAGTTGAATGGGGTCAGAAATGGTTGGTTTCCTTCAATGCTTCGAAAACTAAGCTTCTCTCTATTAATCGTTTCCTGTAATTGCTTCTGTTCTTATGAATGGAAGTGAGCGTGCAGAGTCATCTCAGGTTCGTCTTTTAGGTTTAACCTTCACAAAGAATTTCACATGGAATTCTTACATAGAGTCCATTGCTAAATCTGCTGCTATGAAGGTTGGCTCTCTTTTTCGGGTCCGTCACTTACTTTCGGCTAAATCTATCATTTACATGTTTAAGGCCACTATTCGCCCTTGTCTTGAGTACTGCTGCCACCTTTGGGCTGGAGCCTCTGCTCATTGTCTTCATCTTCTCTATGGTATTCAGAAGCGCTTAGTTTACTTAGTTGGCCCTGATCTTTGTGCTGATCCCCCCCCCCCTCACATCGGAGAAACGTTGCTTCCCTGTCTCTTTTCTATAAATACTTTCCTGGGCATTGTTCGGATGACTTGCATCAACCTACTCTTTCTCCTAAGACTTTCTCTCGGAACACTCCCTCTCTTCGAATTCTCATCCTTTGACTGTTCAGATCCCAACTTGCCATAACAACTTTTATTCATCTAGCTTTTTCCCTCGGAATGCTGGCCTCTGGAATTCTCTCCCTCATAGTTGTTTTCCTGCTGAGTATGATCTACAATCTTTTAAATCCAAGGTTAACCGCCACCTTGCTCTGTCTTTAAAGCTCTTCTTCCTTTTCTCATCTTGTAGCTTTCTGCCTAGTAATGGCTTCGGCCTTGCAGGGAGCAACTCATTTTTTAAAAAAAAACTTTTCTTTTATGTAATGAAATGTGTGAAAAGCTTTGATTTCATTAAACCTTTCATCACGAAGTTTCTTTTGTTGTACACATTTCCCAAATTTAGTCCAAATGACAATATTCTGTTAAACTATTAAATCTAACCTCGTTGTTATGTGTTGTATTGTTACCTTCGAATTACATGAGACATTAACTGCAAATCACCATAGGGAAATTTGTGATAATTTTTATGAAATTCACATCAAAATGGGCAGGGGAAATAGTTTTGCAAAATTTCGACGTTAAAAGTGTCTCAAGAAAGGTCAATGTTACCTTTCTATAACAGATAGTGTGATCGTTATAAAAACTTTTAACTTTTTGAGCATGTATGAAATTCATCAGGTTCGAGTGAGAAGGAAACATTGCGTAAATCTGTTTTTTCACTGCACAAAATATAATGTTATCTGAAATCCGCTATATAGTAAACCTGACGGTTTTTTTTTGGAGAAGGTGTTAACCCGACGTGTTGATGTTAACCTTAAGATAATGTCTGGTTAACGTGTTATCTGACATGGAATATGTAAGGTGGTCAGGTTTACTTGAGGCAAATAAGAGGTAATGACATTAATTTTCAATAGCATCACATTTTCACGTTGTCGCGTGTAGCAAACTTCAAAAAATTAAGTAGTAGTATTTTCGATCATTAATGAAAAATTGTTGGCCAATACAAGCGAAGAGACATAAAAAATCACTGGTTAAAGTCGTCAGCGTTGGGACTATGAGAAATATACTAATCTTATGTGAAGGTTTTCTTTTGGAACTTTTCTGTGCAGAGTGTAGAGGAGCAAGATTCAGCAGGAAAGAACAATTAAAATAAGGAGTACGTTCTATATTCAGTCTATACGGACTTTTTACTTAACAATGTACCGAGATACAAAGCAAAATAGAAACCAAAAGTTGTCCCTCGGTAGTCAATATAGCCTGAAACTTTAAGGTTCGCTGGGCGTATTTGCCATGTCTTGACAATTTAGCCTGAAACCCGAAGGTTCGCTGGGCGTATTTGCCATGTCTTGACAATTAAGCCTGAAACCCGAAGGTTCGCTGGGCGTAATTGTCAGAATGAAGCTTAAAACTCTTTTACTCTTTAAAAATAAAATACAATGATTATACAGTTTTTCTAATCCTGTTTTGTTCAATGGGTAAGTGATTGAACTCTCTAAATCGATCTTGTTGTGCTGGGGTCAATAGTTTGGCACATTCGGAACGACAAGCGTACGAAAAATCCCCAATGACAGGCTTACAATATCCGTTGCTTTGACCAACGTAAATTGACTTTCCATGCAAGAAATTATGGAGTATATCTTGGCGATGAATATGAACCACGCCGCTTCTCACTTCTTTTATAAACCGCTCTGCAAATTGACCAAGAATACCATTGTACCTACAAAATAACTCAAACATAAAACACCAGCGTTGAAATTCATCGCAGTATGGATTTCTTACCTGATTCCTTTACTTAGCGGCACATGTGGCTTTCAACAATATCGTAAATATTTCATCAAAATAACACATAAGAAGAAAATAAATAATAAAAACATATTTATTAAAATAAGTTTTACCTTTCAAAGCTGAACAGCCAGAAGGAATAAATAGGCCCAAAATCAAGAATGCATTTCTTAAGATGGCAGTGGAGATGCATATTTGGTGTTACTGAACCTTGACCATACAAGTTTTCGAAAGATACGCAAAAGTTTTTTAACAACTCATGAGCAACAATAATGTCATTTTTTGAAATGACACGACGGCACAGATACTGACAAGCTAGTACGAATTTTCTGAAACATTCCAGATCCTGTGAAGGGATAACATCTTCCAAGCAGTAAATCGAGAATAGGAGAGTCCAATTCTTATATTCATCAGCAGTAAACCCGTCAAAGCTGCTAGAAATTTTTCTTGGAATTTTTCCAACATCACAGGGAACAAGAAATGCATCACTTTTTTCTTGCATTTTCTCAAGACTTGATTTATTGAGATATCCCAAATCTTTCCATATCTTTAAAATCTTTTTTGTGGTACCCAAGAATAAGTTATGCATTGGGTCAATTATGGACATCCGCACTGTATCAAAACAAGGAAGTTCGGCTAATACTGAAAACCTAGTTCCATAAAGGGATTCTAATGTTTCCTTCTCATGGGCAGTGTTACAATCCAGGATTTCGCACATTTGCTGCCTATGCTGTTCAGTTGTTCTCTCTTCCCAAAGGTCAACATCATGAAACCCAGCATAATTCCGATTTCCTATTGGTCCAGGAAATGTTTTATTACATCTCGAACATCCACGACATGCAGCGTGACCTTGAAAATAAAATCATTGCAACATATTAGAATAAAAATACTTTAAGTGTACAAACTTTCGCGAGCATAAACTTTCGCGATTTTTTGCCTTTTTCGCGAAAGTTTATACGTTCAAAAATTCTTAACTAAGCATTTCGCAAAAGTTTATGCTCGCGAAAAACGTGATTTCCCTCAATTCGCAAAAGTTTATGCACGTGAAAAAAAAAGAAAAGAAAGAATTACGTATTTTTATACGTGTTTTTTTTTCGAAACCAAAGTGCTTAGATAACCAAATTCAAAATGCAAGATTTTAATTTCTCATTAAAGACATTTACTAATAGTGTGAAAAAACAATTGTTTTTCTTGGAAAAACCCTACCTCTAAAATTTCATATTTTCTTAACTCGGGAAAGTTAATTTTCCAAGATTGTTCATTCGCAAAAGTCTATGCCCGCGAAAAAAAGTTTTGTGTCTAATTCGCGAAAGTTTATGCCCAAAATTTTGCGAGTTTTGATTCGCGCGAAACTTTCAGCTCACGCAAATTTATACACTTAAAGTAATGTTAGAGAAACTTTTACAAGAGCATTTCTCAGGAAGTACTTGCAAAAGAAAAGCAATTTTCAGGACAAACATTAAAATTCATCATACTTAACCCTTTCTTTACCAGCTAAAAACCTCAGTATTTCCCAGGCCTAAAAATTGTAATACTACTGGTTGAATTTCAAATGGCTATAACTTCTAAACCACAAAAGCAAATGTCATGAAATTTGGCTCCTTTTCTTCTTACATATTACTTAGTATAAAAATCTAAAAAAGTTTCAAAATTTGAAATTTCACCGCAGATATCAACCATAATGGCGGATTTTCAAATGTCGAAAAATTAAGTTTTTTGAGAAAAAGCGCCTTGGAAAAATATTTTTTTCACTATTTATACAAATTATTGATTAAAATATGTAACTATAATGTAAACACTGTATAATGGTGAAAATTTGAAGGAAAAAGCTCAAACATGTGGAAAGTTATGCGTAATTTAGGAAATTAGAGCCCGAAAGGCCCAAAAAATGTTCACGGTGCAAAACCCAGATAAAACTAATAATTTATTGGCTTAGATGTGTGTCTAGGTTGTCAAATCCATTACCTGGTCATAAGTCAATGATATAATCTAACCAAAATCCAAAAATTCCTAGGTTTGACTGGGTTTTATGGTTTTTGCCTTATACCATAAATGCTTTGCGGTGAGTGATCAAATGCACAAAACAAGCAGAAACAAAACATTCATCACAAATAAACCTATTTTAACAATGATGAACAAAAGAAACCTATCTAATATGAAAAACCAAGAATGTGAGATAGTCCTAATAATAAAAAACCTAAAAACAGTCATATAATAATGAAAATCTAATCTTCAACTTCATCATCAGCATCGACGTGGTCATCATCACCAACAACACCGTACTCAAGCGAGGTGTGGTATGCCTCAAAACAATTGTCTGGATGAAGACCAGGCTGGCTAGGGCATTTCGTACATATATAGACAGTTTTTATTGGCTTTCCCTTTTCTGTTCTCTTGCCTCTTGCATAGCATACCCGGCAGATCTTTGATGGTCGCTTGTCGGCTGCTCCAGGCATTGGTTTCTTCAATGAAGGGAAGTGTCGTCCAGTAAGCCTGTGGAAAACATCATCAGGGAAATCAAATTCAGGTTGGGGTTCAGGTTGTTGTGAAGATACTAGCAGTTTCACAGTATCCTTGACAAAGTCAATAAAAGACATTTTCGATTGTTTTTCCATCACATAGATTTTGTACGCATTCAATAACATTTGGCAGATCAAGCGAAAAGCTAGCTTTCGGTACCACTTATAAGATTTGCGAAGGCACTGTAGGGTGTGGAGCTGTTGATCAACTCTATCCACACCACCCATGTGGACATAATAGCTTTTCACAGCTAAGGGCTTTTGGACGGTGCCTTCTTCTTGATTGTAAACGTTAACATCTTCCATTGTTGGCTGATGACATGTAGATAACATAAAAACAACTTTTTGTTTTTTGTTCGCCTTGTCTTTATGTGCTCGATACTTAACAGCAACCATGGGGTCATCAGCTTGTGCATAAAAACAGGCTTTACCTTTTTCCAATACTTCATTTACAAGTTGCGATGGATAATTGTAACGATTTGAACGGACAGTTCCAACCAGATGAGTTTTCTTGCCGATTAAAAATTTTGCTAAAGTAGGACTAGTATAGAAGTTATCTGTATATAGGATATGTCCTTTGTCCAAGTAGTTGTTCATAAGAACTACAGGGATCCGCTCTGTTGTCGGCATATCACTATTAGGATCGTCATCCTTGAACATCCCTTTGCCACAATATACGAGGAAGTCCAGTGTGATTCCATTTGATGTGCACAGCTCATACAGCTTTATGCCAAAACGTGCACGTTTCGTCTTAATGTACTGACGAAAATGCAAACGTCCCTTGAAAAGAACTAATGATTCGTCTACTGATAGGTTCTGACCGGGGTAATACACAGTTTTGGCCTTTTCACGAAACAGTTCAATCAATGGACGTAGCTTATGGAGTCGGTCACGATTAGGATCGTTCTGGTCAAATCCTGGGTCAGCATTGTTGTTGAAATGCAGAAATTTTAATATTAGGTAGAACCTATTGCGACACATGACAGCAGAAAATATTGGTGTAGAAAGTAAAGAGTCAGTGGACCAATACATAGGAAGTGATGGTTTATGGACTATCCCCATTAGAAGCACTATTCCAATGAATCTCTTCATTTCTACCACATTTACTGGCGTCCATTTAGCAGTGTAATGACTTGTTTTATTATTTTCGTCAGTGAGAAATTGTTTTGCAAAGCGATTGGTTTCAGTAACCAAGATATTCCAAAACTCATCATCAAGATAAAGTTCTACATAATCCAGACAAGACGCGTTATCTTTCAGCCTAACACGCCGCCCTTCAATCTCGTGAAAATCAAAAGTTTTGAGACTTTGATTCTCTCCTTCTCTAATTTTGTTCCACGTTAAAATTGGTCCCCTTCCCGGCTGTTGTCGCGCTGCACCAGTTGGCCCTTGCCTGCCACCTCCTCTACCACGACCACGTCCCCTAGGTCGACCTCGTCTTCCTCTGCCACCACGTCCTCCCCTTACTCTGCTACGTCCTCTAATGCCTCTTTCACAATTATCACTCTCCAAAGGAGAATCTTGTTCATCACTGGCACTTCTTGATCTCAATCGACTATGGATCGTAGACACCGCATTGTGTCTTACAGTGGCTACATGCGAAGCTAAAGGTTGATCGTCACTGTCACTACCGTCATCATATTCAACTTCACCAACATTGTTCTGAGATGTTATATCATTTTCAGGACTTTCAGGATTATTATTGGTATTATCCTTGACATAATCAACGGTATCATTGGCAACACTGCTATCACCAGCGTTCTCAAAAATTTGAATGCTTGGAATGTTATTTTCACTCACAAAGGCACGAGGTGGATCAAATGCTTCAAATTCCCAATCAGAATCCAAATCTGTATCACTTTCAATCAAGTTTTCATCATCATTGTCACTATCATTTGTTATAAAATCAATTATTTCATCTATATCATTGTAACTTTTTTTTGGCTTCGCCATGATGACAGCTCTGTTTTCAAAATCGGATAAATCATAAACTAAAACTCCGAAAGAGATGCGGTTTTTTTTGCCGAATCGGAAATTTATCCTAGTACGGAATATCCAAGGTTTGAAAATATAGCTTAAAGTGTTTTTTCACAATCGATGTTTATTTCAATCACCCGCGGGGCGGGTAACGGGGAAATAGAGGGTGGATTTCATCACCCGCTGTGCGGGTAACAGGTAAAGAAAGGGTTAAAAATCCACATAATTTTCTACATGCAGGAATGTCACAACCAACACATATCAAGGCCAGGCGGAAAACTTCAACTTTCTTAGTCAAAGGTGACTTGATGGCAAATCCATTTCCCCAGGCTTCATTAAGCTCATCTACCAGTGGTTTGATAAAAGAATTGGTGGGTGGCTCTTTTTTCATGTTTGGTATAATTCCCACAAGAATCACATTTTTCCGTTTGAAACGTTCACTCCTTGGCAAATTTAGTAAAACCAGATATATCCCTCCGACAGAAAAGCTACTCAAATGTTTGTATGGCTGGAACCAGTCCACATTCAGCATAACTGCGTAGTTTCGAGGTTCACTAAAATACCATTTTCCATCCCGCTGAAAATTTTTCCATATCTCACCATCATAAATGTCACTAACAACAACTGGCATACTACCCAACGATCTCCATTTCTCACACTGCTCTTCAAATCCTTCTCGATTTATCAGTAGCTGTAAAGAATCCTTTATAGACCGATAACAGTAAGTTGCGTAAGGATACAAAATTGAACTAGAGTTAGTTTTAACAGTTTTCATGAGTAACTGTCCACAATCTTTTCTAAATTGTTTAGATGGATGATGTGGATATTTAACAAAAGTACATTTTCTTGATACCTCTTCGCCTCTATATTTTGTAGTACACTGATTGATATCATAAAGATTATGGCACTGAAGACAGACCACATATTTCCTAAAGAATGTTTTTCTCATTGAAAGAAACTGGTGAAATAGATAAAGAGAAGAAGGAAATAGTTTGGCCAAGGTTGCTAATAGCAGATCTGAGTCTTTACTCAAAGCTTTCAAAAATGCAGAAATAATTTTTAAAATGAACTCTAAAGAGTTATCAGTGATGTTAAACACATATTGCCAGTATGCCAGTAGAAGACAAATCCATCTGACAAGTTGCAAAGCTTGACAGTCTTCTGCAGGATTCTCTGAAAGTTCATCATCTAATAAAGATCCTTCTCTGAACAACTCGTTAAAAATGTCATCAGAAACCTCTTCCTCTGTCATGTTTTCCCCTTCATCAGGTGTTTCATTTGTTTCTTCATGATGATGATGTTGTATATCGACTTCAATTTCAAAATCTGACACACTACCTTCCGTTGAATTGTCTGCTCCTCTATTATTCTCAATGTTTACATTACACACATGGCGTGGCAAATACCGACTGGAATAAGAGTTACCACAGATATCACATTTTAATCTTTGACTCATGATGTTGACAAAACTATATCACTTATTGTTCCACACAAAGTAGTTCCTTGTGCGAAGTAGTGCTCGCCGACCATAGTCGACATAGTGTCCGTACTTCGTGTAATTTGCAACTACTTTGTATAGGTAGCTCACTTTACCATTTTGAAGTATATGCATGTGAAGTGCACGTGCTCAACGTCGTCAAGCCAACTCACTACTAATAAGTTCAATAACTTTACAACAAGAATGTCTTCATTTCAAGAAAAAGAGTTTAACCTCTGGTTACAAAGTCAAAAGAACAAGAATAATAATGATATTATTGAAGATGATACCTTTGCGGAAATATTGGCCTGCTTAAAAACTGGAAAAGGTAAATAATAATGGGATTTTCTGTGTGCAGTACTGTCAGACTGCAGTACATGATATAACATCTTCATATAACTTTCTGTTAACAGTTTTATTTCATTTGGTGCATATATGAATTAAGAAATGTTTACTGTTTATATACTAGTAGATTTAGCTTTTTTAGGAGGAGACAACAACCAATAATTTTGAATATAATATCTTATTATATTAATCGCGTAGTGTGCATACCACTTTTATTTTAGAGAGTGATATATTTAGTTTTAATTTACGGTCATCGTCCTCTTATGAGCGCGTAAAACCACGTAGATGCGAGAGACACTTTTTTCACGATCATTCCAAAAGCACCTGGCATCATTTGACGTCAGTTTTTTATGATCACGGGGAATCATTGCATTGCATCCCCAATCGAACGCGACGTTTTTGGGGAAATATCTCAAGAACCAATAAGGATAACTGACGTTTTTTGGGGTCTGCGATACGGGTGATGAGGTGACGCATCATTTGGGCCTAAATTTTATTTGGTACTACGGATATGACGTCATCGAAATCTTTGATCAGCCATATCTCCGCAACGGTTGGTCGTAGCGAAACGATCCCATACACTTTTTTGATCAGTTTTTCGAGCTCTACAACATGGTTACATTTTCGGTTTCCAATTCCTAAATTGAAATTTTCATCACGGGGATTGCTCACGGGAAAGGCGATTTTGACCCATCCTTTTCGAAGTTAAGTTCGGTAAAAAGTTTTTACCCGGGATACTAGTGACCTATAAAATTATATTTCAATACCGTGAGTTCGAGATTCATCTCTGTGAGGCGAGATTCAACATGCCAAAATCAAACTGCATCTGGTCAATAATTTAAATACATTATATTTTTAAAACTAAACCAAGTTATACAACACAAAAAAGATTTAAAGCAATCAAAACATTCATGAATGATTACCATTTAGAGAGACTCTGGCTGGCGCTATTTCCTTTTCCCACCCCCTTTTTTTCACTGAAAACCTTTCTATACAGCACAACAAACATGTACATAGTGAAAAAACATCTAAAATATGGATGTTTTTGGCTGTACAAAGTCTTTTAACTCGTGTTGGGATTTGAAGAGCTCAAAGGCCATTTTACATTCGGCTATAATGTAAAAAAAAATTATTTTGGAGTGTAGTATAGATTATGTCTTGGTTCAGATATGCGATGTTGTGAAATTTTGAAATTATTTTGTTGAATGTTGTGGTCTGGATAATGGTGTTGAATCTCGGCCCAATCACGGTACACACATTACAATAAATACAATTTGATTAAAGGAGAATTAACGTCAAAATTATGTAATGTTTTTTTTTTAATGAATCGATTTTAAATTGTGTAAGACGACTTTTTACAAAGTTTCATTCATTTTACATAATTCTTTCGTTAGTTATTTAAGTTTGAAGTTTAATCAAAACTCAAAAATATGACGTCACAGTTGCACTTAGATATCCAGCTGTAGTTTTTACAAATCTCGTAGCGAAGACAATTTGTGATAAGAGAATATATTTTCGTTTTCCTGATCTTGTCAAAGAACAACATAGAGCTGAAAGTTGGCTTAACAGCATCGGCACAGGGTTTACTGTTAAAACTTTTCGATTTGGAAAAGATAAAGTAGTTTGCGAAAGTAGACTGTTTCGAAGTTGATAATATGGAAAACATGCTAGGTTATATGCCGAAGAAAAGAACATTGAAAGCTGGTGCGGTACCAACAATTTTCCAACATATAATATTTAACATGATAAATATGAATGGAGAAAACTGCGAGCTCTAAAAAACCTAGCTCTCTCAAGAGGTCCAACAAATTGATCAAAAAAAAGATAAGTGTTTTTAAAATTTAATTTCCATAAATGCTCTCTTTATACATTTTTTTAAAACAAGGCATGATTTACTCTAGTATTTTTCAATTTTCCTAAAGAATCTTTTTAAAAAATAACAAAAAAAAGACGTGGTAATGTGTTCAGAGACTTGCACATTCTTAACAGATGTTCTTTGAGATTTTTCTTCCTACCTGACCTGGTTTCTTTTATTTTGAAAATTTCTAAAAGTATTATCGGATGTATTGGATTTAAGATTACATCTATCTAGAAGAAACCACGCCTTACATACATACATAATGAAGTTATAATGTTCATTGAAAAACAAAAATTCTTCAGGCGCACGAGATGCGAAATCAACTATCAGCACATTTTTCTTATAAGAAAAGAAACTTACTTTGCCATCATTCTTTTTTACTTTGGCATCATTATTTTCCTATCTGCGATATCTAATAAATGACGTTTCAAACACAGATTTATTCAATAACAAAACGTTAAAATCTGAACAAGACATGTGGCCACTTATGGTTTTCTTTTAACATGAATGATTCTGACTTGAAGAAATTCTAGTGCAACTGTGACGTCACGGTGAATTTTTTAAATCCTTTATTATAAGCGAAATATGGTATTTCATTATTAACTCTTTATTTAAATACACATAAGGAACAATTTAAGCCAAAGTTGTATTTTTTACGTTAATTCTCCTTTAAGTTAAAAATTTAAAAAAAATCTAAGGTTAACAAAGAAGGAAATTAAAACAAAAAACTAAAAATTGGTTAACCATACCAAAACGAGGGGATAGGGTTCCACAAGTTTTCCACAAGTTTCCACAAATTTTGAATAATGTATATTTTCTGAGTAGATAAGATGTAATCCAATAGAAACTCCATTGTAATGTCATTTTTATATTGGGTGAAACATTGTAAGAGAGTTTTACCGAAATAGTTTTTATGAGAAACCCCTCTTATTTTGCACCCACAATGATTTCTTAAATAACAATAGAAAGCAAAAAAGCAATTTACTTAACAGTTGCAATTATCACTCTTCTCAATAATTTTCTGTCATTTCTCAATCCACCACTAATTAATTATACTAGCCGCCAAGGCGGCGTCGCTCGCCGCCCATGTCCACCTGCTCTGTATCGCTGTATCAAAAAACGTCAAATTTCCTTATAAACGGCTCGTTCAACTTGTGTTCAACCAGAAGCAGATTCGAAGTCACAACCTCTGGTAAAACCAATCTTTTATCAGTGTAACAATACACTCAAAACGTATAGAGAGAAAACTTCAACTTTTTATTAACTTTTGTTTAAAAAAAGTTACGCGCTCTAACATGGGTGCTATCAAACGTAAGGGGGAAATGGTTTCTCTTCTTAAAAAGATCACACAGGAGGAGAGAAGAAAAGGCACGTGCTAAATGAATCAAGTGAATAAAAAAAACGTTCGATCTGATTAAAATAGATTAAAAGAAATCGATTAAAACAAATTAAGACAACTATTATGACAAAAGCAAAATAAAATATTTTGTTTTATGATTGTGATTTTTACCTATAGGTTTTTAAACATTTTCATTACTCGAAAAAAAAGTTCACGTCTCAGACAGTCAGGCAAGGATACGTTAGGATACACTGGCAAACCGAGATGCTACCACGTTCTCCCACGGCTGCTGTTTGTCCAAAATGTTTTATCAGTTAGTTTCTTTGTATTTAGTTGATGTATTGTTTTCAAAGCCAAGTCAACGTGGAATATAAAACTAACAAAATAATAAAAACGAAACGTTATTCCTATTAGTTCATCAGCCAAAAAAAGTCACGTTCGATTGGGGTTGCAATGTATTTGCTTCGAACTCACGTCGCACACAAAAAAAGAAATAATTTCGCTCACAACTCAATCTACCATTTTGCGTGACTTACAAACAAACAAACAGACAGACAGACGGAGAATCGGCTATTAATATATAGATAGCTTTATAGAATAAAGATATCTATCAAGAATAGAAGTCTTGAGAAATTTCATGTAGTATTTCATCTATGATAAATCCAAAAAACAATTAAATACAAGAATCCCAAAGATCTCGGATTACTTTCCAAGTGGGTTTCATTGAAATTTCACTTGAACATCAGTAAATTTTAAATCAAATTAGATTACATGCACTAAATTCAACCTAATGAAAACTAAAGCACCTAACACAAATTTTATCTTTTCATTTACGTTGTCAGGTTCAAGGAAAATAAAGAAACATATACGAGGTCATAAGTACCAGTTGGTTTCTTACTTGAACTTGGGTATTCCTGAAATGCTTTGTGCTCCATCCAATGAGGTGAGTTCTTTACTATTAACAGTGAATTTTCCTTGCCAACCCATGTTTTTAATGTACGCACACATAGTGCTTGTTCCATCATCTATACAAATTTATTCTTTTAATTGTAAATCAATACAGTAACAATGGCCAACCAATAAAAGTATTTCAAAATGCTCAAATTCTATTTTTCATTTTGCAAACACTGTGCTTATAGAGTCACTCTGTTCTTGGTCACTATAAACAAGTAGTGAAATCAAGTGCAATGTTCCAAATAATACAACGTGTTCATTATGATGTCTTGCAGCACTCAGGAGTTCTAAAGACACATCAAATGGTATGTATTTATAAAATTTCAATTGAAAATCTACATAACTAAACCATCAATGAAAAATTCCTATACATGACTTGGATATATATTGTATTTTTATGTATTTTCATTAACATAATTTTTCTTAGATTTCTGTAGATTATGCTCATGTGCCCAGATCAGCTGTTGAGAAATTTATAGCAAATTGTGAAGTGTGTGCTTTAAAAAAAGTTTGTAGTAACAGTGCTCCTTTAAAACCCATCACTTCAAAAAAACTGCTTGAACGAATCCAGGTAAAATTAAAAATTATTTGAAGTTGATTTTCACCTCCTTTTCATACAAAATTAAATTGCTACACTAATTATATACTTATATACTGGAAATTTGATGGATCTTTCAGAATTCATGCGTTTTGCCTATTTGTGGTTTAAAGTTCAATTTTATTCCACAAGCTGCTTGTTTTGCATTAATGAACAATATAAGAGAGTAGTTAAATGGTAAAACACCATTAATGGTTTAATGGAAATGGAGGTTCGATTCCTCCCTCTCTTCATGTTACAACCTATATTTTTAGTATATGACTGCTTTTTCTTCCATTATACTTTATCCTTTTCAATAACATTTAGGTTTAACTATTTTTCAGATTGATCTTATTGACATGCAAAACCAACCAGATGGGGACTTGCAAACAACTGTATCAACAGGTTTTTTTCCATCTTTGGTCTGCCCCAAATTATTCATTCTGATAATGGAACCGAATTTGTTAATGATGTGTTGCGTGCTGTTACAGTTCTTTGGCCAGGGAAAAGTTCCTTTATCAGAGTTTCTCCTGGGCACAGTCAGTCACATGGGTTAGTTGAGCAGGGCAACAATACCTTAAGAACAATGATAGCAGCAAGATTTATCAAAGAAACGAGACTTGAATGGGTTAAATGGTTGCCAGAGTTCCAATGTAAATCTCTTCCTTCAACTGATCAATGACAAGACAAAGATCTCCAGATTATTTATTCACTCAAAATGCATTTTTATTTTTAGTTGCAATGAATGTGTCGTATGTACGAAGTATTAAGAAATCCCCTTACGAGGTAGTTTTTGGACGGAAACCTAATATTGAAAGCATAAGTTTGCCTAATGTCTATGAAAATTCGGATGCCGTTGTTAATTTTTCAATATCTCAACCACAAGATGAGGAAAATTTGAAAAAGGGAGACACAGATTCAGAAAAGGAAGAGGAAGAAGTAGTGGTTGATATGGATGAACGTAAATGTCCTATTTCTGATTTTCATTTTTGGTTTTATTTTAGAATGTTGCACACCCTTGTGTATATCAGGTTATGTTTTATTTAATACTGTTAAATAAAGCTTTCAGTTTTATTGTATATAATTTTAGGATGCCCATTCCATTTGTGATAATGTTGGTCGAGAAGAGATCGTAATTGCAGAGGAGATGGAAAGTTTTGAAGAATTGTATGAAAGTGAGCGGCAAAGAATAAGGAAGGAGGTTATTGATAATATTGAGGAAAATGCTGAATTCATGAAATTGAAACATGAGAGAAAAAGGAAAAGATCTGTGAAAAATTTCAACATTGGTGATAACGTGGTACTTCATCTAAAGAAGTCAGAACGTAGAGGAGGAACACTGCCCAATATTCCTTATGTAATTATCTCCAAAACATCTTGTAGGATACAACCACAGTATCATCTGATCTGTGAAATAGGTGTAATTTCAAAATTAGTTAATGCATCAAGGTTGAGTATGTATCCTGGGGAAGTGAAAACTGGAGACAAAAATATTTGAGTAAGCTTAAGAGAGGCAGTTAAAAAGTTATTGATGCCTCCCATTTGGTGTACATGTGTAAAGATATCGTGTAACCAAAATTTATGTAAATGCTATGCAACTGGCACGATTTGTTCTTCTCGGTGCCGTAAAGAAGATAATGGATATTGTCAGAATAAAGATAAAAGTTCCATGCATGGTTAGTATGTGCTAAGTATTAGCATTTCTTTAGATGATGTTTTTTTCACTCTGTTTACTTGATCTTGATTGCTTTTAGTACAAACAACAATGAATGAGGATTTTTCAATGGACCAATCAGAAATTATAGTTCAAGAAACGTCTGGTATGCATAAGATAGCATATTATATGCAGTTGATGACCTGCTGCTCAAACAGCATTCATGTTATTAGGAATGAATTAAACAATGTAATATCACATAGAGTAAATTTTTGTTTTCTGTAGACAATCAAGTAATCACGCAAGCAGATACGGAGCCTGTTACCGAGCATAATTCAAACATAAAAGGTACGTGACTGCTGTTATTTTAAGAAAAACAGCATAATTTTCAGAATTGATTATCCTTGGCTGTTGTTAAGGACAAAACATACAATTTTTTTCCTTCAATTTAGATATTTTGCTTTCTTATGTTTCAGATTTTGAATTGGATGGTTGTTTGAGAAACACAGACTGAACAGAACAAGCCACATTATTTAATGACATTAATGGACTTAACTGCATGACGACTGACGTATTTTACAAAAATTTGGACATCTTACTGATGTAGGAAACTTACTTAAATGCAAACATTATCTTTCCAGGTAACATGTTAATGATCACTGACATAGTAAATGGGATCAAGACGTCATTATCTTATGATAACCCTGTGAGTAGAGCATGTAAAGCAATATAGTTTTAACCTATTCATTTTGTATGCTCTTTGATGTGGTTTTCAAATTTATAGAATCATGAGCAGTGCATTCTCCTGTTGGATCGCCTTTAGTCATTAAACCTAACTGCTTGCCAAAATGCAAAGTTGTCATTCTTAGTTAGAGTTAAGTAGACATTTTTCCCCTTTCCCCGGGAAGGCTTTGCTTTGAGGTTTGTTTCTGGGAAACCAATACCTTCAATGTAAGTTGAGGATGGGAATAGATTGTTTGTTGACCTTTTTGACAATCTTTTATATTCTAGAAGTAAGGTTTCTATACTTTTTAAAGCACACTAAAATTATTTGTTGACTGAGCATCAATGTGCTTAACAGCTGTGCTGTGTGCTAGTAGGAATATCCATACGATCCAAACGTATTTCTTATCCATTCCTTTTGCTTCTACGTTTCAGCTATTTTTATTTAGCCTTTTGTGTTTTTTGAACCACTGGCACAAGAAAGAGTTTATTTCCACACAACAGACCGAACTAGTCAACACAACATCATTTGCTGCATGCAATGAGACCACTTTTACACCACAAAAGTTTGTTAATTGGTTCTAAGAGATTTTGAATTCTTAAGGCTAGTTGGAAATGTAGCGTATTAGGCTTTACCCTCTGTTTGGGGTAGTAGGATATATATATATATACAGAAAAAAATTGACCTTGATTATTTCTAATGAATGTAATCCACTCAGCAAAAATCAAAACAGCATACATCATAATGGAATTTGAAAGGGTAAAATCTGTGTCACTTTGGGTAAATATATAATCAATCTATTAGGTATTTTATTAACCATAAGTTTTTTAATAATAAAAACATGAACATTCAATTATTAATTTATTTTACGAAACTTTTCGTAAGTATCTCTTACATCTTCAGGTTATAATACACTGTTGTACAGTTATTATTATCAAATTGAACTGCTTTACAATAAAAAAATGTAAGCAACATTACCTACCTGTAATGGCAGAAAATTATTGTCTGATTTGCTATTCAATATACAGCAACTACATTGTAGTGTTAGAATTTATAACATTTGCGCAGGTGAAACTTTATAACATGTTTTTGTCAAATGATAATGTAATTTTCAAAATTCTTTAAATGAATTAGATAACTGAAAAGTAAATTAATAAATTGGTTTTTCTATAACTGTACGCCTTGGTGTTACTACTTGGGTTCATTCTAATAATATAACATTACATAAAATGATTTTACTTAGGAAAAATCACATTAATAACTTATTACTATCATTTTGTGAATGGGAAATTTTATGTTCTTATTAATTAATATGTTGTTTTACTATTTCAGGTGTATATATATCACATTATCAATGTATGAATGAAGAGGAAATGTATAATTGTTGGACATCTCGTACACTTGAAATGGAAGGGCTGAACCAAACATAGGAGTAACTAATGTCAAAGTGAAGTGTTGAGCATTAACAGCCGTGTTAAAAGATAATACTCCGGAAGCATTCCTTCAAAGATATCTTCAGTGACAATTCATTTGAAAGGAACGACACATTAAAGCATGTTTTAAATTGAATTTTCTTTGACTTTTAAAGTTTCAATTAACTGAATGTTGATTGTCATCTCGGGTTAATGTAAACATATTTGGAAAAAGTTTGGAATATGCCTGTTGTATTTCTTGTTGGTTTCAACTTCCTGATCTTCTTTATTTGATAATATTTGAGTGTGTATATCTACTATTTACGCAGGATACTTTTACAACTGTGAGTGTCAAAATTTTTTGAATCTGTACATGTATCAAGGAACTGAAAATTATTGATTCATAAAGTATTTTATTTTATTTTGTTATTCCTTCTCTTTTCCATCTCCATCTCACGTTCACATTATCAAATTCTTAAAAAAAAAAGCACTATCAGACTATCAAACCCAACCACATTTTGACTATTTATATTTTGATATGCTAGTTATATACTTGATAATAAGTTCTTCATACATGAAAGTTGCTATGGGCTAATTGTGTAATTTTCATCAAATTACCACATCAAAAGGAGGCGGGAGTACGGTTTGGTAAAATTTCGACATTTGAAATAATATACGGGAGTATTTTTAATAGCAATATAAACTCAAAAGTACATTGTCTTGATAGGCTTACATTGCATTAATTATTTTGCCAACAAAAGTAACATTATTTTAGTTTGATATGGATACGCATTCACGCACACAGTTACGAATTTAACTCGCTCGGTTTGTCTTTGTGGAATGAAAATCCGGCTTTCACGCATTCCATATTTTCGCTGGCGAACGGGCGATTACACGCACCCACTCCGCAAACATTATATATATTGATAACCTATTCATTTTGTATGCTCTTTGATGTGGTTTTCAAATTTATAGAATCATGAGCAGTGCATTCTCCTGTTGGATCGCCTTTAGTCATTAAACCTAACTGCTGGACAGTTGATGGAATATCCTGATGTTGTGAAGGCTATAAAATGTGTATGTATCATAATAATTGTGTACTTGATATTTTGTTTTTATCTAACTAAAACCTTTACATTATTACATAAAATGTTTATACTCTTTTCTTTTGGAAGCTTAAGAGCTACAACAAGAATGATAATATTCGTTGCATGGCACAATCATTGCATAGTATGTTAGAAAAGAAATTTATTCAATCGACTGTTGATCGTAAGAAAATATTTGTTGGCTTTACATGTAATTCCATAAGACATCTGAATGAGTCTTGTAATTACAACTTAACTGGTTCATCAGATTCTTTCTTTTTCAAGGAGTAAAGGTTACCCTGCATTTATATCCCCTTTTTGACAAAGTCTAATCTTAATTGATTGTCGATGACTTCACAGTGTTTACAATGGTCTAGATTATTAAATAATACATAAATGTTTCAGATAAGAGCCAAGACGAGACAGAACAAAGTTCATTATTGAACAAATTAAACATTGACTCTTCTTCTGAAGAAGATGATGAGTACTTGAGTTGCATAATGTCTAACAAATTTGGTGAGTGTTTAGTAAGAAAAGTAACGAGGATCTTATTTGTGGAAACCAATTTTTTGATACCTTTAATTCCCCTTTCTATAGTAAATGTGAATGAAAACAAGGAAACTGCTATTGGATGTGAAGGTAATTATGTGGACAAAATATGGTTTTCTTAGTTGATGTGTTGCCTTTTTGTGATTAATCAATAAAACTTTTAATAAGGAACTGAAACTGTAATGAAAAGTCAAACTGACCTCCTCATGTTATCTGATGTCGCTACTAATCAAGGTAATATGTCCAATTGTATCTTTTTCTTCATCAAGTATTTTTTTCTAGAGGTTTTTCTATGAATAGTGCAAAATTGAAATAACGTGGAAACTATAATGTTGCAATGAAATTAAGCAAACATTTGTCTTTTTTATCAGAACGACTGGATGTTGCACAACATAGTGTTGCAGAACATGGCAATATATTAGAAAAACCAGGTAGTGTACCCTTTCTTGTGGTTATCGCCTTTGAGATATTTCTATAATGTATGGTTGGCAGTAACTCGATATGATACTTAGAGTGTATTGAGAATTACAAACTTTTAGACGCAGCATCTGTTTCCAATGACCATCAACCTACACTTATTGTTAAGGAGACCAGTAAGTATTTTTTCTATATCTTGTATATGTTTTTTTCTGGTTATTATATAATCACCTCTGTAACTAAAACAAATCTCGAACTTAATATTAAATATTCATTATATAGATTTTAAGACTAAAAAGACGTGCCTGCTTATCCTTTTTTCCTAGGTGATGTCAGTCCACATCAAAAACTCAACGATGATCAGAATGAAGACACGGATCTTTTTCCAGCTTTCGGTGCTGATACATTGAGTTCCTGGCTTTCGTGTTTTGAAAGCTCTTCCCAGCTGATTGCTGACGATCTTGTCTTTTGTTGCCTTTAAGGTGATGTCAGTCCACATCAAAAACTCAACGATGATCAGAATGAAGACTCAGATCTTTTTCCAGCTTTCGGTGCTGATACATTGAGTTCCTGGCTTTCGTGTTTTGAAAGCTCTTCCCAGCTGATTGTTGACTATCTTGTCTTTTGTTTCCTTTAAGGTGATGCTAGTCCACATCAAAAACTCAACGATGATCAGAATGAAGACTCAGATCTTTTTCCAGCTTTCGGTGCTGATACATTGAGTTCCTGGCTTTCGTGTTTTGAAAGCTCTTCCCAGCTGATTGTTGACTATCTTGTCTTTTGTTTCCTTTAAGGTGATGCTAGTCCACATCAAAAACTCAACGATGATCAGAATGAAGACACGGATCATTTTGGCAAATTGACAGCAACTGTTTCACTGCAAGGTGGTACTGTTACCCTTTATCCTTTGTTGCTTCATTTATTTATGCTTAAAACATTTAATAGCTCTGCTTGCGGAACCCTGCTCATTTAGCTTAAGAGGATTTGTTTTGCGTGGACTAATTTTTGCAAGCCAAGGTTTGAGAGCGTTTTGTATGGATTAATTTTGGTGAATTTGGTCAAAATTCTCAAAAGTCGCAAAAATTAATCCACGCCAAAAAAATCCCCATAAGGTAAATCAATATCAACATCAGCTTTAATGAAACTGCTAATTAATTTAATTTTGTTCATGTACTGGATAGAAGTCAAGAAAGGAAAAGAACCGTCATGCGGCGATAGTTCACTTAAAGGTTTTTCATTTTTGTTTTTTATAATTTTTAATGCATAGTCCCCATCACTTCATGTACACACCTTGAAAACGCCTGAAAGCTGGGGCAGGACCGGAATTTTCCAATCATTTCTCCCCTGAAATGGTGAGCAATCTGTGCAGTGGTTCGTAGTGTCAATAATACATTTCTTAATTTTTAATACTAAGCTTTCATCAATATTATAGACGGGAAAGATGAAGAAAATATGCCTGTAGCAAGTACAATTTCAAAAGGTCAAGCTGATGGCTTACTTACTGGGGCAGAGAATGGTAAGGCAGTTTAACAATAACATGTTCGTGGGTTGCTATTTATTGAAGATATTTGACTTTAAAAGGAAATTGTTTATCTATCCGTTTTTAGTGTCAACAAAGTTGCATTTGAGATTACCTACTCGTATGCAGAAACGCGGAAGACCCAAAGGAATCGAATTTTCAGTTATTGGGCGAGAGAATAGAAGAAGAAAAATTGGCGCAATAGCATTCACTAATTTGAAAATTGCGGAAAAGCAACATAGAATGTTAATTTGGTTGTTCGGTGAAATAAAGGGATCTATTGTTTTTAAAAAGAAAAGAAAAGTTACTGCTGCAGAATTAAGTAACAATCAATCGAGTATTGCTGACAGCTTTTTGGATGACGCTGTTGATGTGAAATTGTTGTTGCATTTTTTTTCTAAGCCAGCATGGAGAAAATTTAATTCCTTACTCAGACAAAAAGGTGTCATATTTGATTATGTGTAATATGTCAGTACAATTTCTTCATAATACAAAAAATTCTTTCCTCCTCAGAAAAAATTCAATCATGGACTTGCAGAAAATGCAAAACCAAAATACAGGACGGTGACCATACCATTGCTTGTGAGTGCTGCTTAAGTTGGTTTCACCTAAAGAAGTGTTCTGGTTTGATAAAGAAACCGAAAGTGCGAAATTGGTTTTGTTCTGAATGTTCTGGCAGTAAGTTCTCAATACCATTTTTAGTTTTGATCATAATTTTATCGTTTCCTTGTGCGTATTGAAAATTTGTGTTTTAGGTAAACCAACAGAACCTGTAAATGGAAGAAAAGATGAATCAACTGATGAATCTGACGACTCTCTTACTCGAGAGTTTAAAAAAGTATGTTTACACCCAAACAAGAGCGCTTGGGAAAAACACACAGAATCAAAATTAAAGAAAACAAAGCGTTCGCTAACTCAGACTTCACCATTTTCCCTGTCCTATGAAGACCTGGTTACGTTGAAAGAAGGTTCATACATTCTTGGTCAAGTCTTAGATGCACTACTTATTCTTTTCAGTTCATATTTATGTCGAGCCGGCATCAATGTTTACCTGCTTCCTGAAACATTTTTTTCAAGAGTTTCAGTTGATACGACACTGGAAAATACCATCCCTGATGAGTTTGACGGCATCGATTTCGTTGTTGCAGTTTCCCATGCAACTAATCATTGGGTTCTTGTCATGATAGACATTACAAAACAACAAGTTTTATATTTTGACCCCATGTTTACTTTCTTGAACATAGCAAAGCAGCAACATGATCTTCAAATCATAAACAATATTATTTGGTATCGTATATTGTGTGAACCCTTAGATACGAAACCAACTTCGCGAGTTTGGGATGTTGTATTAGCGAAGGATTACGAAAATGATTTTGGGCAAAAGTTACCTCGCCAAACCTCAGGCTGTGATTGTGGGTTATTTTGTGTCATGTATTTTTTTTTACATTGGAAAGAACTGTCAATTCGACTTCAGTGTTAAAGACATGGGATGTATACGGAATTGGTGTAGCGCCTTGCTGACAGAATTCCACAATGATAGTTTGACATCGAAATACACCAGGTGGTTAATGGGGAAAATGGGAAACGATAGACTTGGTTCATTAAAGTTGAATCCTACGGTAAAGACAATCGTTTCTTGGTTTTTGAACATGTCTCAATTTTTCTAGTGTATATATAAAGTATATATAACCGTCTATGATTTTATTTATTAGGATGAGATGACTTCTTCAGATGATGAACTTCATGAGAACGGGAAGAGAATGATCGAACTCTTCAAAAAGTCGAAAAAAGACGGGACGTTTACAAAGATAGTGGAAGATTCCCAAGATCCAAGCAAAAACCCGTTCCTGCTTTTGCCAGAAATCTATAAAATGCCCATTAACGCCCTTGAGTTAGTAAAGGAAGAAAATCCTGTTTTCTTTGAAGCATTCGAAAACATGAAGGACGGTCATGGGACATCCGTCTATTTGACACAAGAGTTGAAACTATCACCTGGGAATATAACAACTGACCGTTATAATTACATTAAGACGCAAATGATGCTTTTAGATCAATAATACGCATACATAAATGAATACCATATCCATTTTTGCAGGAGAGAAAACCCAACCCTAACCCGACTTAGTAGTACATTTGTTTTTCTTCAATTCAGATTTAAATTTAGAACGAAAGTGCAATGTTTGGGGTTAGGTAAAGATTTTGGACAAGGCATTCATTTATGTACTAAGTGTAAATATTACTGATGTAGACTAGTTCTACTTAATTGTACTTTGTAACTATATAATGAACTAGATAATGTTTGTTACGAGCAAATAGTCGCAGTTGGGATTTAGTTTCGGTCGCACTAACTGGATATAGAAATTGAGAATCTCCATAGTTTCGGAATCGAGAATTACAGTGTCAAATAGATATCTTTCGGCAGTTTCAAATTCCTTTTGGTCGATGTAACCTCCATTGCTCTTTGCTTTATTAATCATTTCTATGGTTAAGTATTGATAGGTCATTGGTCTGGAATACTTAACACGAACAAATAAATACGTAGCAATATGATACCTAAGTATCAAATCAATGCGTGAAATTTTATAAATAATTACAAAACTACTATGGTGAAAGACAAAAAGAAAGCTAATGAAAATTATAGAATTATTAGAAAAATTATTATTAGAAAAAAATTATAGAAATATTCAATATCGCAAACATGCATTTCATGAAATATAATAAGCTTTTTACTATATAAAATAAATATTTCCACTTTTCCTTTATGGGAAGTAGACCTTGACATTGACCTCCCTTGAACAAAGATAAGACCCAGCCATCTGTTTGTTACAGTTTAGTATTCTTTTTTGATAATCTGGTGAAAAATAGATGTTATCTATTTCCAACTAAAGTTTGTATATACACCCAGGCACTGAATTAGGTGTTTCCCTACTTTCGATTTTATTAAATTTCTTACATCCGCAAAAATTAATCCTGCAAAATAATGGCATTTTTGGGTCATTTATCGGCAAAAATATATTCCGCAAAAATTTCTACCACAAACAATTTCTTCCCTTAAAGGTGTAATAAATTTTCTCATATATATATATAGTTTTTTTAATAGAATCACGAGGCTGAAATTCATCAAAACTTAAGAATTAAGATTCACACTTGGGCCCATAATTATGTAACCAAAAATTTTTAAAAGCCATAGAATCAAATCCAATGTACATGATGACTGTGGGAAATATCAGACATTCTTTTGTTAGAATTTTTCATGCTTTTAAACCCAACATTCAAAAGTTTATACAAATCAGTCATTTTTAGATCGGAAATCATGTGCACAACATTCTAATGTTTCGTTTGAATGAGAAAATTTTACAAAATACAACAACACATTCATTATTGTTCAATGAGAGATAAGATAAGATGAGTGCCAGAAAGAGGAGGAAACAACTCAACAAATTTAAGAAATAATATATACCCCTAAACATCACATAAATAAAGCTCAGGTTACCCTTTTCCTAAAAAAGGTGCCTTATGGATGTTCATAGTGCCCTTTTTCCTTGTGCCGGACGCTGCCCTTCCATTGTTATTATTATTATTATTATTAATTTATTCAGTAATGCAGGTTGAATTTACAAGTGCAGCATGAGCTGATGTGGACCTACAAATAGCTAAATGAAAAATAAAAAGTAAAATATGTATAGCACTCACTTACAGATAAAAATATTATTATATTACTATGTCATTATAAAATACTATTGTGAAATAAAATGTGGTAAAAAAAAACAACAAAAAAAACAACAAAGAACAACAGCAACAAAAAAAACAACAAAAAATTGAGAAGACAGTGATCTTACCAACAAGAAAAATAACAAAAGAGAGTTAGAAACAAGAGGCTGTGGTAGGCAATTCACTGCAAAATAAACCCAGTTGGTACACAATGCACCTACAGGAGATGACACTGAGCAAATAGGGTGAGCAAAAGGCATATTAAGACTAAAATCTAGTAAAATAAATTCTATAAAACTTGAAGGGTCAAAACATAAAAAGTTAATTAGATACATTTAATTTAGTAAACCTGTCTATAAGGTAGTACCACGGCTAGAACCAACTTCCATTAGCTAGCAAAAATGAGATGAGAGTAGGACTAGAGTATCAAGGTTGGATAAGAATGAGCTAGGAGACTAGAGTGTTGGCTAGACGTGGTTTGCAATAAAACAACATAAATCCCTATAATATAAACTAAATAAAAACGAAATTTTCATTTATATTGTAAGAGTTATGTTCAAAGGAATATGAGTTAATTTTGTCTTTATATTTCGACAAGTCGTTTCGGAATCGCTATGCCAATGCATTACGAACGCATGAGCATATTGACGTGTGTAAAAATATTTGAAGCGTTTTTGATGCGTTCTTGATCCGTTCTTAAATAATTCTTGAGAACGGAATTAGAAGGAATAATGGGAATAATTGTAAGTTCTAGCAAGTGGGTGCACTAATTCTTACGAAATAAGTGATTATTGTTTAATGATCATTGTTTTTGATGGTGTTCAAACGTATTAACCGTTATAAACAAATCTTTGTTGCTTTCAGGTTGTAAAACAGTGATAGTTTACAGAATTGCAGAAAGTCAACGTGGATAAAAGGAGTTTATTATTGTAAGAATAGATACGCAAAGTCAAGCATGGATACAAGTATTGTTAGTCAAAATTATTCCGAAAGTAAATCCCGTTAGTTTGATTGATGTACGATCATAAAAATATCAATAGTTTCAATGACACTGATAATATGCCTTTCCAGAAATTTTGTTTAGGCCGTGTTATTGCCTAGCATCTAAGTTTCGCCTCTTTTTCAAACTCTTAGTAACTTCTATTCACTGGGGGACTGAAAAAACTATGAATTACTTACTGAAAACATTTAAGTATTTTTGCTGCTTAAATGTAATGGTTGCAATTTTACGGGTTGGAAATGAGGAAGAAGGCTAACATGAGTTATAAATTTAAGAATTTCTTGACGGATCTTCTAGATACTCGTTTATTGAGAATTTAGCAATAAGTTTTTGATAGAAAAGATAGGACAAGTTTTTGTTTTCGTTATCATCATAGATTTGTTTTGAGCAAGGTCTCAAGTATTCTTGAAATTGACGGGAAAATCAGGATATTCTTGTATAATATTGTATTCAAATTGTTTTTTAACTTTTTATTTTATTCATGATCTTTTATAACGACATGTCTTTCTAGTTATCGATATATCAACAGAAGACATTACAGTACATTTCTCAAATAGTTAGTTATTTACAACGTGCTCTCCACCTTATTGTTAATATGATTAATACTGTAAATTTCCTATTAACCATAAATCAAAAATTATGAAATGTTATTAATCTAAACCACCAATCTGTTCGGTTAACTTGGACGAATTGTGAGAATTGTTAAATTGTAGACTTGTAGAACTAATGGAGACTTCAAAAAATTCTTAAGAAGCAAGAAAATGAAGAGCAAACATGCTAAAAGAAACAATCCGTTAATATAGCGATTTATATCTCTGAAATTCTTCTTCCGCCTCGTCAAAGTTGACGACAGTAAAAAGATTTTTTTCATCCAACGACTTCAGCTGCACTTTCTTAATAACATAGTTATCTTTATCGTCAGTGCAAGCCGGTTTGTTTTTCTTCCTCACTATTCCGTTTGCATCAATTGTTTGGTAAAACACCATTGCACACATCGCTCTCCTTCGTCGTCTGTTCGAAAACTGGCTATCTCCACGAACTTCAGCTTATTGTACGCCGTTGCTACAATATCTCCGATATTGATGTCCTTAGGCGGGTACTCATCGTCAACGGCCAAAGTGTCGTCAAGTGCCATCCCATTCTCTAAATCTTCTTTGCTGCCCCTCTTTCTCCTCTGTTTAAGAATGTCGCTCTTTGACATTCCGGAGTTGGCTGCTAGATCCCTATAAAAGATCAAATGTTCATTGTCAATATCACATCATTAAAAACAATAGAAGATGGAATATTTAAATTTATTAACAAGGAACTGCTTATGCTTACTTGATTTTATCACTATAGCGACCCACTCGTATTTTTCGGCTCAATCTCTGTCGGATTTTTATTCTAGTCGGTGATGAATCTCTTAATTTTAACTTTCCGATTATCTTAAGATACAAAGGACAACGCTTATTGGTTTGCATGTTTTTTTTTCAAATACCCTACCAAGGTTGTTGCGGTCTCCCTTCTTTGGTTAACTGATCTTCTTGGGAGGTCCTCCTTTTCCTTAAGCTCATTGCTTTGTATTTCCTCATTGATAGCGTTCTAAAGCAAGATCAAAAGCACATTTTCATTAATAATATGTAGGTAATTAATTTCAAAAATTCAATTTCAGCATTCAATACATTCAATGTACTCATCATGAGCATAGGATGTGCTCCAGAGGATTTATTAAAGTAATCAGGAGTTGTATAACCCCTCGACAATGATTGCTGCCGCCGCCTTTCTGGCGTTCCTCCAACGTCAGTCTCCCTAGCACCACAGACACAGGGACAAGTGCACGAGCGTTTCTTTTCCTGTTCCGTTTCCATGAAGTACCTTTTCAACATCTCGAACATTTCCTGTTCGTGAGGAGGAATTCTGCCGGTCCATGCACTTGTATTTGGCCATACATAACTATTATAAAAGTCGCTGAATTCCTTACTCAGGCTGGCTCCAGTTTCAAACTACTCCAAAGGCTGTTTTTACAAATTAGTTTCATAAATTCCTATAAGCACAATTAGTTATTGTCAATAATTTTCTTGTTATCATAGCTATTGGATTATCGAAAAGATTCGATAACTGCAGAGATGAAAAAAGTAAAATTTGTGAGAATGCGAAGAAGGCAATACTAATTCATGGCGAAATCCACAAAGAATCCAAGAAAAGAAAACGTGACCTCCCCGGTAAAGATATCAAAAGCATCAAGTCCGCACTCTCCACAGAAGAAACTTTCACTCGGATGGCAGAATTAAAGTCAATCTTGATTGGAGATGCCACCGTGAAAGTGGGTGAATTTTTGCTGCTGGAATCAAACGACGTCGGAAGAATTGTGCACTTGTACCGCTATGGAAAGCATGAAGTCCTTAAAAGTGTGCAACAGAAACAGATCCAGAAAGTGGACTGCAATACATGAATACAGACGGAGAACTATGCTTTTCATCATCATTTGGATTGTTAATATTGCGTCTGTGTTATTGGTTAATATATATATTATCAGTTAAACCTTTCACAAATTCGGACATTTATAAATCACACTTGCCTTGAGCCTCGTTTCCAAAATTGAAAAAAAGAGTACAGTAGAATCCCGTTAACTCGAATCCTGGTTAAGTCGGACTTTCGCTAAGTCGGACACTTTTTCTGTTCCCCTTGAGAGTATGAGTTAACGGGGTGCTACTGTATCATAAAATGATCTGAAGTTCTGACTGGGGTCTCTACTGCTTCTCTATAAGACGAAAAAGGACATTAATATGAAGCCAAGATATCTTCATAACTAACAGGATTGACTTCCTGAATAACTTCAGCCAACCAATTCATTTCAAGTTATTACTATACTACTTGAAATTTTATATGAAACAAATGTTGTAACTACGTAACTGAAAAAATCTCAAAAATAACAAGAACACCAAATAATATAATAATACAAACAACCCTGATCTGTGAATGGATCATGTGGTTGGTCAAACAAACTGTGTCGTTTTCTGTTTCAATGTCTATTCTTCTCATTTCATACAGTCTACAAACATCCTTCCAAAAACACTGATATGTTGACATGGCATGACTTTGCGTATCTATTCTCACAATAACGAACTCCTTTTATCCACGTTGACTTTCTGCAATTCTTATAATCACTGTTTTGCAACCTGATAGCAACAAAGATTTGTTTATAAGGGTTAATACGTTTGAACACCATCAAAAACAATAATCACTAAACAATAATCACTTATTTCGTAAGAATTAGTGCACCCACTTGCTAGAACTTACAATTATTCCCATTATTCCTTCTAATTCCGTTCTCAAGAATTATTTAAGAACGGATCAAGAACGCATAAAAAACGCTTCAAATTTTTACACACGTCAATATTCATCAAGCATTTGTCACGAACGCTCATGCGTTCGTAATGCATTCACGTAGCGTTCATGAAAATCCTAGAATCTTTCAGTCATTCTTTACACGTTCTTCACGAACGCATATACGTTTAAAAAGCATTCACCATCGTTCTTTGCGAACGAATGACGAACACTCGTACATTCTTCATGCGACTGCTACTGTTTCCCGTTGATGAGCCTACCGAGGACGTATTAGTAGGTACGTGAAAACTCTCTGATGGACAGGCATCTTATCAGAATCTTAATTCCCATGGATTCCAACACTTTTTTGTGTGCCATTAAACCACTTTTAAAGCTAAATGCAAAAATACAGTGACAGAAAGAATTGTTGAGGTCACAACAAGCAGGATAGAAGGTGTATGGGCTCATGCCAAAAACCACTTCGGAAAAATTTATGGGACAAGTTCCTCAAATTTCATGTAAGTTTAAACATTTCAAACTTACTTATGGTAATAGTTGTGAATAATTCTTATTTTGAAGCCATTTTGATCAAGCATTTCCGTATACCATAATTTGCTAATGTTTTTCTTCAGTGCCCATCTATATGAAATAATATGGAGGAATCACCATAAAAACGGAGTTCACTTTGTCCATTTTTTGGACTATCTTTGAAAAACATAAAATGCGGAGAAGGGCATACGAAATTTAGATTTCCAAAACAATCCGCATCTGTAGAATCGCATCTGTAGATCTAGAAAATATAGAAGTAGAGCAAGATTTTGAAGATTATTTCAAGGTAGTGATAACAGCTTTATGTGTGCAGTATAAAAATAATTTGATAAACTTACTGGTTATTGTTTGCGTTAGTGGACGATGCCAAACAGCAGACCTTGCAGAACTTCAAGCAGTTAAATATCCAACCAGTCCGTGTATTGTAAACAACAGACAAGATGTCGGAGTTGTGAGTAAAACAAAATACTCCTTGGTTTCGTTATTATTAAACATCTGATGTGTTTTACTTAACAATGATATATCGATGTTTTTAGCCTGTAAACTTTGATAACTTCATCCTATCAATGCAACAGCATCTTGCAACGGACGCAAATTTTGACGTCTTCATGAATTCTTCAAAAAGTGAATAATCTTTCACTCTTTTTCTCTTGCATAAATTCATAAAAAGTCTTGAATTTGAATAAAGGAGAGGTAGGAGTAAATTGGGCCTTGACTGAGGGTTATTGCTTTTCATCGCTGTATGGAAAGATCGCGAACTTGAGAACATCGTAGAAAAACGTTTATTTACTTATACTTCTTTTATGCGGAGATATTGAAACGAACCCTGGACCAAACGTTTCCAGCTTAAAAGATTTATAAAAAAGGATTGAAATTATTACAACAAAACATCAGAGGACTGCAGGGGAATTTCAATGAAGTAAAAATCTTATTACAACAAAATAAAATCGATATCTTTGGTCTGAATGAAATTTTCATTAACAAAACCACCCCATCTTCCATGTTCGATATTCCGGTGTGCACGTTACTTACAGCAGATTGAAAGAATATCCAAAACGAGATACATTTTACTCGAAGAACCGATCTTGAAAATGTCGAATACGAGTCATGTTGGGTAGACATTCACTTTAAACACTCAAAACCAATTGTTTTTGCTATAATCTATAGACCCCCAGATTCATCTTGGCATCTATCGAAAGATTTTAACAGAATGTTATCTACAAAGATAGAGGGCATTGACAGAGAGAACAAAGAAACAGTCATCATGGGAGATATTAACACCGATTGCTTGGTAGCTGACGACCATCGTAACATAAAGGACATAAATGAGATTAACAAGGACCTTCATCACACGAACTGGGAGCCCGTATACGACACTAATTCTCCTGTCAAGGCATGGCATGCCAAGCAAATGATCTTAACGGAAACCTTAGATCTCAAAACATATAAAAGGAAAACTGTCTCCATGGATCGCAGATAAAATCAAGGCCGAAATGAATTCACGTGATCAGCTAATGCGTAAATCTCGCAAAACGAAAAGTGAATTCGATTGGAACTTATACAAACGAAAAAGAAACTTTGTCAACAATGAAATTAAGCGATCTAAATAGTCGTATTTTAAAACAAACCTATAAGAGAATGCCGCAAAACCAGATAAATTTTGGAAAGTAGTAAAAGAAATTTTCCCAACAAAAACAAAGAGTGATAAACTGCCGACTACTTTCTGAATAGACTGTGAGCCTGTCACCGACAAACAGACCATCGCTAATCGGTTTTGTAATTTTTTAATGGAGTTGCAGACGATCTTAAGAAAAAAGCTTTTCCACTAACTAACTTTATTTGAAAACCCAAACCTATCCCGATAAACTTTACCACACATCAATTTAATTTTCGAACAGTTAATGAGAAAGAGGTTGTCAGTCACATAAAAAAACTCAAATGTAAATGTGCTGTTGGACTTGATAACATTCCATCATGCTTCCTCAAAGATACTGTTTACAGTATTTCGAAGCCATTGACGCATGTTATAAATTGTTCACTCCGAAATGGGATGGTCCCGGATGCTTTTAAACGAGCAAAAGTAACTCTGGCATTTAAGTCTGGTGCAAATGACAGTTTTAATAACTACCGTCCGATTAGCGTGCTACCAACAGTCTCAAAAATTTTGGAGAAATGTGTATATACGCAAATTATGGAACTTCTAGAAAGTCATGACTTACTGTCTACTTACCAATTTGGATTTAGGAAAAACAGATCACCTGAGCTAGCAACAGTCTGCTTCTTGGACCATATAAGAAAAGCTATGGACAATAGCATGGTTACTGGCACAATTTACATCGATTTATGCAAGACTTTTGATACCATTAGTCATGCAACGTTAATCGAAAAACTCCCAGACTTTGGGAAAACAGGAATACCACAGAATTGGTTTTGCAGCTATCTGTTTGGACAATCTCAACAAGTGTATTACCAAAAACATCTATCGTCTATCGACCCAACATTCAATGGAGTGCCTCAAGGGTCAATTCTTGGACCGCTGATGTTCTTGCTCCTTTTCAACAAAACTGCATTTGTTCTGTCGAAAAGTAAAATTGTTAAATATGCCGACGATACTGTGCTGTTCTATTCACACAACAATATTCAAGAGGTTCAAAAAGTTCTTACCAACGACTTTTGCTCCCTTACTGATTGGCTTCAACAAAATGAACTTATTATTAACACTAAAAAAGGAAAAACCGAAGTTATGGTGTTCAGTACCAGTAAACGTTCAAATAAATTGGATGGCCCGCAACTACAGATATGCCATCACCATTCACCTATTAAAGGGAAATTAAGCCTTAAAATTTCTTTTCTGAATTTGAGCATGAAATACTTCATTTATCCTAGAGGAACACCTTTTTATGTATAATAGGTATTCCAAATGAAAAAAACTGCTAAAAAACAACTTAATTAAATCGCCATTACAGCATTTGTTATAAATATCGTAACGTCACAGAGCGAATTTCATTTGCAGAAACATCTGATGTAGGCAGCACATGATGACATGTTTTTTACGCCTACGTTCTAAAGATACGAGAAACGGTAGAAAAACAACAAAGAAAACACGAACATAACATAACAATCTTAAACATCAAGAAACTGCAAAATGTAAAATAAGTTTATCGTTAACGATTCAAGAAAACAAAAACAGTCATACTGAAGATTTCATTTTCTATACATCTAAAAAAACTCACCTACACACATATACCTGCTATAAATCTAAAACAAAATACTTTTTAATAAAGGTTTTATATCACAAAGCACACAAGAACTTTCATCAACAAAAACAAAATAATTGTAGTTTATGTAATCTTTACAAAAACAGCGATCGCGCTGTGACGTCGAAATTTCCGTCTCAGAGCACTGCAATGGCGTCCGTTGTTAGATACTAAATAACGAAAAACTGAGTATAATTATCATCTAAAATAATTTTTAATGATCACAGAAGATTAATGAGACCTTTCTGCAGCTAATATAAAAAGCTTTTGATAAAGGCTTAATTTCCCTTTAACAACACAAGAACGTATAAATACCTCGGATTAACGTTGAACAAAACACTTTAAATGTCACAACACTTGCAAATCACCATAAAGAGAACCTCTTTAAGAATAAACCTGTTAAAGAAAATGCGATCCCATCTGGACTCAAAAATCACAGCTTTGGTCTACAAATTGATGATTTTACCAATATTAACTTACTGTTCGTTAGCAACGCATGGAATGGTACCAGTCACACTTGAGGAAAAAACAAGTGCCTTGGAACGACGATCCTAGAAAATTGTTGGTACACTTTTAACAATACCATCATCAAAACAGATAAAAACGAAAAGAGTAGCCACCTATGTTCATCGATGTACTAACGGAAGTGCGATTAAAAACTTTGAGAACTACTTTGAAATTTTAGAAGCAAGAATAAACACACGAAACAATGGGCATATGATACAAGTACCAAAGGTGAAATTGGAAGCTGCTCGGTCCTCCTTTTATTTTCAAGGAGCATTAACATTCAACAATTTACCAAAAGCACTTCGAATTGAGAAAGACTTTTCAAAATTTAAGATTTTATTGAATAAATTTCAACTAAGGAATATCATTTTGGTCTTTTTTAGCTTGCTTTACGTATATTACATTTATTCTATATTTGACAGGACTTCTTGTAAAACAGTGTAAATATTTTACATATTATACAACTGAATGAACCATCCTGTATAAACATTTGATAATAATAATAATACAACTTTGCTTTTAATTGATTTAAAAGATGGTGACAAGATTTTAACTTTTGTCAATGGTAAGACTATTTTACATTCTTCAATGAGATGGTCGATGTGTTTTACAGTTCCTGTTTGTGTCGGAGGTAGTGGAGGAGGTGAATCGTAAAATTTCAGTGGCGGATCTAGAGGTATGTCGAAATTTGTGTAGGAGAGTGTTAGCAATCTAACCATAAAAGAAAAGCGTTCAAATAATCCCATTGGTAATATAAATTGAATTCACAAATTATGTTAATGCTCTCCTACACAAATTTCGACATACCTGAATAGACAACCATAGACTCTTGCATTATACCACCTGTTAATGGCGCAAGTATACATGACAGGGTGCCATCAATGAGGGTTCAAGTAAGGACGGGCGTAATTAATGAAACCTATCGAAACAATTTCCAATTTTATTTCGGTAAAATCCGAAGCCAATTTCATTATGCCGAATGGACCTGTATTTATTACAGGGCCTTGCGGCAGGACATCCTCTCTTGATTCTCTCGTTATAGATGGCGATCAGTTTTTGTTTATCCAGTTATCTTAAAATATCGAGAGAATCAGTTGTGAAACAAGGAAAAGGATGGATGGGAAAGCAAACTCTTTAGTTAATGCGATAGAAAATGGAGCAGGGGTGGAAGTTAACGAAGTAACCCGATCCCCAAGCAATATAAACGATGATAACACAAGTCCTCCACCAGAATTATTATTGTTTCTTTATTTTACATCGGTAAAAAAATTTCACAAAGTATGAAAATTAACCAAAAAAGGAATAAATAAGTTAACCAAAAAATAAAAAGAAGCCAAGCTTAGGGCTGGCTTATTTACACCGATGAAATATATTTATAGACTTAGCATAAGATGGGTCAGCTAGGCTCACTCAGAACAATACACTATTACAGAAAACCTACCCCTATAACATATAGCTTACACAGTCTACAGGGATATTTACTTGGTTTCCATAATCTAATAAGTTTTTTAAATTCTTCGATTGTATCTACACTTTTAATATTTCGGGGAAGCTCATCCCATAAGGTGGAACCTAGATTCGCTAACATGCTTTCCCCGTAGTGAACAGTGGAACTTATAGGTTTAACGAAATCCCTCGTTTTTCTTAAATTTAATCCATTTTTAGATCTTCGTACAAAAATATCTTCCAGTAAACTTGCATCAATATTTTTTTTAGCTTAAAACATTTCAATCATCAATGTTTGCACATTTCTTTGATGGACTGTGAAAGAGCTATCTCTTAAAAGTAGTTCTTCGAATGAGGCATCATAATCCTTATACAAGAGTCTCAGGGCCCTTAAATGAACTTTATTTATTTTATTGTTCAGTTCTCGACTGTGGAACATCCATACCAAACTGCAATATTCAAATTGAGATTCAACAAAACTTTTTATTGTGCTTCTCAATTGGTCATGGTAGAGATAGTTGGCATATCGTGATATCCCCGTCAACTTTCTGTTTGCTTGTACATATACGTTAGTGACCTTGTGAATCTTAAGCATGTTTTCCATATGGCAGAATTTTCCGCTCGGGATGAATTTTCAGCCAATGAGCATGCGCAGTATTACTATCGAATGAAATGTTGGGTTGAAAAATATCACGCGCGTTGAGAAAATTCATTTGGTCTTGATTCAACTTTTTTTTCAGTCAGCGCGGATTTTAATGAAACAATGAATTTGAGCCAATCAGGAATTTTTATTTTCAATTGAGTCAGCATTTTTGAATTCGTTGAATATTCTATGTTTTGAAACCTCATTTCAAACTCACCACCAACAATACAACACAAAGATGGATTGTAATGATACAGGAAGATACAGATTAAACCAGTATTTATACAACCATAGAAATACTTATTTCTATGGTACAACCACCAAGAAGAACAAACAGAAGCAGATGATAATGAAAAAGATTCATTTGACGAAGAAGCGGAGAACAGAGAAATTTCAAATGTCTGGAATGAATATAATTACCTGAGATGTCAGAATAATTACAGTAGTGTTCCCCAAACAAAAAGTACCTACCAAATAGTACATCTGATAACAGTGCAATAATTCAACCTAATAGATCATATATTCAAATATACAGGCACTCATTCGAAAACTATGAAAAAAATACTCGTGATCAAATAAATAAAGTTCATTGACGAGTAACGATAGGCCTTTAGTGGGGCGTGATGCAAAAAAGGGACGGGCCCAAGATCTACTTTTGCAATGCTGTCTTTTTCGTAAACGTCGACGTAAAATTATGAAAACCAATGATTTCATCCTTATAAAATTACTATGATTCACATTTCATCTTTATCATCTGTTAACATAGAAAATGCAACAATTTGATGGAAACAGGCCATTTTTTCAACGTGCTGAAAAGTGCAAGCGGAAAATGCATCCTGACCGGAAAATTCTGCCATATGGAAAACATGCTTTAGTTCCTTGTCGATATCAACTCCTAAAAGCTTAACACTATCACTTCCAGTGAGCTTTGAGGAACCAATTTTAGCTGAGACTGGTTCTGTTCTATTACCAACAATTAACAAACTGCACTTATCAGTGTTTAGATTCAAATAATTTAATTCAAACCATTCTAACGCAATGAGATAGTGCATCTCTAAACTTTTTATTAGGTTTTCTATGCTTATGTCACACGTGTGCTGAGTAGTGTAGTCAGGGAAGTTGCAAATGTTCGTATTGTTAATAAATAAAAATAAATCGTTTAAATAAATATTAAAAAGTAAAGGTCCTAATACCGAACCCTGAGGTACACCTAAAAGTAATATTGACCTTGCGCTGTAGTCTTTCAGTCTTTCAAAGTAGCTATCAATCATCCTTAAAGCATTTATGCTAAAACCATACGCATTTAGTTTTGCAATAATTAGGTCATGGTTTACACAATCAAATGCTTTACTTAAGTCCGTAAGTAAGGCCCCAGCGAAATTCTTTTTATCCAAAGATTTTTTCCACTTTTCTATCAGCGCTATCAGAGCATGCTGGGTGTTGTAACCTTTTCGAAACCCACATAGGTATTTGGAAAGATACGTTTCAATGTAAGTGATTATTTGTGCCTGCGCATAAGCCTTTCAAAATTTGTGGAGACAGTGGGTAAAACACTGACTGGTCTGTAGTTATCAATGCATGTGGCATTGTCCTTCTTAAAAACGGGTGTAACATCAGCACATTTAAGTTCGTCTGGAAAGGTTCCTGCAGCTAAGTTTTCATTAAAAATAGTTGTAAGAATATCACTACATACATTCGAGGATACTTTGAAAATTTTTGCTGGGATATTTCCAGTAGTTGTTGCTTTTTTAGTATTTAGCTTTTTAATTTGCGACTCCATCTGTAAATAATCTATGGCTTTGAATTCAAATATTTCGCCTTCGGAAACAATTTGTTTTATTTTTAGAATACTAGGATGATTTTTAAATTGCTCAATTGCTTTTTCTATAGTGCAGATGGCAAGCATCTACAGGGACCTCCTTAGGTTCCTTTATATTCAACTTTTTCACAGCATCCATAAAAAAATCATTAAATTTACCTGCAAGTTCCTTTTCATCAGACACTATATTATTATCCTGAACAAGAGTAATTTTGGATTTTATTTGAGATTTTACAGATACAGCTGGTTTCATAACTTTCCAAAAAGTTTTATTTGCAAGCATATCATTCATATTTAGAGATTGATAAAAAAATTTTTTCTCATGTTTATACATCCTATTCACGTAATTCTTTTGCTTTTTAAACACTCAAAGGTCTGTCATGGCCTTGCTTTTCTGATATTTAGTCACTAACTCAGATCTTTTCATCATTGCCTTCTTAAGAGTTTTATTCATATAAGGTGCATTATTTGCCCTAATAGTTTTGTATTTTAAGGGAGCATGTTTATCCAAAACAGTTAGAACTTTCTCCTCAAACTTTCCATAACTCACTTCCCTGTCATTCAGTTTATCCTTTAGATCTCTTTTGAAACTATCAGGCACAAAGTTTTTGTAATTCCTATACGTTATTACTTTCGGTTTAGGTTTTTCGTAGGTAAATGTTTTTAAATTTTAAATAACAAGTTTATGAAATCCCATTGGAAAATGTTCGAGTATTTTGGAAACTTCTATTCATATTTGTTAGAATGAGATCAATACAACTAGGATTTTCTAAACTTTTAAAACATTTTTCATCTTTCACTAGATTTTTCAGCTCATAGTTTTCAAGAAATTCATGCATCTCAGGGTTTGTTTCTTCAGCATTAAAATCACCAATTAAGAGATACTTATCATATTTACTAACATAAATATCTAGTCCTTTGCTTATATCAAATTAAAATTCCTTAATGTGTTGCCTCTGAGGATTGTAACCCCCAACTAGAAGCCAGTTGAAATTCTTAAAATATAATTCAACAAAAATAGCCTCCGAGGATATCTTATGGCTTGTCAAATTTTTACTTGCAATGTGATCTCTAACGTAGCTTAAAATGCCACCACCCTGTCTGTCTCTGTCAAGCCTATAGGGCTCTGAAAAACCCTCAATGACAAACTGTTTAGTTGAAAAAGTTTCATCAATCTTAGTTTCTGTAAGAACTAGTACATCAACTGCATCTATAATGTTCAACTTAAGGTCATCAAATTTATTGGGTAAGGCATTTATGTTCAAAGTAGCTACTTTGACATGTTCAAAGTTTTTTACATTGTATTTCTTAAGATTACTTATTAAATCGTCATTTTCGTCACTACTTGTTAGACTTTCATTTAGTCCAGAGTCACATGAAATGGTGACACTAATATTATCAGAGCAATTTGCTTCATCTGCTCCACCGTATTCATATTCTAACATAGTAGACAGTCAGCTGGTGGCCAGAAAAATTTGGAAACTATGCAAACTTCGGTGGCAATTTAAAGTATAGATATTCCGATAATAGATACGCACACCAATTCAAATTTTTTTATTGGACCTCAAAACTCTTATTATATCCGAAGAAACTGCAGAAAGTATTTTTACTTTTTCACGTGCTCACCATCTCTGAACTGCCGCCATATGTTGTTATGATTTTTCAGATAGAAATTCGAATACGAAAGAATAATTCCTGTGTCATGGAATTCCTGTGTCTGACGTGTCACGGGGGACGAAGTGGCTCAAAATGTTGTAATAAATTGAAATTAACTATTCTCCATCATTGAAACTTCTATTCTTCTTATGGAAAAATAGAAAAACAAATAGAAACTTCTAATAAATAAAAAACAATAGCGAACATAAAGATCTACTGTTACCCCCTGATTTCGTATTTGAGAAAGGAGAGGAGCTATGGGAACAATCAGAATGGCCATCAAACGAAGCGATCAGCTCCGTGCAAAGCAATGGAAGAAGTTTTTAAATGATCCACAAAACACAATAGAATTGGTCCAATTCGTATCATGTGAATTGCCCCCCGGAAGATTGCCCACCGGTGAAATGCCCCCCATCAAATCCACCCCCCTTTCCCCAAGGCAATTGGAGGCAATTCTCCTGGGGGCAATTCACCAGGGGCAATTTTCTGGGGGGCAATTTGCTTTGTACCGGTCCAATTCATCCTCGATAACTGCTGGAGATCCAACCCGGAATTACATTCAATACCTTTCTGGTCGTCAGTGCCAACCATTCCAACGTTGATCTTGGATGTGCCTCTGTGTGCATTCAGACTGTTGACAGTGATATATCGATCTGCGCGCTGTATTTTCAACGCCAAATCAACGCACATATTTACGTCAAAACAGGTACTGGACAGAAGATGCGGATTTTGGATATCCAGGATATGGCCCGACAACTTGGATCAATCTTAGGTCCCCTCCTTTTCAATATTTTTCTTGCAGATTTCTTTCTTTTCACTGAAAAGGTAGACATAGCAAGCTACGTTGACGACAATACACCATATATTTGCAGTGAAAACGACACAGATGTTTTTCAAAAGTTAGAAGTGGTGGTTTGCAGTGGTGTTTAGATAATGGCATGAAATTTAACTCTGATAAATACCGTTTTTTATCAAACGTAAATGAAGATGCGTCTCTTCTTGTTAAAGACAGCTTGATTCGTAACAGTGATTCTCAAAAGTTATTGGGAGTGACAATCGACAAAATGTTAACTTTTGAGAAACATGTTTTTAATCTTTGTGATGCAGCTTCACGGAAATTACACACACTTAGTAGAGTTGCTCCCTACATGGACCTTGAGAAAAAGCAATTGCTTATGACCTCGTACGTTTCTTCCCAGTTCAGCTACTGCCCTCTGATTTGGATGAATCACAGCAGAGATCTAAATAACCGCATTAATAGGATCCAAGAAAGGTCATTGGAGATTATCTATAACGATTTTGAGACTAATTTTCAAGAACTGTTGCAAAGAAATAATTCTGTAACAATACATCATAAAAACCTTCAATTTTTAGCTACTGAAGGGTACAAGGCTAAAAAAGGCCTTTCTCCTCCTGAAATCGTTACAGAGATTTTTGACTTTCGTGTTCCCACTTACGAGTTAAGAGGAACCCGCGAGAATAATAACAGTAATCCAAAAACTGTTCAGTGGGGAACAGAAACCGTATCATACTTAGCCCCTAAAATATGGTCTTTAGTGCCATTAGAAATACAAGAATCCTCTAGCATCAATGAATTTAAGCAGAAAATCAAAATTTGGGTACCGACAAACGTCCTTGCAGGTTATGCAAAGCAATACATCCAAAACGTGGGATACGTCTAGCTTCAGAAACCTTTCCATGTGGTCTAATATCTGCCTGATGTTTTAATTAATATTTATTGTTGTATATATTTTAAGTATTTTGTATTTGTATTTTCATTATTATTCCTTAGCGTAACCATCCAATTACAGATATAATTAAGATTTAATTTCTCACTAAGCGGTAACCTTATCCAAGAGACCTTGGGATGGGCCGAGTTTACAAATTCAATTTTTGTTTTGGAAAGTTGTGCTATTTTAACCGACTGTTGACTTCAATAATTAGCATTATTGCTATTTTATTTTCTAAGGAGTTTATTTTAGTTAGATTGTATGTATTCCACATTTGTCAACATTAAAGAAAGAACAAATAAAATAAAATAAATAATAATGGTAAAAGATGTTGTAAAGCTCTTCCAGCTTTGCACGCTTTTTCCGAGAATGATTATACAAGCGCATTTTACGGAATCAGAAAAATCAAAGCGCTAAAAACCATGCTGAATTCAAAGTAGTACACAAAGATCTTTGGTAGGATAGGAAGCGGTGACTCCTTTACATTCAAACCAAAACATCTTCCAATTGTTGAACGGTTTGTCTGTGAATTGTACGGCGCTGATTGTGATACAGTCAATCAAGCCCGATACATTAAATTCTGTTCTAATTCGAAAGCGGCTGACCCAGAGAAGTTGCCTCCGACAAGTGACGCTTTGTTGTGTCATTGTAAACGCGTGGTATACGTAACAACAATGGTCAAAAAATCCCTTGTTAATTTACCACACATTCCTAGTCCTGATGGTTATGGATGGGTGGTGAAGGATGGGAAACTAGAGATACAGTGGATGCTACTACCTCCAGCTCCTGTAGAGGTATTGCAGTTGATTTCGTGCGGTTGTCATAAATCTGGCTGTAAATTGAATGTTTGTGCTTGCAAGTCTCATGGATTGGTTTGTACAGACTTGTGCAAGTGCGACAATATTGTGAGAACCGGGATACAAACGAAGACGAAGGGGGTAATGAAGTTGAAGACAACGATGATGATTTGCTTGAAAATGACGCCATTTCTGATGACGAACATGCAGCGTCTCTGACTTGGAATTTAGCGATTATTAATATTCTTGTAAACGTTTTATTTCTGGGAAACTTTGTTGTCAAAATTAAACAGATGTCAAATTTCTTTATTAGTAGATCATCCTAATTTGTCTTCAGTTATCAAGCTGCTGTATTACAGTATTACTGAAGCTACTCGCTAGTCCCCGATCGTACAAGATAAGTGATCCGACGAAGTCCGGTAAAGTGATTCGTGTTCTATAGGGTCATATTAATCATTTACAGGCAATAAGAATTTGCCACCAAGTTTTCCAGTATAATTTGGCCACCAGCTGACTGTCTATAGGTGTTACTGCGATAAAATCTGCAAAAGAACATACCTCAGGGCACATAGCCACTGAAAGGAGTACTCCGAGAAATGAAAGGAGAGGAAGGAGGCGGTCTAGAAGCAGAAGGAGGGGAAAAAGAAAACGCTGTCCCTCTACTTCGCCAGAATCCACATCAAGTTATCCCTCTGGCTCTACTGACAACAGCTCATCAAGATCGAGCTCATACTCACGATCCCATTCACCTCCTTCAAAGAAGCATATTTCATGCTTTGAAATAATATAAGAAGATTGGAAGATTTATGAAAATGGAAGAAAAACGAAGATGAAAAAAAACGAGCTTTTTATAGAAAAGAGCAAAACAGCTCAATTTTTTGTGAGCCAAACTTCAGTCTTAAATCGTTCAAAAGGCGAAATAGTTTTTGAAAAAAGTGAAACAGATCGCAAGATATAATTCTTTAAAGTCACTTTGGTCGCATGTTTTCTCGTGTTTACGAACTTGTAGGGAAATTTATTTTTTAGGTGGAAGTATACACAATGTGACTGACGTTCTAATAAGACATTTTCATTTTAAAGACACCTACAAATTCTTTGCCATGTCTCTTTCAAATTTTTCTAAGAATAAAGATGTATGTCAGGCTAAACAAGTAGCTGATATATTCGAAAGGTATTTTTATGATGACGAATTATTTTGTGACACCTATTGTGATTTGACTAGTGATGATGAGGAGAAATTATCTACTTATACTAATTCGCAATCGTGCATACCACTTTTATTTTAGACAGTGTTTTGTTTTTTCTAAATTTACGGTCAAAATCTTCTTAATCGTGGTCATTTTTTCGTTAGACCATTGATAATTGACGATTAGTATAATAGCACGCGGCGTGACGTCAGTTATTTTTGTTGTATCACGGGGGAGCCATTGCATTGCATCCCCAATCGAACGCGGCGTTTTTGGGGAAATATCTCGAGAACCAATAGCGATAACTGACGTTTTTTAGGGTCGGCAACACGGGTGATGGGGTGACGCAACATTTGGGCCTAAATTTTATTTGGTACTGCGGCTATGACGTCATTAAAATCTTTGACCGACGATATCTCTGCAACGGTTGGTCGTAGCGAAACAATCCCATACATTTTTTTGATCAGTTTTTCAAGCTCTACAGCTTGGGTACACTTTCCTTTTCCAATTCCGTAATTAAAATTTTCATCACGGGGTACACACACGGGAACGCGTCGTATCTCTGCAGATTCTTTTCTAAATTAAAGTCGTAAAAAACTTTTACGCGAGATACTAGTCTTATATATAATAGCGAGTGTGTGTCACACTTTTATTTTAGAGAGTGATAAATTTTGTTGAATTTTAAGGTCAAAATCTTCTTAATCGTGGTCATATTTTTCGTTAGGCCATGTGCATTTTTTTACGATTATTATATAGTAGCAAGTGTCGTGACGTCAGTTTTTTAATCTATCACGGGGATTCATTGCATTGCATCCCTAATCGAACGCGAGGTTTTTGGGGAAATATCTCGAGAACCAATAGGGAAAACTGACGTTTTTTAGGGTTCGCGATACGGGTGATGGGGTGACACAAAATTTGGGCCTAAAATATTTTTGGTATTGCGGCTATGACGTCATCAAAATCTTTAACCGACGATATCTCTGTAACGGTTGGTCGTAGCGAAACGATCCCATACACTTTTTTGATCAGTTTTTTGAGCTCTACAACATAGATACACTTTTGAACTGCGATTCTATGATTTATCTTTTTTTTGGACGCGGGGTATGTACACGGAAATGGTGGATTTGACCTATTGTTTTCGAAGTTAAGTTTGGTAAAAAATTTTACCCGGGTTACTGGTTATCTATAATTATTGACAAGGGTTGTTTACCTTATGATTATTTTTTAAGTGGGCAGGAGTTACGTTAAGAAGTTTTACCTTCTAAAGAATTATTTACTAACAAATTGACATTTGAATTTATAGATGACAAAACTTACAATAACATTTTGTTTTTATGGCGTAAATTGCGTATGAAAACACTTGATGATTGGAATAGGGTGTACAATATAGGTGACGTTTGTTGCTCATGGTTATTGCGTCACATTATTTTGGTAAGTTACAACAATTGTTTACGTATTGCTCAAACCTCGTTGCGACTTGCTTTTGATACGAGATACCTTTTCGATTACCTTTACAAGTGTGGAATTTTAATTCAACATGACATTGACAAAGTTGTATTCCAAGTAGATTTAAACAGTGTGAATTGTTGTGTTTACTCTCACATTTTAAAAATGGATGAAAATAATCAATACGGTAAGGCAGTGACATATCCTCTGCCAGTCAGTAATTTTTATTGTCGTATGATGAGTTTAATGAAATGTTAAGTACGTATGATGTTTTGACTGACAAATACGGTTATTTGATTGAAGTGTCATTGCAGGCTCCACCTGAAGGTCACATTGGTGATATTTATAATCAGTTTTTTGTTCCTTGTTTTGATCAATGTGTTGTGAGTGAAAATAAGGTGTTGTTGTTGCAGCAGTTGCATAATTGTGGGAAGGTATCAACTAAGAAGAGACATATGAAAAGCGGTGACATTTTTCGATTACCTATGTTTATTCACACTGTCCAGTACATTTCTTTTTTATTAAAATCATATTTATACAGGGTAACTGCCTTCAATTAAAAAAAAATAACTGCTATCAATGGAGGCCCTGTGTTTACAAAGAAAAGTTGTTAAAAACTGTTAAAAATTGTTAATATATATATATACTTACATAGGAACGATAAAAATTATTAGAACTATTCGAGAAAATTAAAAACAGATATTCAGAGCAGTAAAAGGTGTAGGATACCAGGAAAAAATTAAAAATTGAAAATATCAAAAGTGACCTCAGAAAAAAAACAATATAATATAATACTACGAAGTAATGCAACGAAGAAGAAGGAGATGTGATAAAAAGTCTAATGGAAAATATCAAGTGATAACTTTTTAAATTCTAAATAGTTTTCCGTTTTTCTGACATCAATATTTAACTCATTATATAATTTTGCACCAGAATATTCAAAGGAACCACGATAATATTCTCGTTTTATTTTAGGTAATCTAAAAAGACAGTTGCTGTTTCTAGTATTGCCATTTCTCAAAACATCAAAGTAATTTTTCAAAACATCGCAAACATTATGATCTAAACAGCATCGAACAAACAGACAAGCCCTCGTTTTTTTGATACCAGTTATTGATTGTAAGCGAGTAACTCTGGAAGTAATGATACTAGTGGCTCTACGATGTAGACTCTTGAGCTTTTTTTCATTTGTAGTGCTCAGTTTTAGAGTAGACAGTGTGCAACACGTCAGTGTAAGTACAATCATAGTTTGGTAGATGGTCTTTGCAGCTTTTGATGTCACCATTGGACGAAGTTTCACAAGCAGCCGTAGTTTCCCTGTCGCTTTTTTATAAGCGTGTTCAAAGTTCTTATTCATGTTTAAGCTGCTGTCAATCGTTATGCCCAGGTATTTGTAGGTGATACAAGTTGAAATTGTTTGATCTTGACAAGTTATAATAAGATCATCCTTACATTTCGCTAACTTTTGCTTCGATCCAAACATATTGGCTTCTGTTTTCCCTTTTTTCCAATTTATAATAAGATCATTATCTTTACACCACAATTCAATAGATTCCATGTCAAATGAAAGTTTTTTCTCAATTTCATGCATATCTTTGTCACCTACATAAATGACAGTATCGTCAGCATATTTCACTATCACACAGTGTGATAAAATCAGAGGTAGATCATTGAAGTAAATTATGAACTCCATTGCAAACAAATCTGAATCTGACAATCTATCAGCGTACATAACTTGCTGCTGTCGGTTGAACAAATAATCAGTAAACCAAGCAAGCTCTGTATCGTGGACACCATAGAGTTTCAGCTTATGAAGCAGTTGAGCATGACCAATTATATCAAATGCCTTGCAGAGGTCTATGAATATAGCTCCAGCTAGTCCATCTTTGTTAACGAGATGTTTAATATCATCTAGAAATAAAGTAGCTGCAGTTTCTGTTGAGCGTTTTTTTCTAATTCCAAATTGGTGTTTTGACAGAAGGTTGTTTTCTTCCATGTATCTGTATAACTGCTCGTGTACAATCTTTTCAATCACCTTAGAGATTGCAGGAATAACTGAAATGGGACGGTAATTTTCAACACTACTTTTAGGTCCACTTTTGTAAACAGGCACAACTTTTGCCTTTTTCTATTCACTAGGAAACTGTCCAGTTGCATATGAAAGATTTATCAGGTATGAAAGAGGTTGACAAATACTTTCCGCACAGTCCTTGAGAAAAACGGATGGGATGTTATCCAGTCCGGTACTTTTATTTTTCTTCAAAGATTTAAGTAGTCGATAAACCTCATTTGGAGTTGTGGATTTCAATTTGAATATTTTATATGTCGGTACAAAAGAAATTTTCGGTTTACGCAAGACAAGATTGCTAAGAACTGACATTGACTTTTTAAGATTACCAACAACTGAAGAGTAGTAGGTAGACAGTGTTCATTTCACCTTTGATTTTGGGTGTTATCCATGGGCAGGATAGACCGCGAATTCTCTTAGAGACCAAAGGCGCAGCCTCGTCAAGCACATCAAGCAGAATTGAATATATATAAGACCAAGCGATATTTACATCGTTGGATGAATATACACTGCTCCAGTTTTCATTTTTTAATCTGTTGTTTGTTTCTTCACGATTATAGTTTTTATAGTTACGACATGTTGTGGTCTTTGGTTTCGTTTTTATATAGTTCATTTTTCTCACAGCACCAATTATATCATGATCGCTAATGGCTATTGGAATAACATCCATTTCCTTGATTACGGAAGGATTGTTTGTAGCAAAAACATCAATTAGTGTCTTTGTGTCTCCAATGATTCTAGTAGCTTTTTTAATCATTTGTTTCAAACCAAACGAGGTCATAACAGACTTAATATCAGCGTGATCAGCTACTTTCAAATAATTCACGTTAATGTCGCCAGTGAGAATTATCTCTGTATTATGATCATTAGTTGCATTGAATAACATATAATTCTAAAATTCAACAAAGTCTTTATGTAAATATTTTGAACCATCAGGGGGTCTATACATTACACAAACAAGGTACGATTTTGTTTTTGCGGCATTATCTCAATCCAGACTGCTTCAATTTTTGCTTTCTCCAGATCATCACCTCTTTTCCATGTGACTCTGTTAGAAATGTAAATGCCCACGCCTCCACCTTTACCAGTTGGTCTCGGTTTATTTATGAAGTCATAATTATCAATTTGATATAAACTCCCGGAATCATCGTCCGTATGAGTTTCTGTAAGACCGAGTATGTCAACTTTTGGAGAGCTTTGCAAAAATTCTTGTATATGTTCCAAATTATACCAAAAACCTCGAACATTCAGAGGAAAAATCTTTAGCCCACGTAGATTTACTAACTTTTCAGCTTCCGGTAAAATTCTTGCAATTGATGGACCAGGGCAGGTTTCAATATCACCACATAGAATTAACAAAAGTTCAAGAAGAAATATTTTATTTGGTTTCACACCATACCACAACTTGTATTTCCAGGTTGATTAATAGAAATACATTCCATTTGTGACGACATCTTCCCGAGAATTACTGATTGAATTACTGACTGAATTGGAACTGGAGTATACAGATTTATTCACAAATAAAATAACTATTACACATATAGACATGCTCTGACCATGACCGCACTCATCGCCGCCATGATACAGATGAAAAAGAAAATAATAATAACAATAAAAAAATAAGAAAAATAATAAAATAACATGTATTTACAAACATTTACAAACTGGTAATCCTATTGCTGATTTTGTTATTCAAAGTGTTGGTAGTCAACTTATCAATTCTGTTGCTGGTCCATCTAATGCTCACGAAGATCATTTAGCTGAATCTAACTTAGAGGATATTGACTTCACTGAAAGTGATAATTATCTATATGTGACTGTCCATGGGAAAAAAAGTACATTCGATTTACCGGTAATTTTACCGGTAGCTTAAGATTTTTTTGGCGATTACCGGTAATTATAATTTTTTATCGATAAATTTACCGCTTTACCGTTAATTACCGGTAATGTAATGAAATAAAATTACCTATAATGTGCTTTACCGATATTTCCCAGACATATGTTACTAGCTAATCGATTAATGTTTATACTAATTCCGCCATCTTTAAGACTAGACCGGGGGTTAATTAGCTAATCATTCGTTGATCAAATCGAATGAAAAATTTCTAAAAAAACTCTTTCCTATTGCATTTATCAAAAATAATTTGTTTATGAAATTTCTTTCGTTCTTACATGATTAAAAATCAAAATCGCTTGAGCATCTGAGTAGATCCTTAACTTATCAAAACATCTGCATTATCAAAAAATTGGGATCCCTGTGCAGCATGATGTATCAAACACACGAATTTTCACAGTTCTTTCTCTTCACATGGGCCGCCTTCCATGTTGATGTTCCGTGGATTGTGCATCGAAGGTATCTTAATCCTTTTGAATCATTCGAATAAAGATGAATTAAGAGATAATTCAATATGAAAATGAAACGTTCCTGTTTTATTTTCTAGATTTACCAAAATTTCAATGCGGTTTTGAGAATGACCTTTCAACTTTTGAATGATGTGTTCATAACATCTTAATGAGTAAGTGTTATTATAAGTGTTGTAATAAGTCGCAGTTCCGATCCTTAGTAGTTATTGATTTCGTTGATTTGGATTCAAGAAGAAGACAATGTGTATTCTTTTTTAATGTGTTATTGAATTAATACTTATTCTTAATGAGTACATACTTTTTTTCAACCCCAAAAATAGCAAATACAAAAACTAAAAAATCAGTATAATGTACTAGGGTTCAACAAATCTTTTTCGGAGGTTGAAAATTCGCTGGCATTGGGGCAACCAGATCTTCAGTTCCCTCTTTGCAATATCGGCGTATTACTTTGAAAAGGTAATTTTCTCTATCTTCTGTAAATCCTGTTGGTTTTATCCCGGGTGGTAGTTGAAACTTCAGTTGTGGACTTTTCTTCTTCAGCAGGTTAATGACCACAGGCTTTGAGTCCAGAGTTTTCAGGCATGTCACGACACCTGGCTCATCACTATCCATGCAAAAATGGTGGTATTCAGTTAAGTTGTCGATCCTGTTGAAAAATTGACCGAGCATGGCACTCCACTCAAAAACTGGAACAAAAACAGTGCCATCCTCTTTGCCAACAGCATTGCTGTGACTGGAAGAATCACAAACTTTGCCTATATCATAGAGTGTCCATGTTGGTGCTGTATTTGTCATAGCAAATACCATGTAAAATCGTTGTTTTTATTTTGCCCTGAAAAATATAGATAAATATGATTATGGCTTGTAAGGTTTTATTGAGTTTTAGCTGGTTAGATAACAAACAATAATTTTTTAGTATTAAATGATTATAACTTAGAATAAAGATCTTACCGACACAATTGTCTGCATGAATGGTGGCTCTCATCTCTCCCATGCTATGATGCTTAAAGAAGTGGTGAACATACGAAATTGTTGGATTTGCACCCTTGCTAGTGTTTACAACTTCATCAATCAGGTAATTAATTTGATGGTTGATACCGTCGTTGCAAATTCCTAACACACCACATTTACGCGGTGTTGCAAAATATATTGGATCTATTATTAAAAAGAAATATCATAAATAAGTTACGAAAATTATGAAATTTCTCCCTGTAGCTTTTAATGGATATCTCACCTGGCTGCATTGGGTCAGCTGAATAGTGCAATTGCTGAGCCTAATCCCAACTGTAATGTGCCACGCCATCAAAAATGCTGATCAAGCTACAAAAGGTGTGAAATTTTGAAATTTCTGAATGTTCTCTTGTGAGATTTTACACTGTTGACGATATTATTTCAATTCTTTTTTAGCCAAATCTAAATGGAACAGCTGACCTAAAAATGCAAGAAGTAGACAAGTTTATTTTCAGAAATAATTTTTTAACAATGTTGAATGTATGACAAACTTACCTTGGAGTAAAGATAATTTTACCTCATTAGTCCTTTTGGCACTTTTAAATATTTTGTTGTTGTTATCTTGGCATTTCCAGCAAAGATCTGTTGCTGGCTTTGCCACAATAACCCAAGGTATCACATCATTCCATAGCTGAAGAAACAGGCTTCGACAAACTCGATTTAACCCTGCACGTTCACAACTTCTTTTGTAAAATTCCCATATTCCAACTTTGGTGTTAGACAAATCTAACAAAGTAATTCTTTCGTCTTTGTAACCTGGAATACGCCCAGGAAGTAAAACACCGTGCTCTTCAGAATAGTTTTCGATGAATTCTTTGACTTTTTGACGAGTCTCAAAAGTATGTGCGTTGGGTGGAATACGCTTAGTGTTACCATGAGTGCGAGGTGTTAGTCCATGTTGGTTGAAATGTTCCGTTATGTTGTTGAATTTTTGTAATGAAATTTGCAATAGATATAAAAATGGGCGTCTACAAATTCTTTTCCCGTAAATAGTGTAACGAGTGTATACACTCTGACCTGGTTTCCGGGACATTTGCAAAAACGACAGCACATACATGTCCTTCTCCTCGTCCGTTAATCCCGAAAATGACAGCCTGCATTCCTCCAGTTCTTCCCTGCTGAACCATGCAAGGCATTCTGCTTTTTCCGGTCCGAGTTTACATCCGCAGCCAATACGAGATTCCGACATGATGATACAATAAGTTGGAAGTGGCAAAATCTTCAAACTGGTACAATCAACAGGTTTACCGGTAATGCGTTGTGGAATGCCTCCACGAAGAAGTTCTCATTTTTATCAATAAATTTATCGGTAACTTACCGGTAAACGCTCCTTAACATTCGATCAGTGTTCGAAGTCTTATAAATTTACCGGTAATTATCGGTAAACATTTTTTAACATTCGATCCGCGTTCCAAATTTTATTCGACCAATCATTCTAAAGAATACCGATACAATTTTGACATTCGATTACATGGTTCCCATGAAAAAAACTTGTTCACTGTTTTCGCTCGACTATAAAAGTACCAAACGACCTGCTTTCGCAATAATACCGTATTTTCTTTCATCGAAATGAACTCGCGAAGAAGCAAAACAGATAAGGTCCCGAAATACGCCCTTATAAAATTTTTGGTCGATGGCAAGACCGGGACATTTGCCACTGTAGTATTGATCGGACAAATAATTGTGGATACAATAGTTTCTGTCATGCTTAAGGGGAAACCATATGATGGGAAAATTCTGGCAATGGCTGGTAAGTATTTATTACACTGATGATCAAAGAATATGAAAATAACTTATGGGACACTTTCGCATATATTATTCCACTAAAATTTAGACACGACGGAGGAGTTAGATCAGTGGGAAGTGGACCACCCAATGCTGGACGAGACACCACCAGCAAAGAAGAAACGCACAGGCTGCAGTATGCCTGACGTAGATTTTACATCACTGGTAACAATTATATACTCTCAATAAAAATTTTCACCTTTTATAACTAATTTTCACGTTCAAAAATAACAATAGTCTGTTGTTTTTGTATCCTCTTGAAACTAAAGGAACTAAGGTGAAGGGTGTAAAACTGCAAAACGCTATTGTCTCTTAGGGTTCCGTTGAGAATAGTTTGGAAGATTTCAGTTTGACGAAATTGTGTAGTGCTTTAAGCAAACCGAAGGTAACAATGAATATTATTTCTACAATGTACGTTCCAGATAAAAGTGAAAAATATTTTGACATTTATGAAGTGCTAATTGGCTTATTTTATTTTAGGTCCAACAGCAGCAGCACGACTATGAGAGCTTCATTCAAAGTCAGGATTGGGAATCCTATAGAATCCAGAATTCATTTCAATCTAAGGATATTCTGGAAAGAATTACAGCAGTTGAAGAAAGGGGAACCATACAAACTGATTTCTTGAACTTTGATTGACTTTCTCTTGAACAATATTACTTATTTTCCTTCCAATCTCTTCCAGATTTGAGCAAATGACGAAGACACTGGAAATAAAAATCAACAATGTGTGCGAAGTGATAACCAAGAAACAGGAAGCATTGGAACAGAAAATGGACCAAGTTTTGAAAAACTTACGAATCACCGTGAAGAACAATCTGTTCCAGACATTTTGTTGGAAGACTTCGAGGTCCCGATTTCCCCCCTTTCACCTGAAAAAAATCCTGAAAATGCTGAAAATCAAGATCAACAGCAGTCACTTCCTGGAGGAGCTGAAGGTGTCTTACCCATATTACTACCACCTACATCATCTTCACAGTTTGCTACTATTGCTGAATGTGCGTGCCAGCTTATTGTGGCCATGTTCACACCAGATATTCTGAAAACGCATACAATTTCAGGAAAGCGTGATCACAGTAAGCTGGACCCAGTTCGAGTTGATTTGGTAAAGCAACAAGTCATGGCAACCCTCCGTTGCAGCGAGGACTGGGAAGGATGCCTGGATTATCAGCAGACTAAATTAAGAAATGTGGGGAAGAAACTTTTGAAAACATCATAGACCTTTTTCCCTCAAAAAAAGTTCTTACAAAACAGATTTCAATGAAAATTTGGCAACAACTTGGTGTATCACTACCATGAAAAAGACCCGACGTATGCCCTCAGAATATCCCGTCATCCATGGAAATGATCCGACAATACATTCCAAAAATTCCCGTCATCCATGCAAAAGACCCGTCATACAGCTTTTTAAATATCATTCCGTCAGTAAAAAAAGCACACGTCAATATCACACGACATAATATAAGTTGTTCCTTGAGCACAAATAACCTGTTATAATCTATGTAATTAACCTGTAATACGGTTAATTACAATAACCTATAGAAGAACCTGTAATATCGCGTAATAGCTTCCAGCACACATTGTGATAATCAGTATAACGGCCTGTAGTACACTGTAATACACTGTAATAGCCTGTAATACATTGTAATACACTGTAATAGCCTGTAGTATACTGTAATACACTGTAATAGCCTGTAATACGCTGTAATAGCCTGTAGTACACTGTAATACGCTGTAATAGCCTGTAGTACACTGTGATAGCCTGTAGTACACTGTAATACACTGTAATAGCCTGTAGTAAACTGTAATAGCCTGTAGTACACTGTAATACACTGTAATAGCCTGTTATACACTGTAATAGCCTGTAATACATTGTAATAGCCTGTAGTACACTGTAATACGCTGTAATAGCCTGTAGTACACTGTAATACGCTGTAATAGCCTGTAGTACACTGTAAACACTGTAATAGCCTGTAGTAAACTGTAATAGCCTGTAGTACACTGTAATACACTGTAATAGCCTGCAGTAAACTGTAAGAGCCTGTAGTACACTATAATACACTGTAATATCCTGTAGTACACTGTAATAGCCTGTAGTACACTGTAATAGCCTGTAGTACACTGTAATACACTGTAATATCCTGTAATACACTGTAATAGCCTGTAATACACTGTAATAGCCTGTAGTACACTGTAATAGCCTGTAATACACTGTAATAGCCTGTAATACATTGTAATAGCCTGTAGTACACTGTAATACGCTGTAATAGCCTGTAGTACACTGTAATAGCCTGTAGTACACTGTAATACACTGTAGTAGCCTGTAATACATTGTAATAGCCTGTAGTACACTGTAATACGCTGTAATATCCTGTAGTACACTGTAATACATTGTAATAGCCTGTAGTACACTGTAATAGCCTTGTAGTACACTGTAGTACACTGTAATAGCCTTGTAGTACACTGTAGTACACTGTAATAGCCTGTAATACACTTTAATAGCCTGTAGTACACTGTTATAGCCTGTAGTACACTGTAATATCCTGTAGTACACTGTGTAATGCTTTGTAGTACACTATTATACACTTTAATAGCTTGTAATACATTGTAGTAGTGTGTAGTATGGTGTATGGCCATGTGATAGACAGTTATACCTTGTACCATGATATCCAAACCTTCTTTTTACTGCATTTTCAACGATCTCTCTCTAATCCCATCACAACTTGCAGTGCGAATTTAGAATTGAATATCCTTAATTCATTTCAACGTGGCCGCACATTTTTGCGTCTTCTTTTGTCGTTAGCATCTACACCACCTGATCTTTTTCTTGCTTGCATGACTGCTGTCGAATTGGCGTTCTTTAATGTAAAACCCTTTGGTTTACTTATTTTCCTTTGAAGCATTTTCGAAATCCAATAGATCAAATGTTTGTAGATTCATTTCCAATAGTTTCCAATAGTGATAGGCCGGGGTTCAGCTCAATTATCTACAAATGCAAAACGTCAATTTTGGAGAATAAATTTTTGTATGCTTTTATAAATTTAGATACATCATTTTACGGAAAAATACTCTATCGTTTTAAATTTTCAGCAATATTTCGAAGGGCTGTTGATAACTTCGTCGTCAGGCTATGCTCTTGTATTACCCTTCTTGAAATATCAACCACTGTATAAAGTAATCAGACTTTCCTCAAATATCTTAAATTTTTTATGTTTATAGGTACAGTATACTTATTAAAGGACAGCGCCAATAAGATGGCGATGCTTAAACTTTTCATAATCGTGAGAGATGGTATCAAGGGAAATCAATTTTGTTTTTTGGTTTTTGCAAATTTCTTACGTAGAACTTGATGTGGATGATTTTCCCTAATAAAAAAATTAATTATGCATAAAAATTCCTATTTTTTATTATTGTCGAAATAACTCCTATTAGCGCAATTTGTGCAATTTTCTAAAGCACCTGTTCGCGGAATAAAAAAGAGCTTTTTCTTTCTTTCTGTCTTTCCTTTCTTTGTTCGTTTTCTTTGGGTTGCGTACATACGTACGTTTTGGGAAGATGCTTTCACGTTTATTGCAAATATAGCCTTATCAGCAATGACTACGCGTCTAAAAAAGCATGGATTTATGGCTTCTTCCTCAAACCAAAGAGCAAAAGTAAAAGTTGAATGCCTTTTGAATATGTTGTAAGGATGCTACAAATCCTGAGAAATGATTCTCCGAATGGTACAAACAGAAAGATTGAGGTTATTGCTTCTTAGACATAAATTACCATTTCCGTTTTGTTTCCATGTACCTTGTTACAAAAAAAACACGCTGCTCTTCGTAAGCTGTACCATTTTTACTTTTGAGTTTTCTGCACTCACCTTAAGTGCAGGAAGAGAGAGTTTAGTCACAACTTTAAATGTAATTGTCACTCTATCGCAGTGTAAATTAATTAACTGGCATGGGCTAAGACAAAATAAGAACACATATTTGGCCGAACTGGGGAATATCTAGATGGTGCATTCGTAAAAAAACAAGGAATGATTGTCAACAAGGACAGACGTCCTATACGATATGTCAACAAGGACTATACACCATGTAACTGTCAACTAGGACAGGATATGTAAATTATACTGCTGTCAACAAGGACAGTCTTACTTTTGACTTAAATAATACTGCTGGACAACAAGGACAAACTAAGTTTGACCTGACTTATACTGCTGTCAATAGACAGACAAGCTTAAGACTAAAGCTGTCAACAAGGTCAGGACATCACTCACATGAACTGGCACCTGTCAACGAGGACAGGCTTTAAACCCACAAATATCTTACAATCATCAACCAGGACGACCGGCCGTTGTCAAGAAGGACAACCCAGCTGACCAAACCTAACAATATTGAGAGGCACTGACGCTATGACACTGCAGAAACAGTAATATGGTTCAAAACATATGATAAAGGACTAGGTGATGAAATAAGGCGTGAGTAATTGAGTCATCATCAATATCTCTCAATACGGAGATACCTCCAATATGCATTGCTAGACCAACGACCCAAGATCTGAATTACACTGTCAGCAATCACAGCCCCTCAAATTCTAAACGAGTGAGTATTAATGTCTGTAGCGAAGGACAACGTACGGATAAGTGTCCTGACAAGTCAGAAAGCGATTACGTGAAAAACAAAACAATGACAAATCAGAACCTGATGGCAACGAAGCCTTTTCTCATCAAAACAATGGGGCATAGAGCATTTCCTGGTTTGCCAATGCGAATGTCACAGCTAAGACGAAGCGGATCGGTTTTAGAAGCTGAGTTGCACATAATAACACCATATAAACGGTGTAAATGAAATACCGAGAACCATTAACTGAAGAGAAGCGTTAAACTCGTGTGAAGATTGACATGCATACTCGGAAACACGCAATAAACCTAAATATGCCACTGCTGATGCTGTTTTAAACATCAAACGTTCAACAAGCGAATAAGCAAGTCCAACCGGAAATGTATAGCGACAAAGTGCGCAAACGTAATTGGTTGGAGACATGGACTTGTACAAATTGCACCCTGTACGCGGCGAATTCCTCTCAACGTGTAATACAGACGCGACATCTGCGCTATTGAGATTGACATGATAGCAAAAAACTGAATATCACATAAATAAACCTTCAAAGTGTCAAACGATAAACGATGACCGAAAGATGCCACAAACCGGACCAGCTTGGAACCGACGGACTTGTTGACCAATATCAACCAGATTACAGATGGAACTGGAGAGGGGCTGTGCTCTGGCAAAGCCTTCAGACGGCGGAACTTCTTGACCTGCAAACGAGACAGAGAATCAGCCACTGCATTTCCGTGATGATGATGAAAGAATATACAGTACACTCCCGATAACTTGAACCCCCGATAACTCGAACTTCCAGTAACTCGAACTGTTTTGAATTCCCATTGAACCTTCACTAATACTTTCTTACAAAAATAACTCAAACATTCGTTAAGTCGAACCATTTTTCCTGTCCCCTGGACAGAAATTCCCCCGATAACTCGAAATTCAGAGGAAAAATGAAAACAATCTCAGTACAAAGTAAGTACTTTTCTTTCAATAATATAAATTGTTCTTCCAAAGTTTTTTTCTCTTGTAAATTGTGGGCAGGCTAAGTCCATTTTTTGTTTTTCCAGGATCATTAGCTTTTATTTTCAGTGCAATTTAAACATTTATTGGTCTATCTGCAATGTTTAGCTGTATGAGGGCTATTTCATCCTGACAGGACGACACAAGACATTAGTTTTTCTGAAATTCTTGATAAATTTTGTTTTTCTGATGGAAAATAAAAAAACCGCCCCCAAGCGGGATTTTGTTTATTTTTTCCGCGATGTCGCTTAACCTTTTTAATATGGTCACAGTTATCAGTTATCTTATCTGGCTCGGATGGGATGGAATAATACTTCACGCAATCTAAATAATTAAGTCGCAAAAGAGTCTAGACAACAATACAAAGCTTCAAGGGAGATAACCAGAAATCACGTTAAATCGATTTTCCTACAAAGTAAAATTATGATTAAAACCGATACTTATACTAAAACAGTACATGTTAATTTAGCAGATGATATGAGTAATTACGTAGCACAAGCTTGAGATAAAGGAAACATTTCATGGTTGAACACTCTTCCGCTTAAAGACCAAAATCTAAACCTGAACAAAGAGGCTAAGAAGAGAGAATACCTTGAAAGAGTATTGGAGGTTGAGCATGGATAATTTACGCCCTTAGCTTTTGGAACAAATGGTGGGACTGGCATTGAATGCTCTAAATCTCGTAAATACTTGCCAAGGAAACTTTCCAAAAAAATGATGAACGATCTGATGACACTATCTATTGGTTAAGAACTTGTCTCTCGATGGAAATTACGTGATCATCTTTGCTCTGTCTTAGAGGTTCGCGAACCCCGTTAAGGAGCTATAAAGTAAAAACTATTGGTTTAGAAAATATTTGCAGTGGTATTGTGTGAATTGAGTGGCATTCTCTATCTTTGTTATGATCATTTAATTAGAAGACGTTTTGGGGTTTTGGATTTTGCGCTGATGTCATTAATTTATATATGTATACAGCACATTGGTTTCAGTTTTTGGATGAGTTTACCATGTTTCAATTATCTATTCAAATTTTTCCAAACCTTCAACTTCCTTACCAAGTCAGTTTTCTCGATTCGGAATCGATGAGTGTCTGTTTTAATGCGCCAATATATTATCTTCGCAGACATTATTTACTAATTTTTTTACCTCATAATATTTTTCTATCTATTTTTATTTGTTTATTAATGGTTTCCTCTTCATGCGCGTCATCTAACTAACCGGACTCCATCGATGATTTCCTGGTCAGTCATGGGATCCATCTTGGACGTTTGAACATTTTCATCTGCGTCTACGTAGCTACTGACTGTGAAATCAATTGAAGATTCGGTCGTAATTCCCTTGAAAATCCTCCATCTGAGCTTCAAGTAGTTTGGATGAATCTTTTTCATCTAATTGACTGAGAATTTGTGCTCCAGGACTTATACTAGCTTTCTTAACGCAGTTGTTACACTATCCTAATGTCATTGTCTCCACAATGTTGGGTTTTGTAGGTGAACTTCCCTCGTGAAACTTGTTATAAAACGCTTAATAAACAAAAAAAGGCTTTGCAGACTTTCCAATTACAAACAAGGGGAGTTGTTCTCCCATTGCATTGCCAGCTGCTAGTGCAGTAAGTCGTACCTTCCAAAGTGGAAAGATTTATTTGGGAGCCCTTGATAAAACAGGACAAAATGGTAGGGAGGTAAGTCTCTCTCCAATCCAACTTGCTGTCATTTCCATGGTAACACTGTTCTTTTCTCCCGAAACAGCTTTGAAAGTTATATTATCATGTCTTTGGAATTTATACTTATAATTTATACTTATAATCTTGATTCTGCTACTCGTATACACTTACAGATTGTAGGTTTATTCACGTGCTGCACGTAGGCGTAGCAGTGTGTGGAAACGGTTGATATCCGATTCGATTTGTAAAATTTTCACTACTTTTATGTCACTCACATTGTGTATTTGAAAGTTATACCGCGTGTTTTCACTCACTACATTTTTCAGCGATGTAAGCAGTAAATCACCTTTCAGTCTTTCTTGTTGACTTTAGGACACCCATGGTGGAGTAAAGTATTTAAAATACCCGTGTTTCTCCTCCTCCTCCTCCTCCTACTACTACTCCAAGTTATGAATGTTTTCGTGCAGCGTTTACATGACATTGCTGCCGAATTCGCAAACTTGGTCAAATTCGGACTTCCAGCTGACCAATTTTCATGAAATTTTGCACAGATCACAATTGAAAGGTGCTGATTTCAAATTTGACAATTATTTTGCCAGGTTTGACTAAAATTGGCAATTTAAGCCAAATTTGGACCAAATTTCGAAAATTCTTCAATTTTTATAAAACTTTGCACAGGTCACATTTGAATGGTGCTGACTTCAAATTTGTCAGTCATTTTGTCTGATTTGACCGAAAATGGACAATTTGGGCCAAATTTGTACCAAATTTCGAAAGTTCTTTAATATTCATAAAAATTTGTGCAAAGCAGAAATGGAAGATGTTGATTTTGAATTTGCCAGTCATTTTGTTAGATTTGACCGTAATTTGGCAATTCAGCAAGTTTGTATTTTTGAAACCAATGTATTGTTGTGTTTGTCCTAAAGTCTTCAAGCCAAGCGGCTTCTTGTTAACATTTAGATTCGAATGCTTCGATCCGAATCGTCGCATTTGAATGAAATTCCGTGTTCTGAATCAATCAAGTTCAATCTACACGAGGCAAAATATCTTTTCGTTACTTTTTGTAGCATTAATTACTTTGAGTTTGTTATATCGAGTTGTTTTTGGTTTTGACGGACGAAAAATTTGGTTCATTAAATCAAGAGTTCACTATATTGGGAGTTCGTTATAGAAAGGATTGATAAGAGTTTCTTAAGGCAAAATCCATGGGGAATGGACTTTGGTTCGTTATATCGAGAGTCCACTGTAATAGTAATAATAATAATAATAATAATAATAATAACAACGGTTTATATTTCAGTTCCAAAGCTTTACATTTGGCTAATTTTGCTGAAAAAGCGAAAGACTAGTGTATGTGCACGATCATAAATTAAACATTAGAAAAGTAACATTTGCTAATAAACATATACTTCAGAAGCAAGAACAAGAAGGTTGAGAAGTCAAGGGTCAAAAATGAAAAATGAAGACAGGCGTATGACGTAAACTTCAACGATGTTGAGAATTCTTGTAGTTACTATTGCAGTCGCCCTATCGATGTATACGGAGACAAATTAGCCCTAAACTATTGTAGCGAGAGAAATACGTAAAGTAAATAAAAAATATGAAGAACAGAAAAAAAAAAGGTCACTATGCACTGTAACCAGAGTCGTTAAACTGAACCGCACTAAATATATTGAGAGGCATTATGCTCATAAACGAGAAAAAGGCGAGTTGACTATAGGGTGGTGAATATTGTAAATAACCCAAAATTTAGGCTCAATGTTGAAATATGATAGCACAAAAACCTCGGTTAAATTGTGGAGCAAAAAAAAACAAAAAACAAACAAAAAACAACAAAATAAAATGCAACTAAGAGACAGAAAGACATCTAGCAAGTGCTTCATCTAAAAAATATTTTTTGGTTAGTTTGCAGAACATTCCATAACTATGACAAGATCGACATTCAGTTGGCAAATCATTGAATATTTTGGCTGCTGTGTATTCGAACGTCGTTTGGACATTTCTGGAGCACTTGATCATATTGCCTGTTTGGCCTCTTCTTGTACGAGTTTCCTTGGTGGACCTTATCAAAATATTTCGAGTAATCTGCCATGACTGATAATGTAGTCTCTCCTCTGCTCATAGCTTTCAGAATATCTCTAATTTTGATGCACATAGATACTGTACAATGTCCCTTCCGAAACTCAGACTGGTATTGTGAGAGTTTCGCCTGGTTTTCAAGAAATTGAATAATTTGATTCATCAGAAGTCTTTCGTAAACTTTCGAGAGAATCGAATTGGTCGAAAGTCACCTGGTACCTTTGGGTTGTTCACCTTTGGCATGGGGCTTATTCTGGAAACTTTCCACTGTTGTGGGAAAGTGTTAGCTTGAATGCATTTGTTGATGATGTGATAGAAAGGACTGGTAACATAATCCACACTGGCTTTAAGGTACTTTGCAGGAATGCTATCATGCATTCCTGCGAGCAATCTTGTCGGATTGAGAGGATTGCCTTGCAATATCTTCGTAGGATACAGGTTTGAAGTGAAGCATATTTTCAGTATCTTGCAGTGAGTTGATGAATTTTGTGAGCATTTGTTCAGGCTTTGGTTGGGAGCCAAGCAGTCGTTCTGCTGTAGTATTAAAATGGAGATTGATCTCGTTAGGGTTTGCGTTTTTTCTGGCAGGGCCACGGCCAGGGCTTGGTTTGAGAATACGGTGTATGGTGTTCCACACATCTTTCGGTGGCTTGGATGAAAGTGCTGTTTTATAAAAGTTCCATTTCGCCGATTTGATGAGTTTTTTTACCTCATTTCGGCAAGTACGATAATTGTTTAAATCTATTTCTGAGCCGGTTCTCTGAGCTGTAGTACGGAGAAGGTTTTTCTTCAACAATTTGTCTTTAATGTTTAAGTCCTTGAGCCAGGGAGATGGAGGTCTGCTAATTTTCTGACGCACTAACGGTGCATGCTCATTCAAACAAGTGACAAAGAGCTCATTGAAAATATCAAGCATTTCATCTGGAGTATCGACAGCATAGACTGCAAGAACTGGAAGGGCTTCAACATCAGCCAGGAAAGCTGCAATATATAGGTTTTTTTCATTTCTGATTATTTTGAATCTTGGCTCAAATTTCTGCTTACGAATGTTCATGATTACATTATAGTCAGGGAGCTGTGAGCCAAAAAAATCAAATAACTCTCCGGACAAATTGATATTTTGGAGAACGGTTCTTTATGACTAGATGGTGCTAAAATTAATTACTGGCCATTTCAAAATTACTTGAAGGCCCCTCCCAGTACCAAAAATAAGTTTGATGACGTCACGTGGTCTGTTAAAAATTTTTTTTATTCAAATAACAAAAATAATTACACCATCAGATAGCCCTTGCTCAGCTGATCAAAAAATATATATAGGTCGTATCGTGAAAATCAATATATCCGAAGTTATAAACAAAAATTAACAAATAAGTGACGTCATAGCTGAAGGTGCAATTTTCATCATTTATCACTAATATCTCAGCAAAAAGCAATGTTAAAGAACATTACGAAGTTATTTGTGTGTTTTCTCTTACTAGTGATGGCTAACTTTGCAAGGAAAGCTTGTAATATTTACATTATAAAACGTTCAAAAATCAATACGTTTACGAACTTTATGCCAAAAATGATATTTCGTATTCGATTATTCATCGTCCTCTTCCTCGTCTTCTTCTTCTTCTTCATAATTTTCTTCGGAAAGTTCATCTTCGTCCATTTCATCCTCATTATCACCGTCTGTGCTTTCATCATCTTTAAAGGAGAACTAAAGTAAAAAATATCAAATTCGTAAAAAACAAGAAAATACAATCTTTTATCCAAAAACCTTCCAAAAATACAAATAATATACCCTGCAACAATCTCAAACTCCAGTTCCGAAGCAACGAAGTTCTGCCATTTCTAGTGTTTTTGAAGCGATCGCGTTATTTCCAGGAAACTGGAAAGTTTTTAGTATTACGTCACAACGTCCAAAAACATAAAGCGCGAAGCAAATAACAAGGTTTTCTTTATCAGAGATACACAAAATGTCCAGCAACAGCAGTAGTGAAGATTCTGATAACGGCTCATTTTCGTTTAACGAAGATTTTACTTGTCGCGATTTGTGTCACGATTTGAATAAATTAACGCCATACGATTTTGAACCACTTGCTTCTTCCAGTGACGAAAGTGAAAGCGAGACAGGCGATGAAGAAAGCTCCAGTATTCACGGTGACAACGGTATAAGTGCTACTAGCGAAGATTCCGTGTCCTCTTGTATTGGTAACATTTCATGGTGTGAGTGCAACAACTGCAAAGCTATGGATACTGAAACTGAGAGTATCTGCTGCGTTGAAGCAAACGAAGTGCCAGACGATTTTTTCGAAGGTATGAGTTGTAGATCAGTGTTTTACTCTTCTTTTTTATCCAAGTTGTCCATACCACGTTTTTTTATTGCGATAAAAATTGACTTGGTACAAGCGTAAATAAACTTTTGGAAAAAACTAATCGTCTCACATTTTCGCTTTCTTTTCTTTGAACTACATCGACTCAACAATAACAGAAAAAATTCAAACTTTGTTGCTTCTTCTCCGCAAAGATTATTTTGTTATTATTGTTTAGCGTTTTATTGATAAAATTTATTTGTGGAGGAGTGTAACGTTGATTTTTACATTTTTGAAGGCAATCAAGCGAATCAATAATTAGTGTATCATTCGACGGGGGTTTATATATTTTTTTTTCTATTGTAGGAATGCAGTGTGTGACATCTTCAGTGGGTTTCCAGACAGTATGTTTGGAAAATCGAGTGCTGGAAACCGCGTTAGCTGCGATTAATGAACTCAAGGGGAAACAGTTGGAAAAGAAAAACGAGTAAGTTTTTTTGCTTTTTTTTTGGTTGATCATGTTAAATCACCACCTCGTTCCCAGGTCTTTTTCAAGCTTTCTTTCATTTAGGAACTACCGTTATGCGGGATATAGACAATTCACGTGGTGGATTCACAGTCGTTTGGGAAAAGGTGTTCGCAGAGTAATTCCCTCGTGTGTGGTGTGGGCGATAAGAAACAAGTACCCCTCAGAGGACGGCAAATATGTACAATTCAAACATTCCGACGACTAGCGTTGGATTCAAAACAAAACCTAACAATCGTAACGAAAGCAGTCGTAATTATATACAGTGTAAAATGTTCATAGCAACAGTTTCTCAACGATTTACTGTTATTTATGTCGAAAATCTTGTGCGCATGTTCTTTATCGCATCGTCCTTGTTTGGTTTTTCAACGGGTGCAATGTTTTGATGCAATTCCCCGACCACAGGTAGTGGTAAACTGCCTGGAGAAGTCTTGATGGTAGCTTCCAATAATTCGCCAAGATAGTTTCGTTCTTTTTTCGCACTGTTTTTTTTCACGACCCAGGTTTGTGTTATTTTTGAAAAAGTTTGCACGAATCTCAATGTTCCGTCCTTTTTCGTTGCTTGGACATTGTCTGCGCCACTATTAAAATCTAATACAGCCAACTGCGTACAACCTATCATTCCATAAATGGAGAAATGCAATCTTTTAGGGCAATATTTGTTCAGCAATGAGTGAAATACTTCCAAGCTTCCCGTGTGACAAAATTTGACGAGATACTTTAGATCACGCAATGTTGCCTTATTTTCCACAACACTTTTCAAGGCTAAAAATGAAGATGAACCATCCTTCAGCCATTTTCTTTCCCGATCTAGCTCTCCGTGTTCACATTCATGGAAAAGCACATTTCCGTCCCAGGAATGAATACCGCGAACATGTTGCAGAATACTTAACCATTTTTCCGTTAGCAAATGTTCATCACCATTAGAAGTCGCACAACACCACCAAAAGTGGTTAACAATGGCTTTTATCCAAAACTGCAACTCTGAACAATCCTTTTTTTTAGCAAGAGCTGTCAGGTTTTTCTTGATAGATTTTCCAAAATGCCACACGTCAAATTGGTGTAACAATTCAGGGTAATCCTTCTTCAAAAACGCTCTTATTTGCACATGTCGGTCTGTAGTGATGGTTGATATATTGATACCAAGGCTATGAAACTTTCTCAGCAAAATCTCCAGACCTTTTTTCTCCATACGGCTTGAGTTTCCCGCATCCGTAACGTGAACCAACTGAAAATCTACAATTTTGTTTATGTCAGTACTCATTAGGCTATACGTGCCGTATTTGGCACTGTACCCAGGAGAGTCACTGCGACCGTCACCTATAAAGTTATTTTCTGTATGTGCAATGCAGTCATCGATAATTCTTCCTCGGTACGCCTTATAGATTGCATTTACGGTAGGAAGCAATACAGATTTTTGAATTTTATAAAAATACGTCATGGAAAAATGAGCAATGTTGAGCGACGATAGCATTTCAGATATACGCACGTACGTGTTGCCTGAATATAGGATGGAAGCAGCTAAGAGTATATTTCCCGCTCCAGTGCCCTGAATAATGGGTTGAGAACACCACTTATGAATATGATTCTTCACACATTTCATTGTTACAGTTATGAGTGTGCCTCGGGTTTTCACGTGCGTAACATACGCCTTTTGAGAACAGGAAAAACATGAATGGAACAACATTGCCAATGAGGTCCAAAAAACTAAAAATTTAGGCTCCGCTACTGGTGTTGTTCGTTCGTAATTGAAAGACTTCTCTTCCAAGTCTGGAGCGTCAGAACTATCACTGCTTAGTTCAGCGTCACTGTCGGGAATAAAAAACGATTCGTTTTGACAATCAATTTTTTCCGTATCGCTGTCGCTCTCGAAATGTTCCTCTTCAGCTTCCTTTTTTGAAAGAATTACATCTGCATGGGGTGGAAAACTTAATTCTGTGTTAACACCTTTTGCGCGGCCTTTGGGAAACGTTAGTTTTACTTGAAGAGGTTCGGGTCTCCTCCGCACAGGTAGAAAACCACCAGGGATATCCATTGGATTGAACTGCGTTGATCTTGACGTCAATGTCACATGGTTGCCCACTGCTTTATCCCCAGTACTCGGGAAATCTGGACCAACACACATTTCCACAGTCTCACTTTCATTAAAAGTCTCTACAGGGATCTCGCTCTCACTTGGTATTTCCACAGAAAAATCGTTATAGTTGCAGACAGCCTCATCCACACTACGTCTTTGAGAACCTTTGTCGGCTCGTCTGACTGATGATTCTCGCCGTTTTTTCTCCGGAAGAAAAGAAAATTTAGTTGGAACGGCGTCTTCCTTCAGATGGCGCTTCCTCTTCCCTCCCAACAGCTCAGCCTAAATAAATAAAGTTTGCGGAATAATTACATTGCGTGTGAAACGGACTTTATTTTTTACCAAATTTGTACCCCCTGATTATTTGAAAGTTTCGAACACTACATTGACACAAAAACAAAAAGAAGATTATTCTTCCATGTTGGTTCTTGGTGCTTCTGAAGATTATTCTGGTCAGAGAACTTTTCAAAAACAAATCAACACTCACTATAAACAGAGGGATTATCGCGATACAAAAGCACGAAGAATTCAGAATTACAACGACGTTCAAACAACAAACCTGCAGATCACGTCTAAAACAATCATCTTCAAAATGAACTGAACATATATAAAAACTTGCATCTCTTGGTAAAGATCCTGCTCGGTGGATGCTATGTAACCACTGCTTTCGGAGCGAATTGTTTTGCACAGATGGGATTTTATGAAAACTTATTTCCTTGTTACGATGCGAAGAACGATTTGTGCACCCAATTGCAGAACACGTAACCATAACTTTAGAAAAAACCACTTGAAATGACAAACTTTACAGATGAGCATACGAACGCGCCACTACTACTAGATTATTGGTCCCAGTTCTCTTGTAATTTTCAGCGGTCAGGATTTTCACGGGATTTCGGCCATCTTTGGAGAGCCATAAAATGAGTTTGGATGTAAACAAACGGGTGTAGTAAACGAATTTTGCTTGTACAAAGGTATGTAAACATTATAAAAGAAAAATTCAAAATTTCATTTTTTCATTTTAGTTCTCCTTTAACTTCAGAATTTTCACATTCTTTGCAGTTGCACAGATCAGTACATTCACGCCCGTGTGCCTTGCAAACACAATGATTTGTGCTGCATTTTGACTTACAATTGCAAGAAACAAGCTCAATCATCTCATCTCATCTGGAACCGGTTTCCGAAGCATCCACTGAATTTCAAGCCTGTTATCACATACAATCCAGCCATATTCTTCGCTTGGATGTGGAATAGGTGTTGATAGTTCCAGTGAGGACTTGTTGATGTACGTAACGTTATTCACGCGTTTCACATGACACAACAATGCATCAGGTGATGGAGGTAATTGCTGTGGCTCAGGTGCTTTCTTCTTGCTGCAAAACTTTTTGTAGCGAGCTTCATTGCAATTCTTACATTCATTCAATCCATAAAGGTGGCAAACGAAGAGCTCGATTCCATATAACAGCGAAGAATCGAAAGTAACACGTTCCCCTATTGCTTTAAAGGTCTCAATGAATTCATCTGATTTTTGAAGGGTTGAAAATGCCTTCTTTTTACCTAAACCGTGGAAGGCACTTGTATGCAACGATTGCTTACCAATCTTTTCCAGCAAGGTCTGCACTAAGGAGTGGCAGATCCTGCTTGGTATCGCAGCATAGCTTTAAAGTTTCGGCCGACAACTCTGTGACGCACTTCACCAGTTTTTCACCAGTTTTCTTCGAGCGACAAATGCAACAATCATTTGGTGCAAGGTTAGTTAATGCTAAAAAACGAGAAAAAAATGTTGTATGTTATATACTATTAAAGTTGCAATATAAAGTGGTAACTAAATTGGAATTTATGTTATCAATCGAAAATATTTACCTGAAATGTCTTTCTGTCGGTAAGATCTTCTACGCAACGTTGATCCAAGTCGGGCTCTTTTTCTCTCTTCGCTTTCATCTTCTTCACCTTTTTCACGATCGCGAATGATCTTTTGGAGCGCTTTTTGATGAGTATAGCGGTCAAGGCATTTTTGATGAAATTTGAGTGTCTTTGCATATTCTGACACGAGGGCTGCATGGATACTCTCATCCCTTCTTATTTCTTTGAAAAAATTGTATAATTATAGCATTTCTCCACTGGTGCTACTAAATCAAACGTGAAGTGCCATAGGAAAAGATTGACACACCCTAGAATTTTTCCCCAAATGTAAAACAGGCCTTTGCAAATAATTGAAAATGCCTGTTCTAGAGGTAGGTTAACAGATTGTAAACTAGACCTTAACGGGAAAAAAAGCTGACATAGGTTTACCCATAGCTTCTGAATTGTAAACAATGAAAAGAAAGTATTCCATACGCACCACCCAATCTGAGAGCATGAGCTAGTACTTATAAAAGAAATATAATAATAGATATATTCTCTCTCTTTTTACAACAGCAGGAAGGAATGAAATAGTCGAAACTTACCTGGCTTTTACAGCTGTTGTCAATGATCTCTCGGTAAAAAGTCTTAATTTTTCATTATCATAACAAGGAAAATGGAAAAGGCATTCATTAATTTCATTTGACATTTTTTTATCTGTCAATAGCAATGTCCATTAAAATCTTCGAATATTTACATTCTACATTCTATCACGAAAATAGAACGTTGTATATTCATGAAAAAGCGCAGACAGGGGGTTCAATTAATTTCAACAAGATTATTCTAAAAACATAAAAAACATTAGTTTACAAGTTTACAACACAAATTCTTTTTTTTTAAAAAAAACAACTGAATAAAAATTTTCTTTGATACCATTAATTTTATTTTTTTTCATCATAAATGTTATCATGCAATTTTTATTATCACCACTAACCCTCCAATTAAGAAAAGTATCACTAACGGAAAAATTCTTCTTCGAAAAAAAAAACATGGCGACGATGATAGAGCGCGCGGATGTGTTTGGAAATCGTAAATATTGAAGCCCACAAGTAAAATAAGAATGGCCAGTAAAGAAATTTGAGTTCCTTATAGATAGTAGAATAGTTTTATGTAGAAATTAGATTGTGCCCTGGGAAACCAACTTTTCACATTTTTTGTGGCTCACAGCTCCCTGACTATAAGGACAATCGTGATCACTTATCTCATCACAGGGAAGTACATCCGTAGCAACGACTTTTTTGAGGTTTGACGAGATATGATCAATCAGCGTCTTTCCTTAAGACTTAAGACTCGTGAATCAGGTTTTTATCGAGAATCTAACTTGAAAGAACAAAATTCGAAAAGAAAAGGCATCGTATATAAAACGAAAGTTGCGTGTTTATTAATGAACCCAAAAGAATAAAATTAAGGACTGAAAACGAAATATAAAGATCTTACGAAAACTGCACAACGAGAAGACAAGGACACGAAGAGATAAAATTTTTGCGACTTTGGGGAAATATATAGTCGCGTTTTTGCGAATTTTTTTTTTTTGTTTTCAAAATATTTAATTTCAAAAACGAATTTCACTTTCATTTCACGCTTCACGGAACCTTTGATTTCTATGACATGTTTACGTCATTGTGTTATGTGTTAATTAAAAAAATGTTAATGCAGTTTTTCTAAACAAGTCCTATTTCTGATGAAATAAAAAATTTCCGAAAAACACTCGTTAAAATCGTCTTTTTGCAGAGCGAGTATTCGTTTAAAGAAGAAAACTATAATAACATTTTGTTCTTATAAACCTATTCTTTCAATTGCAAAAAAATGTCAAGACAAACAAACAATGTAGAAATGCTTGACGTTTTTCAAAGAATTTTCATTTTGTTGTCGGTTGAATAACCAAAAATATAAAATTACCTCGTATTTGCTTTACATGAATATTAGGTATATATAATAGGTAATAGGTATAATAAGTCAACTTTCTTGTAAACCCGACCCAGGAAAAATGTCGAGTTAAGCGGGGCATTTTTTAAACGTAATATTTTTGTCGACCGTCCCTACCGACCCCTATATTCAGGGCCGACAAATGCAGGGGGGGGGGGGGGGGGCCGCGGCCCCCCACTGTTTTTCACAGCAAAGAATAAAAAAAACAAAAAACAAATAGAAATTATCAAAAAAGAGACAGGAAGATGCACACCAGAACAATCATTTTTCACCGCAAGGCGGCCCAAAACATGGCTACAGTCTACAATGAAAAGTCAACGATTCAACGTTTTGGCTATCTTGACTATTCACAAAGAATTGACTGATCAAATCAATGTTATTGAAGTTTGCAAAGAATTTGTGATGGCTCGGGAAGGCAGACTCAGTTACTTTGGAAAATTTTAACTTGTTTTGTTGTTGTTTTTTGTTAAGTTTAAGTTTCCTACATTGTATTTATCTTAACGTCGTGCTTTTAAAATAAGTTTCTTGTAATAATATAAACACGTAGTTAAGTTTTTTCTCGAAAACAATAACTTTTTCTCGTCTTTAATACTACAAATTTCACATATTTGGATAGCATTTTAGCCAATCTGGAGGTCCTAAATTTCAAAAAATTTTCTAGCCCGCCATGGTTGGGGCCGCCTTAGTCAGTCTTGTATTTGGCCCCCCACTTCAAAAGTGAATTTGTCGACCCTGATATTTTGAATTATTACGTTTAGACAGTACCTAGAAGAATCAAATAAGAAAAAAAGTAAGAACAGCCAGCCTCAGGTCAGATTTTACTGGTTCTTATAAAAAAAAAGCGTGTTATACTAGAGATTTCTGGTTTTTTTTCTTTTTACTTCGCTTATTTTGTATTTTTCCCCCACTTTCTAAGGCCTTGATTTTTAGCTATATTTAACTATCTTCAATTAGTTTTACTAATTATTATGACAGCTTCTGAATTTTCAAAAAATCTTTTCCGTTCTTGAGATCCCAGCAGGCAAATTCGTTGAAAACCACTGTGTGAAGGAGTGCATTTTTATTATACACACTATTTCAATAAAAATGCTCTTCGTTGCAGTGACTTTTTGATAATTTCGCCGGCTGGGATATTGCTGTTTAAAGGTTTTTTCCAAAACAACATGATCTCCATGCCAATGTGACATCACAACGTTCAAAAAAATATTGCTGATATCCATTGTAGAGTGGTAAATAACAGAAGTTGTGAAAATAGCAAAGAAATTTATTGCCATTGCTACTACACGGCTTGGTTCCAGGTCTCTATTATATTTTGCTGAAAAAGCTATATATCAGCATCCAACCTGTTACTATGGTGAATTTCGCTTCAACATACGTTCAATACTCCTTTTCGGAAATTATACGGCATTACCAAGACAACATCTTCAAATTGAGGCTACAACTGTATAATTTTCCGACAAGTTTGACGAACTTCTTCTAAAAATGATCATTAGACATGTTACGCTAAAGATTATGGAGATAATGATAAATTTGTTGTTTTTAAACCTTACTCTCCGTAATAACTCGTCAAAATACCATTACCTCCATAAGTTGTTGTAACGTTTTATATATTATTTTGCAACTTTACATCGATTTCATTTTAAAAGTAAATGTGATATGATAAACAGATAATTTACTACCTAGCTAAAGTTTTTCTCTTGCAATGGATGGTTTTTTCTACTCGGAGAAGCATTTGTGTATCTTCTCACATCGAGAAATGTTGAGCTTATACCCAGGAAGCAGGGCTATATGCATGAAACCAACGATCAAATCTCTCTACACAGAAAATGTTATAAAAGGTAAATACTTAAAACTTGTTTAGCTTGAATTAAGCTTTGTTTTTAGTTTTTATGAAATGCAAATAACTATAAGACAACTATAAGCACTTGGCTTCAGATATGCATAATTTTTTATTGTTTTTAGATGCTGAGAGTATTTTGTTATTGCAAGATGATATTGATGATCCTTGTGTTCATGTTGAGTTACAAGAGCTGTCAAAATATGATAGAGAACATCTTATTACATGGTTGAAATATCGGGGGGATTCCTTGAGACATCTGGACAATATGAAGCAGATACGAAACAGGTAAGCACAGATATGTAATATATTATATATTACATATCAATATTTATTATATTTGAAATTCATATTTTTCTGGATGAACATCTCTAATACTGTTATAATTTTATCATAGAGTGTTGCAGTATATTCAAAATGGCCAAGATAAGAGAGTGTTTGATTTCACCTCCGACATGAGATGGATTAAAAAAAAGGCTAATCTGCTGGGAATTCAAATTCGAAAACCAAGTGTTCCCATTTTGCCTGCAGTTCCAGACGTTTTAAAAAATGAATTGGGTGCCATCAAGTCAATGGTTGGATGGAATAAGTCACTTGTCAATAAGCCAATATTTACAACCAAGCATATACATAAATATTATGAAGTTGTTACCAAAGGTATTCAACATAAATCAACTGTGGTGAAAAAGCATTTTGAACGTGGGACACAACTTCTTGAAGAAAATTTTTTGTCAACAAATTCTATGTTTGCTCGTGAAACAGAAAACTTATTTTGTGTGAAAGGAGTTTGTGCTGCTAGTATGAAAAAAGAAAATAGATGGGTCACAATAGCACTTCGTAAAGAGACTGCTGATGTGGTGTTTGCTTATTGCCAGTGTGCATCTGGTGTCACTGGCACTTGCTCTCATTCCTTTGCTTTAATGAAGCTATTTGCAAAATGGGTTCTTGATAACGAATTGACAATTCCTGAGGAAATTGCCTGCACTTCAAAGAAATGTATTTGGTCAGTACCACAGTGTCGTGACCGAAATGTGAAGTTGAAAATTGCTGAACTTAACATTATTTCTCCAGACTCAAGTCGTAAACGGAAACATGAAAGTGAGCAAGGGAATGTTAAAAAGGAAAAGAAAGGTATCGTATCCACCATGTATGAAGCACGTGCCTGGAATGTCAGACAACAAAATATGCCACAGTTGTTAAAGTTTGCTGATGAACTTTCGCAAAACAATCAACATTTACCGTTTTTTAATGTTTTCAACGCTGAGTTGTCATCTGTTTCTTCTGTTGAAACTCAATTTGGATTAGCTCCTGTAGGCTCAGTACTTAGTGTTCAGTGCCCCATGATTCCACCAGACTATAAAGTATTTTCCACTTTTCAGAAGGTTACTGAAAATGATGCATCGATCTACATTTACCCACAATTTCCTTTTCATTTGGATGAAAACTGTCAGTCAGAGTTTTTAGCATCATTACCTGAGCAGAGAAAAAAGTTTGTAGAAACATTGCAAATTTCAACTGGAGATGTCGATGTCATTGAAAAGAGCACAATGGACCAAGCTGGAAATCCAATGTGGTTTAAACATCGAAAGTTTAGATTTACAGCATCCTTGATAAATAGGATACGTGCCAAAAATCCAAAAACTGATAAGGGTTTTAGATCACTGGCTAAAAGCATTGTTCAGCCATCAGGTGTCAGCAAGACTGTCCAGTACAAGTTGGATTTTGGTCGCTTCTATGAACCTATTGCTATCCAAAGATATGAACAATATACAAAATCCATTGCCCATTATGTTCACGTAGAAAGATGTGGTCTTGTTATTGACCCGGTAAACTATGTTTTGGGTGCCACCCCAGATGGAAAAGTCATTGATAAAAATGAAAAAGAAAAGTTTGGTATCATGGAAGTGAAATGTTCAGAAGAGTACAAGGACTATGACCCTAGAAGCTATATTTATATATGCAAGTCCCCTTGTTTAGAGATAATAGAAGGCAATATCAGACTTAGACGTGACCACCAATTTTACGACCAAATACAAATGCAGTTGGCATTAAGTACAAGGACATGGTGCGACTTTATATTTTTTACACTGAAAGGAATGGTAATCGATCGAATTCCATTCAATTTGAACCATTGGCAGAAATTGCGCTCAGAAATTTTAAACTTTTATTTTGGATACCTTATTAATGAGTATTGTTTAGATGATGACATTTGAAACTACTAACATTGTAAATTTAAGTTTCAGAACTAATTGAAAATTATTGTGAAAATTTGTTTTAATTTCATCTCACCTATGATTTGTGTATTCTCTGAGAGAAGGCTGGTTTTCTCATTTGGCGTAAAAGTCCGTACAGAATCAGAAGTGGATTTTTAGCGGCCGAAATACCGCCGTGGACGGCGGAATTTGTTAACCGTAAACGAAATATTTGGTCGCTCATATGAACGGCTTAAGGTCGATCGGGGTTTTCCTAGGTTCAGCTGAGAACGCTTAAATAGATATGCGTACATAACTAAAATAATCCTTAACAATGCTTCTGGAAGTGTCAAAATGTACTACTTAATGGGACATAGTTACGCGTTTTTCGGCCATTTTCTCGAAAAAGAATTTAGCTGTGAAAAAATCTACATAAAAATGTCGGAATGGCATACTTTCGCAAATTTAAGTGAGGTTTATTTTCATTTGTTTTCTCTGCCTTGGATGGAAGCCCATAGGGTCATTCATTTTGAGGAGAAAAATGGCGAAGTATTCATTTTTTGGACTGTTTTTAGGGAAGAAAACTTTCGGGAATTTTGTAATAGTGGATTTCCTGATTACAAAAAAGAAAGTCATGCTTATGATAAGAACATATCAGGACATTGGAAAGGAAGAAAATAACTCTTATAATAATACTTTTTTTCAATAAAATTATATACAGCAAAATTTTACAAGTGCTTTCTTGCAAAAATTTAAGACCTTCACACAAGCGTTTCCAAATATCATGATATAAAAAATGTAATTCAATAGAAAGCATGCCTATAAATAAAATATGAAAAAAAAAATATTTATCTGAAATCACAAATTACTTGGGTGCAAGAATAGGATCCTGGAAATTAGACAATAATGCACACACAGTAATAATCTGGTTCAGAGATCCCATCATAGTCAAAGGAATTACACGATCAAAAATATGGTAACATTTCAAACGCTGAATCATCCTTTCAACGTGTATACGTTCACTAGCTATCTGCTGACTATTAATGACTTCTGAAGCATCTAATTGTTCTCTCCCTCGTAAAAAGTCTGGAATGATTAATTCTATACCAAGTGGTTGTGTATAATCACTTATCGTAAATCCACGATCTGCCATTAAACCATCACCAGCTTCCCATAATGCTTTATTCAACAACCCAGAACGAATAGTGATTTCTTTATCAGATATTGATCCAGGAAAGACTGAAGAAATAAATGAAAATCCACCACCTGGAGCAATTCCAACCAAACATTTGACTGTTGTGTGGCTCTTATAATCTGAATAAGATAACTTATGCATCACTAAATTAACAGGAACTTCGACTTTAAATTCCACACAATCAATAATGCACCTGACATTAGGGTATTTTTCTTTCATTGAATCTGACATTGTTTGCTTAAGTGTGTCGTGTGATGGCCAAATACTAATCATGCCAAGTTTTAAATATAAGAAATTCAACCAAGTGGTAATCGTTACACTCACTGTCGACTCTGAAACTTGGAATAAAAAGGACAAATGTATAACACTAAAATCCCTTCGTAGTCTTATCAATGTCAATATTAGTCCTTCCAAGGGCGATAATGCACGTTTTCTCCCACCTCGATTATAAAAGTCATCTTTTAAGTGTTGGTTGTGATACAATACAATATTTTGTCCTTCCAGACCTGGATTCAAGAAGTCAAAAAAACACAAAAATCTTTCCCAACTTGCAAATCCAGTGTAATGGTTACAGTTCTTGTCACTTGATTTCAAGTTAGTAATAATAGAAAGCTCTGTTGAGGAAACTTTAAAATTCAGCAACTTATATTTTTCATCACAAAGTTTTAATTTCTTTTCCAATTCAGAATTTTTTTCTCTCAGCAGTTGATTTTCACTCAATAGGTCACAACCAGGAAGAACATCAAAATCTACTGATTGAAGATTATTCACATCCTCATTTTGACTTATATCTTTTTCAGCATCATTGTCGTCACTCAGAAATGATGATGGTGGTGATGCCACTCTGACTTTTTTTCTTGGAGACCTTCTTCTTGGAGGATCTCTTTCGACATGACCAGCTGTAAAGTTATTCCATGCATGTAGAATAGGCTTTGCACCTTCTAGTAAACGTGTTCTTGTCCCTCCAGGAGGACGATATATAAAGTTATCCTCAAAATGTTTTTCACACAGTCTCGAATGGGATGTCACAGAAAAACCATCACGTTTGTTCTGTCGTTTAATCAAATTGCACCAAATGGAAAGCATTACTTTGTTCTTAAGTGGAAACGAAAAAAACTTTATTCCTGTTGGTATCCTTTCACCGTTTACTATCTGATATTCTCGTGAAAAACAATCGATTGCAGCACATTGTTTACCTTGACTCTTCAGCGTTTTAGCCATTTTGAAAAAGATACAGTTGTAGCCTCGTTTTCATGTGATGTGCGTATTTATTGATTAATTTCCGAAAAGGAGTATAAAAACTGTTTCATTTGCCTTTTCTGAGCGGATTTCCATTTATAGGTTTGTCAGCAAAAAAAGGAAAAGACCTGGAAACAAACCAGGGTAACTATGACAATTACCGCTTACTAAATTATTTTTAGTGACTTGATACTAGTAGGTGTTTGTCAAAGTTTTAGCAGTGTATCACTAATATTGCTTCTGTTATTTATATATTTGTATGTCGGCATTTTCTTCTTGAACATTGTGATGTCACGTTGCCATGGAGAGCAAAATCGTGAAAAATTGAGCAAAAAATTTTAAATGGTAATATATTGGGAACGAAAAATGATTTTTAGAAAATTCAAAAACCGAGTTTCATTCATTATTTTTTAAATTCTTTCAACTGGTACTAAAAAACCAATTTCGATATTTTTAGTTTAGTTCTACTTAATTTTATCCCCATAGTTACGTTTAGTGTTGTGCTGAAAAATATCGTATCATCAGTATATTGTATCATCTTGTGACTATGATTGAATATACATATTTCATAAAAAACTAAGAGTGCGTTTACATGAGAGCCGTAGTGAACTCAAACCGGTTTGAAATTTCAATCCTCCCATTACGAGTTTCGGGATACGGGTAATTATTTCACTACGGCTCCTGGTCAAACCTTCAGCGCTGTTTACATGATAACGGCCGTACTGAAATTCTACCCGTGATGATTTCAAACTTACTTGTGAAGTAGGTTTGAAATTTCGATACGGCTTGGAAAGGTGTGAAAGTTTTCACATTTCATTGTTTTATCATAAAATGTGTTAACAAGCATGCGCATGTTAATTAAATTTTTCTGACACATATGAAATAAAAATGCAGAATGTGCTAAATTTATTCAATCGTGTATAGAAAATATTTCTACCCGTATTGAAATCTCAAACCGTTGTGAGTTCAGCATGGCTCTTATGTAAAAACGCACTCGTAGAGAGAGCTAGAAACTAGTAAATCTATTGTTTCGATTTTTACTCGACAAAACTCGCCAAGACCGTATCGAAATTTCTCTGTAAACAGATAGCCCATTTCAAACAGCTTAAAATTAAGAAACCAATTAAGAAACTTTCAGAACTAAAAACTTCTTATATAAAAAAAATGTATACTGAAACGTATCAAGATCAATCAATCTCGGACCAGTCAGTTATCGCATATTTCTTTTACGCGGTCAATCAAGGCATGTTATTTGTGTAAAGCCGGTTTTCCAATAGAAAAAATTAACCTTTCTGGTGTTACACAATCGTTTGCGATATCAATAAACAAAAAAATACTGATACAATCAAGTGTGATTCTAAAACATTCCCTTGAGGACCAGGACATACCATTATTGCCCCGCAAGGGGCTCTGTAGCTTCACGACCTAGGCGAAGTGTTGGCAAATTTTCTCCTTTTTTAAGACAATCCGTTTTCGTAAAGTCAGTTTCCATTTCGGAAGTTTCCATTTCGGATCATATATTTATTCAGAATAGATAATGACAGACCGGCACTCCAAGCTAAACATAATGCATTAAAGGGTATTTTTTATATTATTTCATCAAATTCTTATTCTTTTATAACCTTTTACTACTTTTGGAAGTTATTTTGGATGTTTTATATTTCCATTTCAATCTTTAAAAGTTTTATTAAATAGTCCTTAAAATATTTACGTGCGACACGTGAACCGAACCGATTTCGTTATGTTTTGTAGAAGCAGTAGAAGAGCTTCGTAAGAAACTTTAAAGAAGAATTTTAAGAATATTTTCCTGTTTTTATACCTAATGTTAATCGTTAGAAGACTTCTTAGAGAGGAAATGATTGTGTTTTGGGGAAATATGCTCGAGAAAGAAGAAAATGAAGGTTTCATAACAAGTAAAACTATCCTATGATGAAAAAACTTTCAGCATCCATCATCAAGATGCATCGCATCGTAATATCAAACTGGAGAAATATGTAATCAATGCATGCACAAAATTTTCTAATTAATGCATGAAACGTGCTCAGCTCAATCAAAAGAAAGTTTTATCGACTTATGAAAGAACTGACGCAAAACTTATAAAGAGAATGTTTTGTTGTTTTTTGCACATATTGACAACGCTATTTTAACTAAGAATATGTGCATAATGCTTTGGTGATAGAACATTCGTATTTTTATCAACTGTCTTCAAAAGAGCACCGACATTTGAAGATATCGAAAAAACGTAGACAACTGGAACTGCCAAAGAAGGACAAATTTCTAAAATTTGGAAATGAATTGAACTGTGTCTTCATACTGAAACATCATGTGCAATACAATGGAAAGTTTTTTCCTGGCTAAGAAATGTGGATAAGCTATAGTAAATTGAAAAGTGGTCGCGATAAAGAGTGCGTTAACTGAGAGCCATACCGAACTCAAACCGGTTTGAAATTTCAAGCCTCCAGTTACGAGTTTCGATAATACGGGTTCTTATTTCAGTACTGTTCCTGGTCACACCTTCAGTGACGTTAACATGATAACGGCCGTACTGAAATTGCACCCGTGATGGTTTCAAACCTATTTCTCAAATATATAGTTTGAATATTTCGATACGGCTTGGAAAGGTGTGAAAGTTTTCACATTTCATTGTTTTATCGTAAAATGTGTTAACAAGCATGCCCATATTAATTAAATTTTGCTGACACATAATGAAATAAAAATGTAGAATGTGCTAAATTTATTCCATTGTGTATATATAGAAAATTTTTCTACCCGTAGTAAAATCTCAAACCGTTCAGTATGGCTCTCGTGTAAAAACAAACCCGTACAGAGAGCTAGAAAATAGTAAATCTATTGTTTTGATTTTTACTCGACAAAACTCGCCAAGGCCGTATCAAAATTTCTCATGTAAACAGAAGGCCCAATTTCAAACAGCTTAAAATTTCAAATCGGTTTGAGTTCACTACGGCTCTCATGTAAACGCACTCTAAGTTAATTAAAAGTTTCATCTTTTTGTTCATAATGTATTATTGATAAGCTTCAACTGGTGAAATGTAAGTTTGCTGATTTTAGTAGATTTATATATATATAATATTGAATGCTTGTTACCAAATTTGCAATTTGCTCCCAATTTGTGCCAATTTTTTAAAGAGTGCTCAAAGAAGAAATGAAAAGTGTTTATTTCGAATTTTTCAGTCACTTTTTCTAATTTAGCCATAAATAGGCATATGCCTTCAATTTTTAGACATGTTTGATCTAATCATTTGGTTGTAATAGACCTGAATAGTGTTGAGGCATACAATTGTGGAAGTCGTCAATCTATATAACTTTTCTCAAGTGATTTTGGTTCACTTCTACCAAATATTATATTTTAAATTTATATTTCGCAAATTGTTGGACCTATTCTGTATAAGCATTTCAAACAAGAAAAGAATGGAAAAATTCATTCACATATGAATGAAAATTAGAAAATTAGTGTGAAACAGTTTCTTCTATGGCTGAAGAGGAAATTATTCAAGCCATGAGAGGTGTCTAGTTACTATTTAAAACACACTTCAAACGTCAAAATCCTTTGTTAAATGAAACAAAAGAGCTCCATTTAATCCATGAAAATTATGATTTTTTGGAGACAGACTGAAACTTGAGGCAGGGCATTTTAGATTTAGCTACTAACTAGTATAAAGATCAAATCTTACACATGTGCCGTTATTCGTTATCAAGATTTAAATTGTTTGTCTATTCTGTTGACCACTACACCAAACGATAAAGTTGAACCAGTTCTTATTTGCAAGTTGATTTTTATTTGAAAAATATGGCTAACAGGTAAATACTTTATTTATTATACACTTCTTTTTGATAATTACATCAAGCAAAATTATGCCTTTAAAAATCTACCAAGCCAATTTGATGGTCTCAAATTAAGTTATCGCTTTAAATATATACTAGCCGAAAGAGCTGGAAAATGTTGTCCATTGATATAAAAACTATTTGGAAATTCGGTATATTCGTTTAAAAAAAGAACTTTAAAATTTTCATTTCCAACATTATGAAACGCACTGTATTAGTTTCGCACTGACGTCGCACACAAAAAAAAGATATAATTTCTCACACAACTCAATCTACCATTTTGCGCGACAGACAAACAAACAGACAGACAGACAGAGAATCGGCTATTAATATATAGACTAGCTGCCAAGGCGGCGTCGCTCGCCGCCCATGTCCACCTTTAGTCTGCGTTGGGTTCACGAAAAATAAAATTAAGGATTTAGCAATAAAAAGTGTGCCCATGTTGTAGAGCTCGAAAAACTGATCAAACAAATGTATGGGATCGTTTTCCTATGATCAACCGTTAGAGAGATATCTTCGTTCAAACATTTTGATGACGTTACAGACCCGTCCCCCAAAAAATTTGGCCTAAATTTGAGTTCACCAAAAATAAAATTAAGGAATTTGCAAAGATAAGTGTGCCCATGTTGTAGAGCTCGAAAAACTGATCAAACAAATGTGTGGGATCGTTCTCCTACGATCAACCGTTTCGGAGATATCGTCGATCAAAAACTTATGGGATTGTTCTTCGTATAATCGAAGATTGTGAGAGAGTCTTCAATGGCTTTTGTTTTAGATTTCCACGACAATTTTTGAACAATATATTTCGACGGAGAAAAAAATTGAGCCTGTGCATAAAATTTTTTCTACTTTTCGAGCGAAAAATTTCTTTACTCTGCTGTGCGAATGTGAGTTAAAATAATTTCAATCCCTAATCGTAGTTATATTGTTAAATTTGCCATATAAATTTTTTTACATTCAAGATTATACTTTTAACATTTTCTGATAATTATGCATTTATAATCTAAAAAATAAAGTCTAATATCTTGCAAATTTTTGCTTACGGAAACAATGGGCACTGCAAAATCAAAAGAGCGGAGCGATTCGGCATCTTTTTATAAACAATCTTTGTTTGTTTGTTCAATTTATTTAAAGTTGGATTATTACGTTGGTCTTCCAGACTGTTGGAGGACAGGGGGTAATGGAGTTTCATTAACAATCATTATAAAGGAATTTTTTTGTCTTGAATCAAAGTTTGAATACCAGGTTTCTAATGGATTTTTTGCTTCAGATTTTTATGAAAATGTTTGTTTTTGCATCATAAGCTGCTTTTATTATATATTTCATTATGATAATGATCATATAAAACACCTCTTATGCTTTATCATATACCCTGTTCTGACATGGTCATTATGTTTTTTTCTTCATTTTTTCATCAAAACTGTTTTATAAGCATGAACGACAAAGAACACGATAATTGCAAATTGTTTGAAAAAGACAGTCAAACAGAACCAAGTATGGTGGATTTGTAATACAAAGGTGAAAGTAGGTAGTGGTTCAAATCCCAGTACTTTAAAATGCTAAAGGGATCCTTTCATGAAAAATTAGTTTTTGAGAAATGATAAGCTCTAAAAGTTGATTAACAAGCATTTTTATAGTTTTTGAAAATTTCTTCTTCTTTTGCTGATATTTCAATTTAAAAATATCAAATTATGCAATGTATAATTATGATGTAGGAGAGCGTGTACTGTTGATGTGTATAACTTTTGAACTATATACTATTTATTCTTAGTTCATACTTCATTATATCATTATTATACCCTCAGAATTAAGTACAAAGATGTAATATTCATTTATCAGTTAAAGTAATGAGAAATTATAACTACTCATTTGTTACATCATAATATGCATTGCATAAATTTCATCTAAGATCTTGAAATTGAGATATCTCGAAAACAACAAAGAATTACAAAAAACTGTAAGAAGACTTGTTAATCAACTTTTAGAGCTGTATCATGTCCCAAAAAATAATTTCTCATCACAGGATCCCTATGTGATATCATCACTTAAAAATGATAACATATATGCAGTAGAAAGCTGTATGAAATTGTGTATAATGTGAATGAAGGAGTCCACAATCGACTATTAGTATGTGCAAGTTCTCTGCCTTTGGTATGCAATTCTAGCCTAGGTAAAAATAAATTAAATAAAAAACTCTAAAAGGATTGGATGGGTGAGAGCTAAAAGGGACGAATGGTTAATTTCAGAATTGGATTCTTCTTTTACCAAACAATATTGAAAAATTTGCATATGTCTATCCTAGCTATTTTTCCTGCAATTACGAAAATATGTGATTCTTTTTTTTGTCTGATATGAAAATTTGTTTGCATTTATCTACATTATTTTTGAACATTTATGAGCCCATTCAGATTGGTCAATTTGCTTTCAATAGAAAACAATGTAGTTATATCATTGTTTTCATATGAGGAATTAGAGCACATCTTATAATGAGATATTCATAATAGTGAGAACTACTTATTTCATATTTGTTCAAAAAGTAATAAACAAAAAAATAAACCAAAAAATACAAAAAGTTAGTCAAAAATACCATAAAATTGTAAACAAAAATCTAATCGTAAAATTGTGTAGAATAGAAATTATATATATTTAAACTTTGTAATCTGCCTGAAGATGCTATTTTGTGTACTATCGATGTGATTGGTCTATACCCTAGTATACCACATGATCAGGGTCTTGAAGCTATGAAAAGGGTGTTGGAAAATAGGTCAGATAAATTTGTTAGTATATCCTGAGTTATTAAGAATTAATTATTAATTATTAAGCTTACCGAAATTGTGCTTAAGAATAATTTTTTTGAACATGATTCTAGAGTTTTCTGCAAAACAGGACACCACTATTGGGACAAAATTTGCTCCATGGTATGCCATTTTGTTTATGGGGGAATTTTGAGGAACGGGCTCTAGGTAATTATCATCTTAAGCCTTGAGTTTGGTGGAGATTTATTGATGATATTTTCTTGGTTTGGGAAAAGATTTTATTGGAGTTTTTTGTATTACATATCACCCAGCACTTAGCAAAAACATTTATGAAATTCTTAAGGAAGCCCAAATTATTCTGCAGATTGATGAGGAACATAAAAAACTGTTTCCATCAATACCACTAGTTTCTTTTCGTATGGCCAAAACCTTGCAAGATATGTTAGTTAGGTCAAAATTACCGTTGTTAGTTTCCCAAGGTGGGTCTTGTCAAAGGTGTAAAAAATCTAAAAATCTGTCATGTGTGTATTTTTTTAAATAATATCAATATATATATAATTTTGAATTACGTCAAGGGGTTTTAAATTGTAATTTTGTTATTTATAGGCTAACTTGTTAACTTGTAAAACATGTAATCTTCAATATATATAGGTAGCACTAAAACTGCGTTTAGGTATAGGTTTAATAACTACAAAAGTCAGTTTAAGGCGTATTGCAAGCAAAAGAATGATGGCAAAGTTCATAGTAAAGTGGTTCCTCAGGTTAGTTTATTTCAACACTTTTTGCGAGAAAACTGTTAGGTAACGAAGAGAATACTGGAAAGCTTGTAATAATGAAATTTTTTATGAAGTGATATAATAGTAAGAAAGAGTTGAACTGTAGATACCACTTGAAAATCATAAGAGGTGAAACGTCTTTTACGAGTATTTATCAAGTGAATCAGTAAATCAGTAAATTATCAGTAAATCAGAGCTACAAACAATGATAATTTAACTATTTGCTTTGAACTTAAATAATTGTATATATACATTATTATTTTCAGTGAAAAGCGTAACAACAATCTATATACTAATACGCGCTGTGCATCCAGTTTTTAACTTGGTAAGTGTGAAAAAAGACTGGGGACGAAATGTTTCTATGGAAAATTCAATACGGTATCTTTAGAAAGTGAGTAACTGAGTGTACTGTGTGCACATCCACGATTAGTATATGCTCCTCCGTTTGGTTCTTTTTTGGTTTCGCACTGAAAATCTGCCGAAAAACGTCAATGGAGAAGCGCGAGCAATGCAATGTTTTTCGTTCGAAATTGGTTAACGATCATTTTGTAGCAGTAAAAACAAAAACAAAAAACTTCACGAACACGAAGATAGTTTTTTTTAAAACGAAGATCTTTAATTTTATTGTTTTAGTCGTTTTCGGAGAAAGATCGTATCGTAAAGATTGAATTAACAAGTGTAAGTTTTGAGACTTTTTTCGTCTTTTTCCATTTAATTCATTTTTGACTGTTTGGTAGGCTGGAATTATACTCATGATAATTTAATAACTTTTTCTATGTTTGCTTTCCGATTTGGATAAGAAATCAAGTTTGTGTTTTGTTTTATTTTGCTTTCCTTTTTTGTTTGTGTGTATGTGTAGCATTTTGTTTATTATGATATGGTTTTCATTGCTCATGGAAATCTTCTTTTTTTAGTTTAAAATAATTACGAAAGAATTTAACAAGTCTAAATGCTTGAGTGTTTTGGTAAAGAACAGACTATTAAAATAACGAATGGTATCGAATCTTAGTGGATAAAAAAAGCAACATTATCAGGTATAATTCCGCATATCATTTACATGGCGTTTTTATTCTTCTTCATAACATATCTTTTATTTCTTTTTTGACTGTTTGGTAGGCTGAAGCTAAACTCATGATCTTTTAATAAATATTCCCTGTTCCTACCCATATGTTTGCTTCAAGTTTGCGTTCGTTCTTTTAGTTTGCTTTTGTTTGTGCGTATATGTAGCTAAATATGTTTTTATGATTAATAGAAATCTTCTTTTTTAGGTAAAATTAATTATGAAAGAATAAATAAATTCGACATTGTAATATGAAGGGTGTTTGGTAAAGAACTGACTAATGAAATAACGAATGCTATCGAATCTTATTGGAGTAAAGAAGCAACGTTAGCAGGTATAATTCCGTTTATCATTCATATTTCCTTTGGCGTTTTTATTTTTCACTACACGCCAAGGCAGCTTTGTTTACCACCCATTATCATTAAAGACTGTAAGAACAAAATTCCCACCTATTGCCCTTTGCTATGCGCCATCTTAACCAACGAATACAGCAGCCACTTCATCCATCGTGACATGAGGTATTTTTTGTGTCTGTGTCAAAATCTACATTTTATGTTTCGTAATCACCTCTTTCTCTTTTCACGATGAACTGAAATCTTACGACATTTTAATAATGACGTTAGATTAAAAAATAGTGCCGCATCTGCGTAGCCTTACGTCAAATATGTAGGAAAAACCGTTTAAAAAAAGTTAAATATTTCACTCCCTAAATTAGAAGTGGTATGCACAGCGCCGATTATGATAACTTTTTATTTCTATAAATGTTCGACACGGGTGTGAGCGATGCGTCGTTTTGAGAAATGCAACAGTAAAAAGTTTTTACACGGGATACTAGTAATGCTACTAATAAATGTGACGAATTGGACATAGAGGTATGTTTGTTAGAATAAATAATGGTATCTTTTTCTTATATTACTTGGTAATCCTGGTAAATACTATGAAGCTGTTCAGTAACTTAAGTTTTGCTCAAGGTCTCTTTTACTGTAGTGTCAGAAATTTTCATTGTAAAAAATTTTGAGAAGAAGCAGAAAATTTTTGTGTTTTCTAGAACTAATTTTGGCAGTTCAGAATATAAAATGGATTTCATGAATTTATTTTCCATAATGAACAAAAAATATATTTTGGAATTGCAGATGAAGTTTTTTATGATTTTTTAGGATGCTTCATTCAATTATGTATGCCTTTTCAATTGTTTAAGGATATCTTTGGTTTAGAAAGAAAACAATTTTGAAAAAAAGGCAAACTATAGGGTATGCAATGCAAGCTGAACATTGGCCACGAGCGACACTCCCTTGGCATCTCCCTTAAAATTCCCTTAATTTTCTTTAGATAACTTAGAAAGTTCCCTTGCTAAGTTTGAACTATTTTGTAAAATTTAAAGCATGTGTATTCATGATTATAACAAACAATAGAATTTATGTAAAATTGCTTTCTAACTTATCTAAAAAAATAGCATTGTGTTATTCATTGTGTATCTCAATTTTATAGAATCGGTTTGTAAATGAAAATGGGAAAACATTTTTAATTTCTGCCAACAAAAAAGACCTTTTCCAAGACTTTTCTCTAGTCATTGCTGGGGAGATCAAGGACAAATCTAAAATTTACTATGTCCTAAGTTTAACTCCTCGTCCTGAGAGTGGCGAAAAGGAAAGGTATTACAATTTATTTCATTTTTATATTTTCATTCTCTTTTTTCATAATTGTTTGTTTACATTTTTTTAAACTTTTTATGTTCATAAAAATTTCTTCACTATCGGTTTTTTATTTTCAATCAAAATTGTTATATTTTAGGACAATTGTTCTGAGTCAGGAGGATTTCCAGACAACAATTACGTACATCAAGGGTGTACAAAAATACTACCCTAAGGGTAGTCTGGGCATTGCAGCCCACCATAAGTCGCTGAGACTTTATGTCCAGTGGCTTAAATCTAGATATGGAAAGGCCGAAGTCATATTGTTCAAGAAAGTGTCTTGCATTGGCTTTCAAGGAGATGGCTGTTGGGTTTTATCCCCTGATGTATGTTTTTAAAGAATTATTTTCTTTTATTCCTCTTAAGCACCTTCAAATGATCTTTAGAAGATTTCACATCCAACCTCTGCTCTGTTTATATACTAATTTTTGGTCATATAATTATTTATATAATCATAATGAAATGGACAAATCCAAGGTACTTTAAGTATTTGTTTCGATTGGTCTGTCATCCTATATAATGAGGGCATAGAATTATTCTTCGTTCCATCATTCCCAATTAAGAAGGATTAATATTAGAAGTATTAGTTTCATATAGGTACCGTTTCCTTAATAAATGCCTTATGTTCATATTGTTACTTTGTTTATTAATTTTTAATTTTACAATTTTCAGATACAAATATGTGATTGTGAAATTGTGGGAAGAGCTGCTACGAAGCATTTCTTCCTACCTGACACAGAGCTTGCAAAATGCAAGTTAGAATTTAATGAAGACCTGTTGAATAGGCAATATTTAGTAAAAACTATGCGGAAGTAAGTCACGATATTGTATTCTTTCATTTCCTAAGTTATTATGATGTAGTACAATTTGATCTCTTTTTTTCAGGTTCAATCAGTTCTCATTTGCATTTGCAAATAATAGGAAACCATTAATGATGGCTGTTGCCTTCACCACTCTCCAATTAATAAAGAGTGTTCATGGGAAATCTGCTGGTAAGTTTGTAATTGAGTTTTTACTATGAGGATCATTGCTTTTACTCCAATTGCTGTTGTTCGATTTTTTAATTCACATATTGCTGAAAAGTTTTTAAGAGTTTCAAAAATGAAAACATTTTTTGTGAATTTCTATAATACTTTATTTTTCTCCACTTGATAATGTTTTATGTTTCAGCTCCTAGAAAGACTATGGAGTGCTTCTTCTCGCGCGCATGAACATCTGATGTTACGTTTTTTCCCAGCAGGCAAAAACCTGTTCAAAGTCAGCCAAATAACGTTAGAGCAACGTTCATTCAAACGTTCTGTTATTTTTTGCTGACTTTGAGCAGGTTTTTGCCAGTTTGCTTGATATTTTAAAACTCAATCCACATAATTTCTTTGTATATATGTAAATTGGGCTTTCGAAAGTATGCCACGAGTTCTTTATGTAAAAACGCAGGAAATGTCTGTGTAGAGAAAATGTTGACTAAGCCGACAGGCTATGAGAATACTATCGTGACGTCCGAAAATGTTCATTCATTTTTTGAAACATCTGGAAAATTTTTTTCTTTCCCAACGACAGACGTAACCTTATGAATAATTAACGAGCTTCCCATCAATACAAACAACGTATCACTGACATAACTTTTCATAATATAAGTTTTGATATACAAGCGTCTTTATACAAACAGATTTTTAAATTATCGCAAATTTACTAACAGTGAAGTTGGTAGTATTTGAGCATCATTATCACGCGTGATTTTACTCCTTGAATAAACGAAAACGATGCTAGCATTCTTACTGTTTAAATGGCACGTGATGGTGTGCAGAATAGGTGCACAACGTGCCTAAAACAGGTTGAGGAGCGCTGTTTTTAAAAAATTAGCTGAAAAGGGCCCTACGGGCTTCTTTGCTAACGCACCTTTTAAAAAATATACTTCCAAGACTGTGTTTTATTGTTTACCTTAAAAGCAGGTTAAGCATTTTTAATAGCAGAGATTTGGTTTTATCACTATTATTCTTTCAACAATAGCTGAAATTGAATTAATTCAAACCTTGTGCTAAATTCAGTGATATTTACTAACAAGTACTTTTTTATCCAACACTGAATAATTTTTAATAGGGAGTAAGTTATTCAAACCTTTTAAGGTGCTGATGAACCAAAATTTGCTTTGTTGGTCAGTCCTGATAAAAGCTGCGGGAAAACCACTGCCTCCAAGCTAATCATGTTAGGGCAAGGATGCCCACTCGATTATCAGCATCCATTTATGCTGAGTGGTGGTAATTTGAACACAAGTGGCAGCTCCAAGTAATTTTTTTTATCACATTTTTCTCTTTAACATTTTTGTTTTGTTCAGATGTTCAGATGCTATTCATGATCAAATTATTAATTTTAGATGGAATGTGAGGAAAGTGTTAAATAGCACAAATATGGTTGTTAACATTAATGACTTGAATAATCCATCAGAAGCAGCAGCTGACTTCTTACTTCAGTGTCACGAAGGGTTAATGAGTGGTGTGAAAGAAACAGGATTGATATCAGGCAAGGCTAGTCTGATAATTTCCTCAAATCAAGAAACACCAGACAGGTAGTTATTGAAATTTTTTCCTCTCATTCATCAAAAACCTAAAAAATACAAAAAGAAAAATACCAATGTGAAATTTAAATTAAGTAAAATTTAGTTATGCATTGATGTTGATATTCTTCGAAGATCAGTGAAAAAGAAGCTTTAGTAGAAGCCTTTTTAATTTTTAACTCTAACTTCAATTTGTCTCACAAACTATTTGTTTGTTATTTGATTTGTTTGTTTTGTTAAGAGTATTTTGGATACTCTTTGGACTCTTTTGACTCACATTTTTCTTATAAACACATTTAAGAAAATATTCATGATTACATTTCATATAAGTATAGTTCTTTTGTGATACAAGGGTTCACTCCTTATGGTATGAAAGGAAGGTAACACTTGTTGTATTAGTTACACAGACCCAGTTCCAAGGAAAACTCCAAGCCAGGTGAGATTTGAAGCCATGACCTAGGAATCCTAGTCCTATTGTTCTACCAATGGAGCTACCAGTTCATGGTGTTTAATCCGCATTATCGATTATGTAACTAATGTTGCAGAGAAATCCATCTCTGACGTGATGTTCTTGTGTACGTGTTGGAATCCACCAACTACTACGATCACGAGATAACTTGGAGCTTACGACAATTGAATCAGTGATACAATGTATTTCTTTGTTTTAACTTGTGTTGTGTTTATTATTAAAGTTTGGTTAACAACATAAAATTTTTTATTTCTATGTTTACACTAGCAGATGTTTTTTAAAACACTAAATGATATCAGTAGTGTAACCACAGAGACGCCAACCTTCTTTACTAAAATTGCGGGAGAGTAAATCTAGAGGTCCAACACAAATTTCTCAGAGAGCCCAAACTTGATTTCTTTTCCAGCGTTTTGTTGGTGTTGTACTAGATTTATGCCACAGTTGTCATGAAAAGTAGCCTGAATGACATCAATTTTTAGCCTGGAAATTCGCCTTCTGTTCAATCCCAGCCAGAGACGAAAAAAAAACCTTGGAGAAGGATGAGGCTGGTTCCCAGCGTCCTATCATTTTGTGAGAGAAGCGATGTGGGTGAATTTAGTTTAATTTTTGCGAAGGGAAAGACTTGCGCTATCATCACACAATATATTTTTCTCATTTTTACAACCTCGTAAATTAGCATAACGATATTGACATTTTAACTCGTTCTCCCTAAAGCCCAGGGCTTCTCTCTCGTACAGGCACGAGCATGCACTGTAATATAAAAACGATACGCTGTTATTGAAAATATAACTGTAAGAACGAGATTGGAAGGACATGATCAACAAAACTGTACCTTAACAGTAGGTAGAACTGCTCGTCTGAAAATTTCCGCTGTTAAAGTAACGAAATAACTATAATATATAACTATAATATATATAACTATAATAATAGCATATAGCACGTAAAGGTAATGTTTGAGCGCTTGCATCTTGTCTACGTCTAAGGTTAAACCTAGCTCAAACATTAACTGGGACTATAAAACAAAATCAAAAAAGCTGCTTTGAATATTATTTTGTTAACACTTTAGTGTTTTGCAGAATTTTGGAGAATTTTTTGCATGCGTGTGACCAAAACAGTTCTACAGAAAATACTGCAGAATTATTTTTATGCATGATGCAACTATAAATGGTTTAAGTAAGCAGCCATTTCTGAAAAAACTTTATGTAATATATTGTCAGTGCATAAACGATTTATTTTATGCCATTGTTGCCTTCTTCGCTTTGTCAAGTACTTCTTGAGGCAATTTGATTTTGTGAATCGGAACATCTTCAGTAGCCAACTTTACTGTTATCAGGCTTCCCAAGGTTTCTTCCGGATCAAGATTGGGCCGAAAACAGGTTTTATTTTCCTCACCATCGAAAACACTCTTTCTTCCTCTGCGTTTGAATGGGGAATTGTGAGCACCAACTTTGAAATTTTGCATAAATTTTCAAATCGAAGAGAACCATCTACATTTTTCATTTCGCTAATAAAACACCATATACGATCTAACTGTACGTCAAATCCAGCTTTTGCCTCATTCCAAACGTTCTTTGGAATATCTTCATCTGCAAGAAGCTGATAATCGTGAAATTCCGATGCCAAACTGTCTAACTTTGATGGCTCTTCAAAGGGTAATAACTTCGGATACCTTAAAAATAAGGAATAAAGCGCGATTGGCTTAATAAGGATAAAAACCGACACATCATCAAACGTTATTAGGCAGCTTTCGCAATTAACCTTCAACGTGGAAAAGTATCAGAAGACAATCTATTTAATACTCCCGAATCTAAGAGAAAAGAGGGATATATTGAATGAATACGACTTTAATAGCGACAATTTCTATTAGTGAAAATCTTTGACCTTGACGTCTTATGTATTGTTTAAGTTACCTGCTAATAAAGTACTGAAGTTGCTTAAATTCTGTGTCATCATTGCATCGACCATCAAAGTTGATGAATTGAGCGTTCCTTAATAAAGGGTCATTAATTGGTAAGTGAGTTAATGCATATTCGAATGTTGTTTCATAAAACCTTCGGACACCGTTATAGAACACTCTGACTTCTGTGTCTGTAATATCACCAGATGATAGCAAACGATCTAACAACAATCTTGTGGTGATACCAATTTCCAACTGATTGTCTAGAAAATAAGAGATTTGCATAAAGTAGAAGTGCTTATAATTGATATGATTTACGGGTGACATATTTAAAAAAAGGAGATTATACGCATGCCGCCGCAAATAGACATATGTATACACTTTAGTAAACTTGCTAGTTATATATCCAGACCCTTTGTCCCTTTAGAATAGATATTTGGCATTGATGAACTGGCTTTCTCTTCGTCTTCGTCTTTTGCATCAGCGTGACTCACAACAACCAAAGGAACAAAATGATTAGGTGACCATCTTTGCAAGTTTGTGTTTGAAGTATGGCTCCATAGCACTCTCTTCTTCAGAGATTTGTCAAACAATTCAGATTCATGCAAAGGAAGAAAGACTTTATTAAAAAATTTCCTGTCAACACAAATATTATTGAATATTGAATATTTCTATAAAACACGTGGCGCAAAGCAGCTCCGTCTTCCATGTTTGTTTACATTAGTTTAAGATTATATATACTAAATGCAGCCGGGTTGTTGTACGTTTTCAAGATTTAGCCTTTACGATACGCAGGTTTATAGTTTTGATATCAAGCTAAGTACGATGTTGTAAAATTACTTACGCGTGGGGCAAACAATACAACAATTATGTTTCGTTTAGCAAACGAAACTAAGAAAACACAACTATGATTTTTAATATCGTTTTATTTATTGAATCTTTTGAAATGTTTAAAAAAGAATCCATTGTTTTACATTTGATCACAAATTTCTATTATTACGTAAAGAATTGTTGAAAAAAATCTACAGTCGAATACCCAGCCGGCACAAGACGTCTTTTAGACATTTTTATTGGATCTAAATTACGTCTTTAAAAAGACGCGTTTTCGAGACGTCTTTAAGATATCTTAAAGACGCCCTGAAAACACTAGTCGTCTAAAAGATGTCTAAAATACGTCTTGGTAAATGCGGAATTCATTCCGTTGTTCATAAGATGTTTTTCAGACATCTTCATTCAGATGGAATTAAGACGTATTTTGGTAGACGCTTTTAGACGTCTTTTAGACGTCTTTTTTTTTCTTCCCGCCACTTTAAAATTTTCTTGCATTTAAAGACGGGGGACAAATGCAAATGTTTAACTTGGGTTTCTTAACCTAAATAACGTTTATTATCGGATTACGAAAGAAATTACTAATAAATTTAAAACATTTGAATAAAAGAAGTAAGTTTCTTTTTATTTGTAGTTGAAAAACTTGTTTTTTCTGCAAAAATGTTTTATTTAACAACCCGCTGGAGCGTCTGTTTGGAAAAAAAGGTTTTGATTCAGAGATTTTTTTCGTCGACTTGAAGATCTCGACAAGTTCGTGCATCAGCTATATCTCGAAAGTAAACATTTTATATTTTAATCGGAGTCAGTTGTGTTGTGTTGTAGACTGTATTGTGTTGGGTTCGTTGTGTTGTGTAGTAACTGAATATTTGTATCTTTAGAAGAGAATGGAGGGTTGACTTAACTTTATTTGGTCATCCTCATGAAAGCAATTTTATTTTGACACTATTTAGTGGGTCATTTAGTGGCGATAACTTAATAAAACGTTTCCATAAATGATTCTTAGCTATATTTTAACAACATTTAAAAGATAAGTGCATTATAAGCTAAAGAGATGTTTATTTATTTCTAATAGATTTGCTTGTGCTTGGACTGTTGTTTGTTGGTATATAATTTGTTGGCTGGTTGTTGGAAAAATTTTGATATTTAATATTTTCTCCTGGTTGTTTGGTAAGTGCCTTACTTACTATATATATCCCTTCATGCTTTAATTCAACCTTATAGATGAGTTTTTTACACTTCAAACTTAGTTGATGTTTCATCAATACATATATTTTTGTTCCATTCTTTTCAATGTTCAATTTTTTTTCAGTCACATAATTGGAAATGAGTCACTGCTCAGTGGAATTTCTTGAAAGTGGAAAATGCAAAATGTCCACTGTTCCTTCTTCCTGGGTGGTAGAAAACCAGCTTATGTGGCCCAAAACCAAAGACCCCTTCAAAATAAAAAAACTATTTCAAGTTGGGGCATCACCAAAAGAAGGGTGGCAGAGGAGATCAATCAGAAAAATCTTACATAGAGGCAAGTAAAACAGTGGGTAATAATAATATTTGTCATCATGATTTTCAATGTCCATACTTCGTAAATTTTTATAGGAACTGAAGAACAGTGCAATGCCATTCCAAGTGGGATGTCTGATGATTCAGATGATGATTGTGATAAAGAAAACACACCAGGTATAGGGTAAATAATATATAAGAACAGTCAGATTTCTGATATTAATTGAGAATTTCTAATCGCAATATTGATACGACTTTAAATCTATAGTTATGTCACAAAGTACGCCTGCACCACCACCTAAAGCTCCTGTGCTGGACTTTTCATGTTCTCCAGTCAAAAAAAGGACTAGGTGATTTACAATATATTTTTCAATAATAATATGAGCCTTAGATCTTATGTGTAATGTTTTGTTATGTTCAAAGTATTAAGTGTTGTATTGAATCAACAGACACTACAATAATGTCAAACTTCCCAAGTTTGCTGATACATTACAAGTATTTAGTGTTATTCCTAATTATCTAAGCTTGTTATTTAGATTATCAGAGGATGTGTTATTGCCATCTCTGCCAGGTGGAACTTGGTAAGAATTCATTATACAGCTATACTGTTAACCTGTTGTCAAAAAATAAAAGATTATCTAGAGTCTACAATTTATATCTTTGTCCAAAATCAACCTCATTTAGTTATACAGATGTCTTGTCACGATCCATGCAAGTAACTGAAGGCTGTTCAAAGGATAACAGAGGACAAGAAGAGATATTGTAAGAACTTAACAATCCATTTGCAATTTCCTTGACATTATTTAAGAAAATAATAAGCTATAATAATGTTTTGATTCTCACATTAGGTTTCCAGAAATTGACTTAGGCCATGAGGATACGGTAAATCTTCGATGCAGGTAAAGATTTTTAACCCCTATGTGTTACTTTTATAAGTATGAATATTGTTTCATTATCTTATCATTAAGTTGCATTATCTTGTAGTGAAGAGATTCCATATGTTTCGACAGGTGGGGGCAGGTTGAAAAACATAGAAGGTATTAACCATTTGCTTTGAACATCCGAATACTGCACTATGGTTTAAACGGACAGCATAATTTTGTTGATGTCGAACTGATTTTAGAAATGCTTCAGAAAATTATGGTTAGGCAGAATAAAATGTGCCGACTATTGCTTAAGCTGGAAGAAAAGCTTGAAAAACAGGAGAGTCAGAAAGGTGATGAGGTTCAACATTATGAGCCTTTAACAATAGATTCTAAAGACGATCTCGAGGAAGTGGAAGAGAGGCTTCAATGTCAGGAGCAACGCAACTTAATGGTAGGTGATATTTTTCACCTTTTAGTCATTCAACTGTTTATGATCTGTCTTCTACTGTTTATGGTCTCTGTAAGGTAGTTTTAAAAAGTTGACCGTTGAAGTATTTTTTCGAAAAAGGCATTATATGACTTTCCTACATAGATCCAATATATATTCCAATTGGGTGGATCGGATTTCCGAGAATCTACGAAATTGGCTATAAACAGGTATCCTTTTAATCTGAAACATGGTCTGAATAAAATAATTATCTATTATTACATCGATAAAGGAAAAAGACACGACATACACCTTTATCAGGATATTTTTGTTTAGAATATTCACCAATCGTTTTATGTCCTGTGCTAATTTAAAAGGGCATGGAGAAAAGATTGGTCTGGAAGATAAAGCCGTATATAAAATAATTGTTGGTAAGTACAGTATTCCTGTGTAAGTACATACTGATTGCAGTCAGTCTGAGTGGAGAAACATGACCTCACAAATTACCATCTCATTGTCAGAAGAATTTTTACTTACAACTTAATATTAATGTTCAATTTTCTTTTTCTTAGAAGCGATAAAAAAAAAATTCCGAAGCGCTGATGAAAAGGAGATCAGGAGGATTGTGGGGACAAAGTTGCGCAATGCCCCTAGCCAGAAAAAACGCACAGATTGTGCTGTTGAACTGGTTGAATGAAAGGATTTTCTTTTAATTTTAATTTGATTCCATTATTTCCATCTTCAATTAGTTGATTATAGTTGAAATTTAAAATATGTAATTTTAGTGGCATTCCCAGAGGCGTAGTTAGGGTCAGTCGAAAAAAGTAGAGGATCCGAAAACGGTGATGTTCCTTTTCAATCTAAAGGCTGATTTCCATTTTTGCTTTGGGATTTGATGATGCATTTTGATTGGTTGATATTTCGCGCGAAACAAATTATCAAAACTCATTTATCAACATCATTTTTTCGCAGGCGAAAGAAATATATTTCTCGAGCAAAGTGTTTGCACATGCGTACTAATAAAGAATAACGTAATTCGAGCGAGACTATTTCGCATTTCGCTCATATTAAGTGGAAATCAACTTTTAAGTGAATTACGTTACTTGGAAGGTTTTTCTTTTCAACTTTTAATGACTAATCTATGCTCCACAAATTTTGGCTGAGCTCTACCTACGCCTCTGATTCCCTATGATATTTATGAATTTCGCATTTGTATGTGTATAATATATAATTTATTTATCTAAGTGTATATAGTAGATAGCAACTATTAAGCAATAGTTAATGCAAAATCACAAAGCTTTATAATGTTAGTAATCAAGAACAACCACGTTAAAGTTGTTATTCAAAGTTTCTTGACATTTGACATTTATCAGACAAATCTTTTAGACCAGGTTAAAATGATCTCTTCAAAGTGTCGTACGTTTAAATAACAACAATAACAAGATTAAAATTCCTTAGCTAAGCAAATCTATCAAAATCATTGTATGGGTGCAGAAAGTTTTTGAAAGTTGAAACGCCTCCAACGAAAACTTTTTCAGTTAAACACTGATTACCCTATCTTATCCATTTTGGTATAGTGTAGCACGGGCGGCGATACTTTTTTTATACTTTAGTCCTTGATTCTCCTCTTTTAAGTTCTAGTTAAACTTTGAGAACTCCGTTTATATGTATATATGATAATAGAAAATGTATTGACAAGAATTTATTTATTGTATTTATTTATTTATTTTGGTTCGCAGAAAAGATATCGTTTGCATGAATTATTTGCTGTTATTGTACCTTCCATTTATTTATATCTCATAAATTGATACGTCTTAGTTACATTTTTTTCCCCTCTGCATTAATCATCCTTTTACAGTAAACGTTTTGAAAACAATAACTTCAAACCTCATCTTAAATATATCTTTTAAAAGATGTTTTTAAGAGGTCTTAAAGATAAGAATTACATCTTTTAAACGTCTTAAAGATCCACTTTAAAAAACGCATTTTAGATGTTTTCTAAAAGACATCTTTTAGAATGCCTCTAAAAGATGCATCGAAAAGATGCTGCAAAAACGGACAAATTAGACTTCTTTTAGACTTCTTTTAGACATCTTTTTCGCAATCTTTTAGACGTCTTTAAGACGTCTTTTTGCCGCCTGGGTATTGTTTCACATCTTCTCCAGTGTTTCATCTTTATACTACGTACTGTACGGGAGATAATCGAACTTTAGCGTGAGAATTTCATATAATGCGGGAGCATTGCAATTTTGTAATGGAAGCGGGAGTGAATTCTAATATGCGGGAGACTCCCGCTTAATGCGGGACAGTTGGCAACACTGTAACCAGGCTCATCACAGAGACATTACATAGAAATATGAAACACCTGGGATTATTCAGAACGTGTTTATCATAAATTCGGCTCTGCAACCCAATGAACCCACAAGTATTTAGAATGGGGGTTATTTATAGGGTCCCTGTTCTTAAAACCATAAGCGAAATCTTTTGACCCTACGGTCATCTTGTTTTACTTTAAGGTTGAAAGGTCGCATTTTGGAAATCAAGTTTAAATCAGATACTGAAAATTTTAATACAGAATGTTCTGATATGCTGCAGCAATCATTGTTTCCATTGCTACAAAAAAATCAGGAAGTTACTTATATTAATTACTAAAATGCCTTAATGTGTTTTCAACTACTCAACTTATCTGTTATTGTATAAAAAAGAGTCAATCAGAATGCTGTTCAAAACATCTCAAGTTTTTTTTATTTTAAAAGATTCAAACTTAAATAACTTTGAACATCCATAGTATTCAAATTCAACCTTGGAATTATAAAACGTATCTTTTTATTATTTTCAGGGATTATGGGTTGCGTTTGCAATTCATTTTTACGAGTATTGGTATGCACATTTTGCAACTACAAGAACTCTACTTGCAAATTTGTTGCAGAAATCACGTGTTGATGTGCAGAGCAGAATGGTGGCTGGCTGGGCAGATGTGGTTTTTATTTATTTCTTATCCACATTGTCAACTGTTTGTATATAATCCATCATTCTTTTTCAAAAAGATAATATCAGGGTCTGTAGAAAATCAGGAAGAAAAAGGAGATTTTTATGAAATTAAAAGAAAAAGGGAATGTTTTTTTTAGTCGAAAGAAATTGAGTGTTTTCAGAAGAAAAGAAGTTTTTTTCTCTTAATCTGTTGCACGGCTCTATTAATACTTATTAAAAGATAAAGGTTGACAAAGTTTCATTTGTTCAGATTAAAACACTTTCTTTAAATTTAAATGTTCAAAAATTTCGTTTTAGATGATGTGCATCAGTGAAGAGGATTTTGAAATTTCTGCGATTGTGAAAGACCTGGTTGCTGAGTTAAATGAAAAGCAAGAAGACAATAAAGACAACATTGAATTACAGTCGTTAGAAAGCGGTATCTTCCAGGCTGTGGCATGTAAAGGTGACCAGGTATGAGACTTGATATGGGTTCTGAAGAGTACAGTGTAAAAAACGTATGTTCTTTCTAAAGATAGACATCCATGAAAAGCAGTTTCAAGTCTTAACTTTGTGTTATTGCACTTGTTCCTGACAAGGTGAACTTCAAATTACTTGTATTATCATCAATCATCCTTTTGGTGAACATTATATCTTTCATTCTTTCCTTGTGTCATTTTCTTGTAAATCCTTTATTTCATTAAATCTGTTAACTATTATTATGTGACTAGTATCCCGGGTAAAAACTTTTTACCGAACTTAACTTTGAAAACATTAGGTCAAATCTGCCATTCCTGTGGTACGTACGCGTCACTCGCCACCCATGTTCAGTATGCGTTGTGTCACAGAATTTAACTCGTGTATATAAAAGTTTCTTTTCAGGCATTAATTTGTTATTACATTCAGAAGATTAAAAACAGAAACAAATAGCAACATGGCTCAGAATAATATATTTATACGCAGAAGAGAAGTAACTTTAATGTAAAAAAAATGGCAATATATAACACAGAACTGTTTACCCAGACATACGAAACCAAACATTGAATAACATTACAAAATGTGAATTGAAAACAAATTGATACCTTCCAACTGTGTTTCTTTCGTGCGGAAGTTACATTATACAGCAACCATTAATGAATTTTTGAAACGATATAAATAGTCTGTTCTTCCCAAAACCATCAACGTCATGATTAAAACCATGAGTTTCATTTCTTTATGCTTTTTTTTATTATTACCTAAAAAATTAATACTTGAATTGTAATACCGAAAACCTAATCATGCTATAAGAATATTGAAACAAACAACAACAACAACAACAAAAAAAAAATGCAATTCAACTACGCATTTATCCTAAAAACAATAACTCAAAACAACAAAACACCGTAATAGTAATTGTAATACTGTAATACCGAAAACCTAATCATGCTATAAGAATATTGAAATAAACAACAACAACAAAAAGTGAAATTCAACTACGCATTTATCCTTAAAACAAAAATTTACCCAGAAGATAAAAAGTCACAAATAAAATCATAATGCCAAACTTATATATATACCCAGGTACGTAAACGATTACCATAACACAAAATAATGCATAAACATTTCATTGCACAGTAATAACTAATGAACTTCTTAAATACATAATCCATTCACATCTACCTTATGAATATTAATCAAAAACACAAACGTGATGACAGAATTTATATATCTAAAGAGTTTATAAAAAATTGAAAACAACCACATTTTTAATCTGAGTTAAAATCTCCTCTGGCTAATTCACAACAGTTAAACAACCCTTTATTCTTATTTATCCAGCATACCAACTGTGTTATAACTAAATAGATTTATACTATTTTAACTTTAGCTGAACTTTAAACAAAATGGGATACCTTTCACTGCCAATTCACATGTTAGTAAACTAAACAGCATTGATCATCTTCTGTAGACATTTTCAAACACTTCTAAACTCTTTACTTCTATATTCATACCTATAAACAAATTACTAATACTTTATTTACTTTCCAGCACAAACATACATAGGTATTTATAAAACACTTTCGCTACCATTTTTTTTTAAGTGAAATACATAAAACTGCTCTCTTCGTTTGGAAAAACTGCTAAACTTTCTGTATTTTCCAGTAGATTTTGTACTTTTTGGCAGGCAGACAAAAGCATCAAGCATCGATATAAATTAGATACAATAGATACAATCAGACAGCATAACACATTCCCCACTTCCACATGAGAAATAAAAACATTCATAGCTGTAGGACCATTTTTAATGTAATAATAGCGCGCGTTACCAAAACAAATTTCTCTCGGCTTCCTTTTCATCCAGCAGCATATACACATTCTAAACGACAGAATAACTGAGACATCCACTCAAAGCTAAATCAATTAATCTTTCAAAACTAAATTAAAACCATTCCTTACTGTGTAAATAAACATGAAACTGCATTTCTCCACTGCACTTTCTTCTGTATAGCGATATTTGATAACTAAAACGTAAACAAACATTTAAAAACCTGTTCTTTTATTAATCTAAATTATTAAACAATAAAAGTCTTATCGTTCTGCACAGCCAATTTTTAAAAACTTCACTGCACTTCTTCTGTATAAAAGTTTTATAATAATACCTTTTGTTCGTTCGATCTTTCTGCAGCGAATTTTTAAAAACTTCACTGCACTTCTTCTGTATATCCAAATATGATTTTTCATTGTAAACAAACGATAATAAAACGTTTTATAATAATAACAATACCTTCGTGCATACAAACCTGTGTTTCTTCATCAGTTCTTTCGTCGATTTGCTGCCTAAAACAATCAAATTTAAATCAAAATATTCGTATACAAAAAGAAACACGTCTTCTTCGCGAAGTTTCTTGCTCACGAAATGATCGTTGACAAATTTCGAACGATTAACATTGCATTGCTCGCACTCCTCCAAAGACGTTTTTCGGCTGATTTCCACTGCGCAAGCCAAAAATAACAAAACGGAGGAGCATATACTAATCGCGAAAAATCAAAAAAATCGCTCTCGCTTTGGCGTGGTTTTACGACGAAAAGGGAAAAAATAAGAAGGATTTGACCGTGAAAAAAAACCAAATATATCACTCTCTAAAATAAAAGTGGTATGCACAAATGCGAATTAGTATAATACTAGTATCCCGGGTAAAAACTTTTTACCGAACTTAACTTCGAAAACATTAGGTCAAATCCACCATTCCCGTGTACGTACCCCATGATGAAAAAATAAATCATAGAATCGCAACTCAAAAACATCCCAGGCGGCGTCGCTCGCCACCCTTGTTCAGTATGCATTGTGTCGCAGAATTTAACTCTTGCAAAAGTTTCTTTTCAGGCATTAATTTTTTGATTCATTTCTTACATTCAGAAAATTTAAAACAGAAACAAATAGCAACATGGCTCAGAATATATATTCATACGCAGAAGAGAAGTAACTTTAATGTAAAAAAACGCAATATATAACTCAGAACCGTTTACCCAGACATACAAAACCAAACATTGAATAATATTACAAAAATGATACCTTCCAACTTTTTCTTTTGTTCAAAAGTTACTACTGGACTGCAACCATTAATGAATTTTTGAAATGATATATTTAGTTCTTCCCAAAACCATCAACATCATGATTAAAACCATGAGTTTCATTTCTTTGTGCTTTTTTAATTATTGCCTAAAAGAATAATATTTCAATTGTAATACCGAAAATAAAAAAAAACAAAACAAAAAACAAAAAAAAAGGAAATTCAAGTACGCATTTATCCTAAAAACAATAACTAAGAACAAAAATTTACACAGAAGATAAAAAGTCACAAATAAAATCATACAGCCAAAGTTATATACCTAGGCATAGTACGTAAAAACGATTACCATAACACAAAATATGCATTAACGCGATAAAATATAAACTTAAGAAAAATACAGCCAACAACGCTTATTTTTTGTAGGATAGTTTCATTGCACAGTCATTTAAATTACATAATCCATTCTTCTCTCATTTCTACTTAACAGATGAAAACATTCAAAAAACATACAAAAAACCTAATCATGCTATGACGAAATCTAAAGAAAAACAAAACAAAGTAAAAGAAACTTTGAAAATATATTAACCTTAAAAATAATAATTAAAAACACAAACGTAATGACAGAATTAGTATAGCTGAAAAATTTTTAACATATGAAAACATTCGTGGAGCCATTTTTTATTTCCAGTTCAAAGCTCCTCCTCTGCGCTGGAAAATTCAAAACACAACAGTAAACATCCCTCTTATCCTTTATTTATCCACTAATACTAACTGTGTTTTAACTAAATAGATACTTTTTAACTTTACCTTTCAATACCAATTCACATCATCGCCCATGATAGTAAACAACAATATTGATCATGCTCTGCTGCCATTATCAAACACTTCTAAACTCTTTTACTTTCTATATTTCATACCTGTAAACAAATTAATAACACTCGATTAACTTTCCAGCATACTTTCCTATTGTAAACATACACTTTCTATTTGTTTTCTACTGCAATTTCACTACCATTTTTATACAGTGAAAGACATAAAAATGCTTTCTTCGTAACTTCATAACTGTGGAGCCATTTTGAAATAAATAAAATAAGGAACAGTTCGTTACCAAAACAAATCAGTAACTGCTCGTGTAGGACCTGCATCTTTATGATCTGATCGTTTTAACTCTGTTTTTATTCTCTTTTAACGCTGTATTTATTAAATCCGTTTGACTCATGTACTTACGTATATTACTTTATATCTTTTCCAAACAATTTTCCACCGAAAAAAAGTAAAACCATTTTCACCAATCATCCTTTCTTCAACTTCATCTACACTACTTCTGTACTGCTGCACTCCCATAACTATTTGATAACTATAAAAAGAAATTCGTAAAATCAGCACGACTTTCTTCCACTCGTTCTTCGTTTGGTTTTCATCTGAAAAAACCTATATATAAAAAAAAACAAAACAAACATCTGTTCAAAAACTCACCTACGCATGTGTGCTACCTGCTAACTAATCACTTACACACATGCTGCTGCCTGTTCTTTTATTAATCGTTCGATCTTTCTGCAGCTAATTTCTAAAAACTTCACTGCACTTCTTCTGTATATCTAAATATGATTTTTCATTGTAAACAAACAACTAACCCGTGTTCTTTTATTAGCTAATAAGAGTAAAAGTTTAGCAATAAACACGATAATAAAACGTTTTATAATAATAACAATACCTTCGTGCATACAAACCTGTGTTTCTTCATCAGTTCTTTCGTCGATTTGCTGCCTAAAACAATCAAATTTAAATCAAAATATTCGTATACAAAAAGAAACACGTCTTCTTCGCGAAGTTTCTTGCTCACGAAATGATCGTTGACAAATTTCGAACGATTAACATTGCATTGCTCGCACTCCTCCATCAACCTGGTTAAGAATGAAAACAAGTTTTTGGGCTTGCTGGAAAAAAATGGCACAAAATCTAAAGCAAGAGGATTTCCTACCTTTTTCTCTATCTTGCGGTCAGGAGTGCGAGATATCAAGATTCAACTGTACTTACAAGTCATTTTTCAATGATTGCTTAGGTTCATATACTTCAGAATAATTCTGATATAGTTATATATCAGATAGAGTTATATCTAAACCTAATATATGTTAAATGCCAGGGTAAACAGGGTCCTCTTTAGAATGGCAGGGAAAGGGGCACATTATGAGCGTCCAAAGGGCATTTTTTGGTAAAGGACAACTTGAGCTTTATTTCGGAGTGATTTTTGAAGTTTTTAAAGTGAAATAAATTAATATGCAGAGGGCAGCGTCTGATCGCCAGACTCTCTTTGGGCCTAGATTAGATAGACTCTGGCAAAGTTGCATGTGTCTACTGTTTCTCTGTAAAGTTTTCTCTTATTCAATCTGTACCTTTTGATATTCCTGTCATTTCATTCTCTTTTTACAGCTTGAAAGTTGGTTACAGCCGTCTACTCACTTCAATGACAACAGTGGAAAGGAAATTGAGGCTATTGCAATTACAGTTGCATCTCTAAATACAAAATCATACTTCGCCGATGTAGGCTACTCAGTATGTTAAATTAAGAATTCAATATTAACTTTTCAAGAACAAATCGGGTTTATGAAGGTTATGAAAAAATGTTGAGAGATTAAGCAGGAAATGTTCGATAACTTTAGTTTTGGTAGAAAAAAATAATATCATTGATTTTCCTTGATTTCATCTAGAAAGCTTTTTGATGAAGATTTCAGGAGTGTTCTTTAAACAAAAATTTGTTACACTGGTTCATGATTTAGATGTAGCATGAAAAATGTGAAGATTTTTATGTTTATGGGTGAATTGAACCTTAAACCCAAATTTTATCTAGATTTAATCTAGATTTAGTCTAGATTGGTAATTGATATTTAATGCTGTAAAACTACTTTAGAGATTGAAGGAAACCATCCATAAGAGGTTTGGGAAAAAAGCATCTCTTCCAGCTTACTTTAAAGATGGACCGAGTAAGAAAAAAGCCATACGGGGTAAGTTTTTAATGCTGTTATGCGAAATTAAGTATTTAATTGCTGATATGGAAAATTTAGGCTATGATTGATGCTTAATGAAGTTCCTTTTACAAAACTAGGAATTTTCAAAAGCTTTTTCAAACATTAAATTAGTGTACCGTAAATGACCAATTAAGTGCCCAGAACTCTATTAAGGAAAATTTTTGAATAAGCTCCCAGGTTCTGATCAAGCACCCAGGTCCATAACTTAAACTGGGTGCTTATTTGGTAAAAACATAAAATATTAAGAAAAACATGGTTTTTAGTTGAACATATTTTTCAGCATAATGAAAGACTTAAGAACGCAGGAATTAATGATTTTCATCTCAATGTGAGAGTATTTATCAAGCTTTTTTTGAAATTGCTTGAGCAGAACACAAGCAGTTCTTTTGTCGGCATTCAGTGGAAAGATAAACTTTATTAGTGATTTTAGAGATTTTTTTATTAACCACCCAGGACTCAATTAAGTGCTTCGTAAAAGCTCCCACTGTAAAAGTGCTATAATGCAATATTTTCCCTTTAAGTATATATAACAATTCTTTGGAAAATGATTGTAGGTTTTGGTGTAGATCTTTTTTTAAAACAGAACATTCTAAATTACTCATAGTTAAAGCTTTCACATAATAAACAAAGAAGTTCTTTGTTGTTACCTTGCCCTTCTGAAATCATGAATTTCATATTTCATGTATCTAGCTTTGAAGATACCATACTGCATTCTCTCAACAGAAGTTCTGAACTTAGTGACCAAAGGTATGTTTATGTTTATGTCAATTGTCATTTGATACCACAATGATGAAATTGTGTGCAAAAGTTATAACTTCCATTATTATTAGTCTAGAAAATGAGTCTACTTAAGGATAACATCTATTTTTTAGGTGATAAATCAGTATTATCTTCACAGCCACATTCAGAACTAGCTTCACAACCACATTCAGAACTTTCTGTTAGTGATGAAGTAACACAACATTTTGAGATTTTAAAAGAGGATATGAAAAAGTACCTAACAGGTATCTGTTTCACTGTAATGTTGGTAGTTTCTCATGAGCGATATTCTTCCAATTAAAGGGAATTGACACAATATCAAACAAACAGTTGGTTTGTAAACAAGCAGGCCTGGGATTCCTATTAGACCCCTGTTAAGCAACAGCAGTAAAGGAAGTAATACACATACTGTTAATTAATGAACGTTCTTTAATGCAAGCTGAAGACAATAACAACAGTTTGTACTGAAAACTGTTGAATTTTTTGTCCCTTTCCGCTGTATTTACGTTTGTAACATTGTAAAACATTTTTTGTCCTTTTTAGACATGTATGAATCAGTTCATTCAAAAACTATGGGAACACCATTCAGAGAGGTAGGGGATTCAACATGGTTTGAGAAAAGGGACAATATCTACCCAGTCTTCTCATTATGTAGCACGTGCTTGCACTAGCGATTGCTAAAACCGAAAATAAACAAAAATTGATTTAATAGTTAATAGTTTTATTTCTATCAACAAATTCTTCTCATTTGCATGAATATTTAATTGCTGTAAAAGTCCATCTCATAGAAGAGAGCGGTGGCAGTGATATTGTTTTTCTTTGACATTTTTGTAAACATATCTTTTGCTTCTATCCAATTTTTCATTTTGTAATAAACGTCTCTCTCTAGTGAACGCCAGTGAACGCTAGTGAACGTATTATGAACGCCAGTTCACTAGAATTTGTAATAAATGCTAAAACATTTATTAAAGGAAATGCGGTACACAAAATGAAGTTTGATTTTTTTGTTTCATTTTCAGACATTAAATCCAAAATGCCGACATAATTATGAAATGCTGTCTCCACCTCAAAGACGTATATTTCGACAGGTTAATTGGAAATTACTTTAATGATGTATTTCTATTCACTTAATTTTTTGTTTTTAGCTATATCTAACTGTTGTTTTTAGGGATATTAGGCATGCCACAGGAAACTCTTTCCACAAGGAGGTAAGAAGCATAATTTCAATGATTACAGTAATTTCTAGCTCTGTTATACTCGGAGGATTGTGATAATGATGAAACGTTTTTAAGTTGGAATTAACCTAGCACTTATAATTTTAAACTCAGTGAACCTAGTAGTTAGTTGAAATTTTTCTCTTAAATGATCATGATTGACTTAAATTGGACTGAAACTGAACTGTCAATGAATGAAATTGTTAAATCCTATGTCATCCTTAATAAAAAGTCAGCAACATTCAGTGCTTCACTGTGTAAACATTTTTACCAATACATGTTTTTTTATTAAAGGGTCATAATGATTATCTTTGTAATTTGTAAAATTATTTCCGTATATTTCACCATATATTTTGTAATTGACTAAGATTTGATGCTATGTCATTGATAATATTATAGGTACTTTTTATTTATCATTAAAATTAACATTTTAGAAACAGGATGTTCTACTCAACTGGAAAACACTACACCTGAAAATGTCAGTATAGTGTTAGAAAACCAAACAAAGAATGAAGAGATAATTGTGGAGGTTGATGAAAATATGACGCGTGATTCGCATGTTGCTGCCACTATTGGGGATGAAATAAAGATCTACCCAATTTGCAACAGTGATTCCGTTAGTATATTGGTTAACAAGAGAACAAGTGTTGTTGTTGCACCAGTTAGAAATGGTCAGACGTTTCTGATAACAATTACAGGTAAAAAGTTGAAATTTCTAAAACCAAGCAATTTAAGCATTATTGCTCCTTGTTGGAATTCCAATTCAACTTGTACTGCTAATGTCTAAAAGCCATCATCTTGTCCATAATAAATAGAGTACATGTTGACTTGAAATCCCAGGTATGAAGGGTGGTTATTAAAGATTCTTGTTGTATCTATTGTTCATTGGTGGTGGTGGATATATGGTGAACCAACTTCATGTCTTAGTTATCATTTTTTAATTTTAAGTCTTAATCTCAACATTTTAGATGCTTAAAGTTATAATTGTTTTTTTTTTTTTGTTTCAGCATTGGCAAGAAAACAGCAATTGCAGGTAATAAGACATTTCAATCATCTTTAATATTGCTTATTATATCAATACTATTAAAACAGTTTCTTAATCATAAATAAATTCTGAATAATATTGCATTTATTTGATATTATCATCCTTTCTGTTGTTTTTTTTTTCCTTTTTCCTTTCTTAGATTTTTTTAGTTTTTCTTCATTTGCTTCGTTTGCTTTGTTTCCTACCTCCCTATTTCCTTTCCTACCGGCAATGTATTATTTTGTATTATTGTTCATCCTCAAGTCTGCCAGTCAAATTTTACAATAAGTTTATACTAGTATCCCGTGTAAAAACTTTTTACTGTTGCATTTCTCAAAATGACGCATCGCTCACACCCGTGTCGAACATTTATAGAAATAAAAAGTTATCATAATCGGCGCTGTGCATACCACTTCTAATTTAGGGAGTGAAATATTTAACTTTTTTAAACGGTTTTTCCTACATATTTGACTTAAGGCTACGCAGAGGCGGCATTATTTTTTAATCTAACGTCGTTATTAAAATGTCGTAAGATTTCAGTTCATCGTGAAAAGAGAAAGAGGTGATTACGAAACATAAAATGTAGATTTTGACACAGACACAAAAAAACCTCATGTCACGATGGATGAAGTGGCTGCTGTATTTGTTGGTTAAGATGGCACATAGCAAACGGCAATAGGTGGGAATTTTGTTCATACAGTCTTTAATGATAATGGGTGGTAAACAAAGCTGCCTTGGCGTGTAGTGAAAAATAAAAACGCCAAAGGAAATATGAATGATAAACGGAATTATACCTGCTAACGTTGCTTCTTTACTCCAATAAGATTCGATAGCATTCGTTATTTCATTAGTCAGTTCTTTACCAAACACATGTCGAATTTATATATTCTTTCAATTTTACCTAAAAAAGAAGATTTCTATTAATAATAAACCTATCATAAAAACATATTTAGCTACATATACGCACAAACAAAAGCAAACTAAAAGAACGAACGCAAACTTGAAGCAAGCATATGAGTAAGAACAGGGAATATTTATTAAAAGATCATGAGTTTAGCTTCAGCCTACCAAACAGTCAAAAAAGAAAAGATATGTTATGAAGAAGAATAAAAACGCCATGTAAATGATATGCGGAATTATACCTGCTAATGTTGCTTCTTTATCCACTAAGATTCGATACCATTCGTTATTTTAATAGTCTGATCTTTACCAAAACACTCAAGCATTTAGACTTGTTAAATTCTTTCGTAATTATTTTAAACTATATATATAAAAAAAGAAGATTTCCATGAGCAATGAAAACCATATCATAATAAACAAACACAAACAAAAACAATAACACAAACAAAAAATGAAAGCAAAATAAAACCAAACACAAACTTGATTTCTTATCCAAATCGGAAAGCAAACATAGAAAAAGTTATTAAATTATCATGAGTATAGTTCCAGCCTACCAAACAGTCAAAAATGAATTATGGAAAAAGACGAAAACAGTCTCAAAATTTTGATTTTTGATTCAGTTCTTCCGTGAATTTACTTACACTTGTTAATTCAATCTTTACGATACAGTACGATCTTTCTCCGAAAACGACTAAAACAATAAAATTAAAGATCTTCGTGTTCGTGAAGTTTTTTGTTTTTGTTTTTACTGCTACAAAATGATCGTTAACCAATTTCGAACGAAAAACATTGCATTTCTTGCGCTTCTCCATTGACGTTTTTCGGCAGATTTTCATTGCGAAACCAAAAATAACAAAATGGAGGAGCATATACTAATCGTGGATGTGCACACAGTACACTCAGTTACTCACTTTCTAAAGATGCCGTATTGAATTTTCCATAGAAACATTTCGTCCCCAGTCTTTTTTCACACTTACCAAGTTAAATGTGTTGCACACGATTGCGGATTATTATAAGTAGATTATTTTGTTTCGAATATTGCGAATTGAAATGGTGCCATCGTTATCAACAATTTTATTTCGCAGTTTGTATTCATTGTAATCCCAAGTTGTTATGGACGGTAATACCATGATTCTATATTAATTTCCGTATACCATGTCACAGATCAACTTTCAGAGTGTACAAGAATCATCTAATACATAATATACACTAAGACAATACCAAATTAACGAAACATCTCACTTAAAGAATACATGTATTATTGACACTGACTACCTATGAACATGTCAATCATTACTAAGATCAACATTATAGATGACATTTCTCTAGATTTGTGCAAAATTGTTTCCTTTAATTTAGTGAATCTTCCTGAGCAATCTTCCTGTTGTCCGACACTGAGGTTCATACAGCATATTTATTCTATCTCCCGCCTCAGCAATGGGGTCGATAGTGAAGTGAAGATACTTGTGTTTTTGTTTATTGTTTTCGTTGTGATAATTCATTATGTAACTGTGTGGTCTGTATTTCTTTTGTATATATATACAGGAACCTTTACTTTTTAGTAATCAGGAAGAAAACAAAAGATATTTGCTACATTATAATTTTTCTACAATTAATTTTGGAAACAGCACGCTTTGTGGTTAATTATTTTCCTGCAAGTTAGATATTGCTTTTCTAATAGACAAAAGAAGATTTTGTCCTTTCCGTTAACCTTGTCTGTGAAGGTTGTTCCTTTTTAAAATTTATAGAGGTATGTATTTATTCTATCTCCCGCCACAGCAACGGGGTCGATAGTGAAGTGGAGATACTTGTGTTTTTGTTTATTGTTTTTGTTGTGATAATTTAATATTTCACAGTGTGCTCTGTATTTCTTTTGTATATATATATACAGGAACCTTTACTTGTTAATAATCCAGGAAGAAAACAAGAGACATTTGCTACTTGATAATCCTTCTACAATTAATTTTGGAAACAGCACACTTTGTGGTTTTTTATTTTCCTGCAAGTTAGATATTGCTTTTTTTTTAATGGACAATAGAAGGTTTTATCCTTTCTGTTAAACTTGTCTGTGAAGGTTATATCTTTTTTATAAATTTATGAAGAGGCATGTATTTATTTTTGAAATTTACTTCATTATAAGCTTTTTTATACCTGTTTTATACTGGCTGATTCAGAATAACTTTTTTCAAAGACTGATTTTCCTGTGTATAGAGATGATTTTCCTTTTAATGGCCACTTACGAACAATTGTCTACGATTATGAAGTGAAAGGCCAAATGTACCAGAATTGTGTATGGACTAACCCATTCACAGGCAATTTATGAACCGAAAGGCAGAGAAATCTAATGATAAAAGCTGACTAAGCAGTTCTTGAAAGGCTGATCTCCTATATAAACATCTTCTGCTATGACTTGTCTTTCTAAAACTTATTTCACTATTTTCTAGTAATATTATAAAAAATGTTGGATATGACGAAGGAAAACGATATCACTTCAGCAGCAACGGCAGGTAAAAAATTTATATCATAATAGATACATATTACCAGCATCAGTTCAAATTACAGGTAAAAATCAAAGCTAACTATATTGCTATTTCTTTTGCAGAAATTACGGAAAAAGCAGATGAAGTTGCTACTACTTCAGCACCTGTAGAAGGTAAAGATCTATTTCTTAGTAGTGTAGCGGTATCACTTCTCACGAAAAAGACAGGTTTGGAACATTGAGTTTACGTTCAAACTGAAATCACAATGAAATAAATACAAGTAAATTTAGTAAAAACTACATATAACTGAAACAACAGAAAGAAGAAGGAAAAGAACAAAACCAAAACCTACCAGCTGGCCAAGTATATCGCTAGTGATACGCTATATGTTTGACTTGAGTTGATTTGAAAAATGTGCGTGTAAAAATGAGAAAAACGTTGAATATATAGTGAAATAAACTAAACACCCTAGAGACATCAACTCAGTAAATGACAAAATAATTACTAAAAAAATTAAAATTGATTTAAGATAAACTGAATACACGAGAGAAACAAAACACTGAGACGCATTTAAAAACAAAAAAGAACGTGACAATTACAATAAATATTTTTGTGTTTTTTTATATGAATAGGCGATCGCCTTACACTCCCGCCAAAAAAACAAAACAAAACCACTTCCATCATTACGCATCCAAATCGACTTTCACTGCAATTTCGCCCAGGTCTTGCATCATATCACAATCATCAACGTGATGAATGATTACTAATGAACGAACAGCTCGAACCGTCTCTCTGTATACATTTTCATTCTCGTTTCTGTATCTGATAGTGGCCTTACGTGCCACACCATCACGACTGTACTCGAGGCTTTTAACGATTCCGTAAGTGTACGAATTTGAGATGACCGAATCGTTCTTTGTGAACAAGATAATATCTCCAACGTTGATTTTCTCGGAGATAAACCACTTTTGTTGCTGCATTAATTTGGGAACATGAACGAGCAGCCAAACTTCGAACCATGAATTGAAGATGTCCTCATTCTCTTTGATAATTTTCGTGGGATTGACAGAAGTTGCGACACCAGATGGAGAGCGAAAATTATTGCGTCCAAGCAATAGACGATTTGGCGTTATCAGGTCCATACATTCAAAGTCACCAACGACGTTTCCAACTGCCAAAGGTAGATTCTTAATTTGATTTGCGATGCACGACGCCAGAGTCTCCCATTGGAGGATCGACAAACGATGATTCTGAATAGATTTCTCGATTGATTTGTTGATTTTTCGAATTTTTCTTTCAACTTTGCCATGCATTGCGTGACCCTGCACCGGACAAATATCGAATTCAACTCGAGAATGCTTCGTCAGATGACCTTTGATGTTGATAAAATCAAGTCTCATTTCTTTGCAGGCTTTTACGAGCTGACTCCCTTCGTCGCAAAATAGTCTTTTAGGATATCCATGTTCGAACGAAAATCGGTTGAAGGCAAGGATAAACGATGTTGTTCCATAGTCATCCATGATCTTGATCTTGACAGCTGAAGTTGCACAGCAGCAGAATACGACGAGCCACACTTTGACAGTTTTGCGTTTTTGATAAGGTGCGTAGGAAAGATATGGTCCGGAAAGGTCAACTTGTGTGTAGTAGAATGCTGGAGCTATTGTTATGTTGCATCTTGATATAGGTCCCATTGCAATGTCAACGGTACGTTTTGCCAGATACTTACAGCGCTGACAGGAACTCTTAATGGATTTGATGAGCATTCTCCCCTCGATAACGAAGGCTTTTTGAAGAAGGTAGCGAAGTGTTGTTTCGATACCTGAGTGTTTGACTTCGGGGTGATACCAATGAATGTCAAGAGCGATAGCATAGGCAATTGGAGATTTTCTGTCCACGACAGGAACACAGAAAGATGTAGATGATAAATCCTTCATTGATCTGGTAAATCGCCCAACAATAGAAATTTCATCGTCCGCTAAGATTCTACCGGTGTACATCAGAATTCCATCACTGATCTTCGTGAAATTTTTGTATTTTGATCTCGGTAAAAATTGAGTGATCTCTTGGGATGATTTCCTGAAATAATAGTTTTCAGCAGCTCTGATTTCTTTGTCGCTGATGACGATAGTTGAAGAATCGATTGTCAGAAACCTTTTTGATCCTGTCCTTACTCGGTTCACCAAGATGTAGATATACTTGTAGACAAGTGCCATGATACGAATCGTTGTAGTAAATCGATGCCGATTGGGATCCAGAAGATATTTCGAAAACTTGTACCTTTCTGATACTCCCTCAAGCGATTCAATGTGGTAACTTTGAACGATACTCTTCTCTTTGTTGACCTCAGCGATTTGTTGGTTTGACAGCTTCAAATCGTCCACAGATTGTATTGGAAAGGATATTTTCGGTTGCTTCATCCATTCGTGTCCATTGATCCAGGATGATGACTGATCAATGTCTTTGAAGGTGACGCATCTTCTTGTACCAAGGTCTGCAAGATTTTGATCCAAAGGAATATAGAACCACTGTTCCTTTTCTGTAAAACGTTGAATCTCCAAAATACGACTTCGGACGAATTTCTTCAATGGTTTCTCGTCGTTAACAATCCAATAAAGTGTTATCTGGCTATCTGTTAGCTTGATTGAAGTTTTGTGAAGCTTCTTCAAAGATCGTCTTACAACTTCTCCAGTATGGGCGTTGACCAGGGCTGCAAGTAGCTCGGCTCGAGGAAGCGTGTAATCTTTTGGCACCACTTTGGTTCTTGCAAAGATTAGTTGAGAAGAAAATTTTCCATTTGAACGGGGAAAGCGAACGTAGATGGCAGAGCATGTTAGCGATTGTGAAGCATCGCCAAAATCAATGGTATCAACTTCAAGACAGGAAGCATCCGGAGGTATGACAGCACGTTTAAACCTGACGTTAGCGATCTCTTGCATCATCTCGAAATGATCCAACCAAATTGGACGTAAGTCATCGGGAATTTGATCGTCCCAGTCAAGGTTTCTCAGCGATAATTCCCTTAAATCGAGTTTGAACATTGCGACTATTGGAGCGATTCTGCCGGTTAGGTCGAAAATTTCGGCTATCTTTGATACGCAATGTCGTCGTGTGAGTCGAACGGGCACGATGTTGTCGGCAGAAGTTGATTTCCTGCCTCTGCGTTTCTTTGAGAAATTCAGTTGCGAGATGTTTATTGCTAACTCATCAGATTTTGGGTACCACATCATTCCTCCGACACCAATTGTATTTTCGTCGTCCGAAAGATGCTCTGGTGGATCGGATCCGGAGAATGTGAAACCTTTTAAGTTGAAGTTGCCATGACTCAAGACGAATTCGATTTCATCAGCTCTTTGGTGTGCTTGCGCATATGATGATTCACCGGTCATACAATCATCAACGTAAGTGTCGTCCTGGATAATTTCGTTGACTTCAGGGTATTGATCTTTAAACGAAGAAGATACTGATCGTAGTCCATGCTCAGCTTGATTGCCACTTGATCGTATACCATACATCAATGTTTTGATGACTTTTTCGCGTGGTATCTTGGTTGGATCGAGGTTCTCTTGCCATATGTATCGTTGATAGCACCAGTGTTTTTCTTCTAGTCGTATGGTGTTATACATTTTTCGTACATCTGTGTGCATGGCGACGGGATGAGTTGACCAACGAATGAGTATCTCTTGTAGCTTATTAAGACTGTTTTTTCCTTTCGCCAATAAATCGTTGAGGCTAAAACCAGATGGCGTGGGAAGCGAAGCATCATACACGACTCTACATGGTGTGGTGACTGATGTTGCTTTCCAAACGACTCGCCATGGTATGAAGTTGTGGACTGTTGAATTGTGCAGCATCGATTGCTGTTCAGGAAGAAGATTCTCGACGTAGTCGACGAAACCGAGATCTTGTAGCTTTGATTCTGACGCGATGATCTCAGCTTTATCTTTTGGCGAATCGTTTCCTGAGTTGCTGAAAGTAGATTTTCAGAGCAACGTGCTTATTCGGTGCTAATTTTGTGACTGGATCAGCAATGAAGGGTAAAGTAGCTGTAATCGTCTTTGTGTGATGGTCGATCTTCACGGAAGAATCAATGATATGCTGTTCGATTTCCTCTCTGATGCTGACTTCTTCTTGATGTTTCGAACTCTTATATTCTTTGCAGTCTCTGCACTTGACACAACGGTACGTGATGGTTGAACCAGCATCTTCCGTCTCTTCAAAGTCTTTGATGTGACGGACAGGATAGGTTGACAAGTAGTTAACGTCTGGATTGACTCTGATACCCATTCTGTATAAGGAGAACTGCTCGCTGAAGAAACCAAGGTATTTCGTTTGATTGAAGTATGTTTGATGGATCTTGGTGAATATTTCGTGGGGTCCACCGATGACTCCACGACCACCATGTTGATTGTTGAAGATGGATTCGTAGATACTTAATCCAGAAGGTAGTTAGTAGATGAGTCTTGGATGATATCTTAGATAGCTAATACCAATCATAAAATGTACATCACCACCGACATATGACGCGGGTTGTGGGAGCTGAGATGAATCACCACCAGACGACTTAAAGCTTTTTACGATGTCGTTATATACGTCAGTAAGCGGATAGTCTGGAAACGTTGTTGTTATTGAATCCAATGATATACCATTGAAGGAAGCAAATTGCACCATCGTGAGTTGGGATCTTGACATTGTAGGCACCGAACGCTTGCAATGATGTTTGACCAACTCCTCCAACTTGAGTGACCTGTGATGAAATTTGCGTTGCTTTTGATGAGAGCGACTGGATAGCAGAACGTTTCACAATAAAATCACTACAACCAGAATCAAAGAATATCGTGTAAGGCTTGCTGTCAATTGATATCGTTTGAAAGAGATAAATTCCACGTTCACCGTCGGACCCTTGTTCAGTGATTTGATGGCTGGTCTTGAATGCTTCGTGTACATGAAATGATAGGCTGATATTCTTTGAAAACGATGGAAGATTTTCATTTCTGATGCATCGTTGCTTGTACGTCGACAGAAGGTCCTTGTTGTTTTGATCATCCTTGTGTTCGTGACAGACGAGGACGTGCTTTTTTGTAGAATATTTCAGATGTGATACATGCTTACATGTAAAGTCTCGTTGACATCTTCCCTCCTTGTGTTTTTCAATTGATGCGTCAGCGCCTGGAAAAAGACATTGAAAGCAGTATCCCTTGTTTTTAAGCAAGGAAAATCTATCAGCAGGTGTAAGTTCGACGAACTTTTTGCACGTATAGTACTGTAGTAACCTGGTGCCTCCAGGACCAAAGGTGGACACATGATCGTTAACGCCTTCTTTGGAATTACAGATGAAACAGGTAGGCTCAGAGGGTATGGTATTAGAACTAGAATTAGAAGAATACCCATACCTCTGAGTCCTGTTTGTCTTGGATGCATCTTGATATTGATTGGTTGTAGGTCGCCTTGTTGTTGACTCGTTTTGACCATGAGCTGACATCTTCACGATTAGTTTCTGTTGTTGGATGGCCAACTCATCTTCCAGAAATTTGCACAACTTGGACCACGTTTCTTCTGGAGTAAGATTATCGTATGAAATATGAACAAGCCACCTTGACAGCCTTGCGTCCCCAAGTAGATGGTATACTTTTTGGATTGCACCACCATAGTACAAGTAGTTTTCGATGTCGTGCTTCTTTGCCAATGATGTGAGATCTTTGATCATGTTGATGATGTTGCTTAACGAGTTGACGATTGATTCAGTATCTTTCGAACGATAAATTGGATTTGTCGAGCTCAATTGATTTATCTTCTTCTGAAGCATCAGCATCACATCACCATATGCAAGCTTCAATCTTGCCCATATCTCTTCAATGTTGTCGATCGTTCTGACGCAACTGAGAGCAGGATCTTTAAGATAGTTATTTTTTAGCAGTTCAGCAAGGAGATGTTTAGGCGTGCTTCGAAGGTAAAGCTTCTCAAACTTCGATTTGAATGTGTAGAAATCCACCGAATCTTGATGACCAGAAAATCTTTCAAGTTTGATGTTTAGAGTTGATTCTGAAAAGAGTTTTTGTTTATACACCTGACGCTCTTCGATCTCAGAGTTCAGCTTTTCTGTGTAACTTGATCTGCTTGAGATAAGACACGTATACCTTTCATTGAGATGACGACAAGCACTTTGAACATCAGGATTTGTCGTCGTCTTGGTGAGAATAGTTTCAATCCTCTTGGATATTTCGTTAATCTGAGATGTGGTCGACGGAAGATTGTTTCTAATCTGCACAAGTTCTTCATCAGTTAAGTCTTGAGGATTACGAGCGAATTCTTTAACGATGTCTTCGATAGAACGTTTTGTGTCCTCGATCAAGAACTGATGAGATTGGAGTTTACGTATCTCGTTGTCACTTGCTTGTTTCGTTTGTAGGAGGCTTGCTTTCACTTTCAAATCGTTGATTTCCTTAATATACTCTTTGATTAACTGTATGGCACCAACGATTTGCATTGTAAGTTGTTTGTCAGGCGTTTGAGTTTGGAGAACAAGCTCGTTTGTTCGAATAGACTTTCGTAAGTCTGTTAACTTTTCCACTGTCGCAGATAGATCGACTCCACTGTGGATTGGATTTTCTTCAACAATGTCGTGGACCTCCTGAATCATCACTTGGGTTTCTATCACAGTCGATGATGGCATTACGTCTAACGATAGTTGATCGAGTTGGGCTGAAAGATCTTGAAGTTCGGTTTTCTCACCAGTTGAGTTGAAAATGGTATAATCGAATCTCGATTTGATACGTTTTGACATGTGATTATTGATGTGATAAATTGATATCGGATTGAATGGATCTCTGTTTGAATGTAAGATGTTTATATAGGAGATCAGCCTTTCAAGAACTGCTTAGTCAGCTTTTATCATTAGATTTCTCTGCCTTTCAGTTCATAAATTGCCTGTGAATGTGTTAGTCCATACACAATTCTGGTACATTTGGCCTTTCACTTCATAATCGTAGACAATTGTTCGTAAGTGGCCATTAAAAGGAAAATCATCTCTATACACAGGAAAATCAGTCTTTGAAAAAAGTTATTCTGAATCAGCCAGTATAAAACAGGTATATGAAAGCTTATAATGAAGTAAATTTCAAAATTAAATACATGCCTCTTCATAAATTTATAAAAAAAGAAACAACCTTCACAAACAAGGTTAACGGAAAGGAGAAAATCTTCTATTGTCTATTAAAAAAGCAATATCTAACTTGCAGGAAAATAAAAAACCACAAAGCGTGCTTTTTCCAAAATTAATTGTAGAAGCATTATAACGTAGCAAATGTCTTTTGTTTTCTTCCTGCTTACTAAAAACTTAAGGTTCCTGTGTGTATATACAGTAGAAATACTGACCACAAATTACCTACTAAATTATCACAAAAACAATAAACAAAAAAACAAGTATCTCCACTTCATTAAAAACTAACGCTTAAAAAAACACAGTGCACTAGTATCAACATTTAAAAAAAGTAATAACTGCCCCTCCATTGTTAATGGTTGCGAGGATCTCCTGGGCTGTTTTTTTTCTTCCCCCTCAATTGTTTACCCTGATGAAGACTTCCTGTGATGACTTATTTCTCCAGCGGAAGCCCGCTCTATCCCGACCGCCATTGCGCTTCCAAAAGCGGAAGGCCTGTCGGGAAAGGGGGCCAGGATTCGCTCGCTGACAAGCCCTGAAATCTTGATATGTGAAATCTAAGAGACAATAGTATAACTATGATTATTTCCTGTAGTTTGCACTCATGCAAGCAATATGTAGCTATTATGATATAGATTTGTACCTTCCCCTGGTGCTGAGGTATCAGCAACTTCATCTGGTGTTTTTGCAACTACTAGAAGGGAAACAGCGGAATCGCTAGTTATGATTATTTCCTGTAGTTCGCACTGATGCTGGCATATGTAGATACTATGAATGTTTACCTTTCTCGGGTGCTGATATTGACGGACCAGCAACTTCATCTGCTGTTTTTGCAACTTCTAGAAGAGGAACAGCAAATTCGTTAGTTGCTAGTTATCTCCTGCAGTTTGCACTAATGTTGGAAACATGTAACTACTAAGAAATAGATATTTACCTTCTACAGGTGCTGAAGTAATAGCAAATTCACCTATTTTTTCCGTGATTTTTACAAAAGAAATAGCAATATAGTTAGCTTTGATTTTTACCTGTAATTTGAACTGATGCTGGCAATATGTATCTATTATGATATAAATTTTTTACCTGCCGTTGCTGCTGAAGTGATATCGTTTTCCTTCGTCATATCCAACATTTTTTATAATATTACTAGAAAATAGTGAAATAAGTTTTAGAAAGACAAGTCAAAGCAGAAGATGTTTATATAGGAGATCAGCCTTTCAAGAACTGCTTAGTCAGCTTTTATCATTAGATTTCTCTGCCTTTCAGTTCATAAATTGCCTGTGAATGTGTTAGTCCATACACAATTCTGGTACATTTGGCCTTTCACTTCATAATCGTAGACAATTGTTCGTAAGTGGCCATTAAAAGGAAAATCATCTCTATACACAGGAAAATCAGTCTTTGAAAAAAGTTATTCTGAATCAGCCAGTATAAAACAGGTATATGAAAGCTTATAATGAAGTAAATTTCAAAATTAAATACATGCCTCTTCATAAATTTATAAAAAAAGAAACAACCTTCACAAACAAGGTTAACGGAAAGGACAAAATCTTCTATTGTCTATTAAAAAAATATATCTAAATTGCAAGAAAATAAAAAACCACCAAGCGTGCTGTTTCCAAAATTAATTGTAGAAGAATTATAATGTAGCAAATGTCTTTTGTTTTCTTCCTGCTTACTAAAAACTAAAGGTTCCTGTGTGTATATACAGTAGAAATACTGACCACAAATTACCTACTAAATTATCACAAAAACAATAAACAAAAAAACAAGTATCTCCACTTCATTAAAAACTAACGCTTAAAAAAACACAGTGCACTAGTATCAACATTTAAAAAAAGTAATAACTGCCCCTCCATTGTTAATGGTTGCGAGAATCTCCTGGGCTGTTTTTCTTCTTCCCTTTCCATTGTTTACCCTGGCAAAGACTTCCTGTGATGACTTATTTCTCCAGCGGAAGCCCGCTCTATCCCGACCGCCATTGCGCTTCCAAAAGCGGAAGGCCTGTCGGGAAAGGGGGCCAGGATGGGCTCGCCGATACGCCCTGAAATCTTGATATGTGAAATCTAAGAGACAATAGTATAACTATGATTATTTCCTGTAGTTTGCACTCATGCTGGCAATATGTAGCTATTATGATATAGATTTGTACCTTCCCCTGGTGCTGAGGTATCAGCAACTTCATCTGCTGTTTTTGCAACTACTAGAAGAGAAACAGCGGAATCGTTAGTTATGATTATTTCCTTTTGGTGGCACTGATGCTGGCATATGTAGATATTATAAATGTTTACCTTTCTCGGGTGCTGATGTTGACGGACCAGCAACTTCATCTGCTGTTTTTGCAACTTCTAGAAGAGGAACAGCAAATTCGTTAGTTATTAGTTATTTCCTGTGATTTGCACTAATGTTGGAAACATGTAACTACTTGTAAGGCGATCGCCTATTCATATAAAAAAACACAAAAATATTTATTGTAATTGTCACGTTCTTTTTTGTTTTTAAATGCGTCTCAGTGTTTTGTTTCTCTCGTGTATTCAGTTTATCTTAAATCAATTTTAATTTTTTTAGTAATTATTTTGTCATTTACTGAGTTGATGTCTTTAGGGTGTTTAGTTTATTTCACTATACAGTGTGTCCACGAGAAAGTGGGCACTTAACTGTCAAGAAGCATATCTTATGTTTTTCGTGCTTGTTTTTTTCAGTTTTTATACCAAAAGAAAGAAAATTTTTTGTTCTCTCTAAATACATGACCCATTTAATAGAAAAATTAATTTTGGGGGAATTATAATCGATTTTACCATGAAACCACGCAATTAAATCAATAATGATCAATTAACGCTTGCTTGAATAGGAGTTAATGACTCGAGTAATATGGAAAGTCATGAAAAATTAAAATATTGTAATAAAGCTGCATTTAAACTTGGAAAACACATGCTTTTTTAAAACTTGACACATAAAAGTTTCATTTCTAAAAATCTTTTACGAAGATTTAAAAAAACGTTTTAAAATGTTTTTTTTGCTTATAAAGATTTTGGCAAGGCTTTGGGAATACAAAGTTATTAGATCATAATAAAAAACTTAAGCTAAGTTTACACAATGAAAAACATTTGTGCCTTTTCAAAATATTTCGTGACAAGCTTATCACAACACGACCAACAGCTGTTGTTTCAACGAAACAAAGAGTTAATTGCTCGTTAAAAGTCTGTTTTATTGATCATTACAAAATTAACAACCGTGTCGAAAGAAAAAATAGTCATTATTCTTTAAAATAATTTTTTTTTACAAATAACAACTTATATTTTTGGAAAGCTCGTAAATTCTTCTTTCCAACGGTATAAAAATTGCATTGTATTGGTGAATATTCGAAAAGTGATTTGTGTTTTAAACCAAGTGCCCACTTTCTCGTGGACACACTGTATATTCAACGTTTTTCTCATTTTTACACGCACATTTTTCAAATCAACTCAAGTCAAACATATAGCGTATCACTAGCGATATACTTGGCCAGCTGGTAGGTTTTGGTTTTGTTCTTTTCCTTCTTCTTTCTGTTGTTTCAGTTATATGTAGTTTTTACTAAATTTACTTGTATTTATTTCATTGTGATTTCAGTTTGAACGTAAACTCAATGTTCCAAACCTGTCTTTTTCGTGAGAAGTGATACCGCTACATTCAAACAGAGATCCATTCAATCCGATATCAATTTATCACATCAATAATCACATGTCAAAACGTATCAAATCGAGATTCGATTATACCATTTTCAACTCAACTGGTGAGAAAACCGAACTTCAAGATCTTTCAGCCCAACTCGATCAACTATCGTTAGACGTAATGCCATCATCGACTGTGATAGAAACCCAAGTGATGATTCAGGAGGTCCACGACATTGTTGAAGAAAATCCAATCCACAGTGGAGTCGATCTATCTGCGACAGTGGAAAAGTTAACAGACTTACGAAAGTCTATTCGAACAAACGAGCTTGTTCTCCAAACTCAAACGCCTGACAAACAACTTACAATGCAAATCGTTGGTGCCATACAGTTAATCAAAGAGTATATTAAGGAAATCAACGATTTGAAAGTGAAAGCAAGCCTCCTACAAACGAAACAAGCAAGTGACAACGAGATACGTAAACTCCAATCTCATCAGTTCTTGATCGAGGACACAAAACGTTCTATCGAAGACATCGTTAAAGAATTCGCTCGTAATCCTCAAGACTTAACTGATGAAGAACTTGTGCAGATTAGAAACAATCTTCCGTCGACCACATCTCAGATTAACGAAATATCCAAGAGGATTGAAACTATTCTCACCAAGACGACGACAAATCCTGATGTTCAAAGTGCTTGTCGTCATCTCAATGAAAGGTATACGTGTCTTATCTCAAGCAGATCAAGTTACACAGAAAAGCTGAACTCTGAGATCGAAGAGCGTCAGGTGTATAAACAAAAACTCTTTTCAGAATCAACTCTAAACATCAAACTTGAAAGATTTTCTGGTCATCAAGATTCGGTGGATTTCTACACATTCAAATCGAAGTTTGAGAAGCTTTACCTTCGAAGCACGCCTAAACATCTCCTTGCTGAACTGCTAAAAAATAACTATCTTAAAGATCCTGCTCTCAGTTGCGTCAGAACGATCGACAACATTGAAGAGATATGGGCAAGATTGAAGCTTGCATATGGTGATGTGATGCTGATGCTTCAGAAGAAGATAAATCAATTGAGCTCGACAAATCCAATTTATCGTTCGAAAGATACTGAATCAATCGTCAACTCGTTAAGCAACATCATCAACATGATCAAAGATCTCACATCATTGGCAAAGAAGCACGACATCGAAAACTACTTGTACTATGGTGGTGCAATCCAAAAAGTATACCATCTACTTGGGGACGCAAGGCTGTCAAGGTGGCTTGTTCATATTTCATACGATAATCTTACTCCAGAAGAAACGTGGTCCAAGTTGTGCAAATTTCTGGAAGATGAGTTGGCCATCCAACAACAGAAACTAATCGTGAAGATGTCAGCTCATGGTCAAAACGAGTCAACAACAAGGCGACCTACAACCAATCAATATCAAGATGCATCCAAGACAAACAGGACTCAGAGGTATGGGTATTCTTCTAATTCTAGTTCTAATACCATACCCTCTGAGCCTACCTGTTTCATCTGTAATTCCAAAGAAGGCGTTAACGATCATGTGTCCACCTTTGGTCCTGGAGGCACCAGGTTACTACAGTACTATACGTGCAAAAAGTTCGTCGAACTTACACCTGCTGATAGATTTTCCTTGCTTAAAAACAAGGGATACTGCTTTCAATGTCTTTTTCCAGGCGCTGACGCATCAATTGAAAAACACAAGGAGGGAAGATGTCAACGAGACTTTACATGTAAGCATGTATCACATCTGAAATATTCTACAAAAAAGCACGTCCTCGTCTGTCACGAACACAAGGATGATCAAAACAACAAGGACCTTCTGTCGACGTACAAGCAACGATGCATCAGAAATGAAAATCTTCCATCGTTTTCAAAGAATATCAGCCTATCATTTCATGTACACGAAGCATTCAAGACCAGCCATCAAATCACTGAACAAGGGTCCGACGGTGAACGTGGAATTTATCTCTTTCAAACGATATCAATTGACAGCAAGCCTTACACGATATTCTTTGATTCTGGTTGTAGTGATTTTATTGTGAAACGTTCTGCTATCCAGTCGCTCTCATCAAAAGCAACGCAAATTTCATCACAGGTCACTCAAGTTGGAGGAGTTGGTCAAACATCATTGCAAGCGTTCGGTGCCTACAATGTCAAGATCCCAACTCACGATGGTGCAATTGCTTCCTTCAATGGTATATCATTGGATTCAATAACAACAACGTTTCCAGACTATCCGCTTACTGACGTATATAACGACATCGTAAAAAGCTTTAAGTCGTCTGGTGGTGATTCATCTCAGCTCCCACAACCCGCGTCATATGTCGGTGGTGATGTACATTTTATGATTGGTATTAGCTATCTAAGATATCATCCAAGACTCATCTACTAACTACCTTCTGGATTAAGTATCTACGAATCCGTCTTCAACAATCAACATGGTGGTCGTGGAGTCATCGGTGGACCCCACGAAATATTCACCAAGATCCATCAAACATACTTCAATCAAACGAAATACCTTGGTTTCTTCAGCGAGCAGTTCTCCTTATACAGAATGGGTATCAGAGTCAATCCAGACGTTAACTACTTGTCAACCTATCCTGTCCGTCACATCAAAGACTTTGAAGAGACGGAAGATGCTGGTTCAACCATCACGTACCGTTGTGTCAAGTGCAGAGACTGCAAAGAATGTAAGAGTTCGAAACATCAAGAAGAAGTCAGCACCATGTAGAGTCGTGTATGATGCTTCGCTTCCCACGCCATCTGGTTTTAGCCTCAACGATTTATTGGCGAAAGGAAAAAACAGTCTTAATAAGCTACAAGAGATACTCATTCGTTGGTCAACTCATCCCGTCGCCATGCACACAGATGTACGAAAAATGTATAACACCATACGACTAGAAGAAAAACACTGGTGCTATCAACGATACATATGGCAAGAGAACCTCGATCCAACCAAGATACCACGCGAAAAAGTCATCAAAACATTGATGTATGGTATACGATCAAGTGGCAATCAAGCTGAGCATGGACTACGATCAGTATCTTCTTCGTTTAAAGATCAATACCCTGAAGTCAACGAAATTATCCAGGACGACACTTACGTTGATGATTGTATGACCGGTGAATCATCATATGCGCAAGCACACCAAAGAGCTGATGAAATCGAATTCGTCTTGAGTCATGGCAACTTCAACTTAAAAGGTTTCACATTCTCCGAATCCGATCCACCAGAGCATCTTTCGGACGACGAAAATACAATTGGTGTCGGAGGAATGATGTGGTACCCAAAATCTGATGAGTTAGCAATAAACATCTCGCAACTGAATTTCTCAAAGAAACGCAGAGGCAGGAAATCAACTTCTGCCGACAACATCGTGCCCGTTCGACTCACACGACGACATTGCGTATCAAAGATAGCCGAAATTTTCGACCTAACCGGCAGAATCGCTCCAATAGTCGCAATGTTCAAACTCGATTTAAGGGAATTATCGCTGAGAAACCTTGACTGGGACGATCAAATTCCCGATGACTTACGTCCAATTTGGTTGGATCATTTCGAGATGATGCAAGAGATCGCTAACGTCAGGTTTAAACGTGCTGTCATACCTCCGGATGCTTCCTGTCTTGAAGTTGATACCATTGATTTTGGCGATGCTTCACAATCGCTAACATGCTCTGCCATCTACGTTCGCTTTCCCCGTTCAAATGGAAAATTTTCTTCTCAACTAATCTTTGCAAGAACCAAAGTGGTGCCAAAAGATTACACGCTTCCTCGAGCCGAGCTACTTGCAGCCCTGGTCAACGCCCATACTGGAGAAGTTGTAAGACGATCTTTGAAGAAGCTTCACAAAACTTCAATCAAGCTAACAGATAGCCAGATAACACTTTATTGGATTGTTAACGACGAGAAACCATTGAAGAAATTCGTCCGAAGTCGTATTTTGGAGATTCAACGTTTTACAGAAAAGGAACAGTGGTTCTATATTCCTTCGGATCAAAATCTTGCAGACCTTGGTACAAGAAGATGCGTCACCTTCAAAGACATTGATCAGTCATCATCCTGGATCAATGGACACGAATGGATGAAGCAACCGAAAATATCCTTTCCAATACAATCTGTGGACGATTTGAAGCTGTCAAACCAACAAATCGCTGAGGTCAACAAAGAGAAGAGTATCGTTCAAAGTTACCACATTGAATCGCTTGAGGGAGTATCAGAAAGGTACAAGTTTTCGAAATATCTTCTGGATCCCAATCGGCATCGATTTACTACAACGATTCGTATCATGGCACTTGTCTACAAGTATATCTACATCTTGGTGAACCGAGTAAGGACAGGATCAAAAAGGTTTCTGACAATCGATTCTTCAACTATCGTCATCAGCGACAAAGAAATCAGAGCTGCTGAAAACTATTATTTCAGGAAATCATCCCAAGAGATCACTCAATTTTTACCGAGATCAAAATACAAAAATTTCACGAAGATCAGTGATGGAATTCTGATGTACACCGGTAGAATCTTAGCGGACGATGAAATTTCTATTGTTGGGCGATTTACCAGATCAATGAAGGATTTATCATCTACATCTTTCTGTGTTCCTGTCGTGGACAGAAAATCTCCAATTGCCTATGCTATCGCTCTTGACATTCATTGGTATCACCCCGAAGTCAAACACTCAGGTATCGAAACAACACTTCGCTACCTTCTTCAAAAAGCCTTCGTTATCGAGGGGAGAATGCTCATCAAATCCATTAAGAGTTCCTGTCAGCGCTGTAAGTATCTGGCAAAACGTACCGTTGACATTGCAATGGGACCTATATCAAGATGCAACATAACAATAGCTCCAGCATTCTACTACACACAAGTTGACCTTTCCGGACCATATCTTTCCTACGCACCTTATCAAAAACGCAAAACTGTCAAAGTGTGGCTCGTCGTATTCTGCTGCTGTGCAACTTCAGCTGTCAAGATCAAGATCATGGATGACTATGGAACAACATCGTTTATCCTTGCCTTCAACCGATTTTCGTTCGAACATGGATATCCTAAAAGACTATTTTGCGACGAAGGGAGTCAGCTCGTAAAAGCCTGCAAAGAAATGAGACTTGATTTTATCAACATCAAAGGTCATCTGACGAAGCATTCTCGAGTTGAATTCGATATTTGTCCGGTGCAGGGTCACGCAATGCATGGCAAAGTTGAAAGAAAAATTCGAAAAATCAACAAATCAATCGAGAAATCTATTCAGAATCATCGTTTGTCGATCCTCCAATGGGAGACTCTGGCGTCGTGCATCGCAAATCAAATTAACAATCTACCTTTGGCAGTTGGAAACGTCGTTGGTGACTTTGAATGTATGGACCTGATAACGCCAAATCGTCTATTGCTTGGACGCAATAATTTTCGCTCTCCATCTGGTGTCGCAACTTCTGTCAATCCCACGAAAATTATCAAAGAGAATGAGGACATCTTCAATTCATGGTTCGAAGTTTGGCTGCTCGTTCATGTTCCCAAATTAATGCAGCAACAAAAGTGGTTTATCTCCGAGAAAATCAACGTTGGAGATATTATCTTGTTCACAAAGAACGATTCGGTCATCTCAAATTCGTACACTTACGGAATCGTTAAAAGCCTCGAGTACAGTCGTGATGGTGTGGCACGTAAGGCCACTATCAGATACAGAAACGAGAATGAAAATGTATACAGAGAGACGGTACGAGCTGTTCGTTCATTAGTAATCATTCATCACGTTGATGATTGTGATATGATGCAAGACCTGGGCGAAATTGCAGTGAAAGTCGATTTGGATGCGTAATGATGGAAGTGGTTTTGTTTTGTTTTTTTGGCGGGAGTGTAAGGCGATCGCCTATTCATATAAAAAAACACAAAAATATTTATTGTAATTGTCACGTTCTTTTTTGTTTTTAAATGCGTCTCAGTGTTTTGTTTCTCTCGTGTATTCAGTTTATCTTAAATCAATTTTAATTTTTTTAGTAATTATTTTGTCATTTACTGAGTTGATGTCTCTAGGGTGTTTAGTTTATTTCACTATATATTCAACGTTTTTCTCATTTTTACACGCACATTTTTCAAATCAACTCAAGTCAAACATATAGCGTATCACTAGCGATATACTTGGCCAGCTGGTAGGTTTTGGTTTTGTTCTTTTCCTTCTTCTTTCTGTTGTTTCAGTTATATGTAGTTTTTACTAAATTTACTTGTATTTATTTCATTGTGATTTCAGTTTGAACGTAAACTCAATGTTCCAAACCTGTCTTTTTCGTGAGAAGTGATACCGCTACACTACTAAGAAATAGATCTTTACCTTCTACAGGTGCTGAAGTAGTAGCAACTTCATCTGCTTTTTCCGTAATTTCTGCAAAAGAAATAGCAATATAGTTAGCTTTGATTTTTACCTGTAATTTGAACTGATGCTGGTAATATGTATCTATTATGATATAAATTTTTTACCTGCCGTTGCTGCTGAAGTGATATCGTTTTCCTTCGTCATATCCAACATTTTTTATAATATTACTAGAAAATAGTGAAATAAGTTTTAGAAAGACAAGTCATAGCAGAAGATGTTTATATAGGAGATCAGCCTTTCAAGAACTGCTTAGTCAGCTTTTATCATTAGATTTCACTGCCTTTCGGTTCATAAATTGCCTGTGAATGGGTTAGTCCATACACAATTCTGGTACATTTGGCCTTTCACTTCATAATCGTAGACAATTGTTCGTAAGTGGCCATTAAAAGGAAAATCATCTCTATACACAGGAAAATCAGTCTTTGAAAAAAGTTATTCTGAATCAGCCAGTATAAAACAGGTATAAAAAAGCTTATAATGAAGTAAATTTCAAAAATAAATACATGCCTCTTCATAAATTTATAAAAAAGATATAACCTTCACAGACAAGTTTAACAGAAAGGATAAAACCTTCTATTGTCCATTAAAAAAAAAGCAATATCTAACTTGCAGGAAAATAAAAAACCACAAAGTGTGCTGTTTCCAAAATTAATTGTAGAAGGATTATCAAGTAGCAAATGTCTCTTGTTTTCTTCCTGGATTATTAACAAGTAAAGGTTCCTGTATATATATATACAAAAGAAATACAGAGCACACTGTGAAATATTAAATTATCACAACAAAAACAATAAACAAAAACACAAGTATCTCCACTTCACTATCGACCCCGTTGCTGTGGCGGGAGATAGAATAAATACATACCTCTATAAATTTTAAAAAGGAACAACCTTCACAGACAAGGTTAACGGAAAGGACAAAATCTTCTTTTGTCTATTAGAAAAGCAATATCTAACTTGCAGGAAAATAATTAACCACAAAGCGTGCTGTTTCCAAAATTAATTGTAGAAAAATTATAATGTAGCAAATATCTTTTGTTTTCTTCCTGATTACTAAAAAGTAAAGGTTCCTGTATATATATACAAAAGAAATACAGACCACACAGTTACATAATGAATTATCACAACGAAAACAATAAACAAAAACACAAGTATCTTCACTTCACTATCGACCCCATTGCTGAGGCGGGAGATAGAATAAATATGCTGTATGAACCTCAGTGTCGGACAACAGGAAGATTGCTCAGGAAGATTCACTAAATTAAAGGAAACAATTTTGCACAAATCTAGAGAAATGTCATCTATAATGTTGATCTTAGTAATGATTGACATGTTCATAGGTAGTCAGTGTCAATAATACATGTATTCTTTAAGTGAGATGTTTCGTTAATTTGGTATTGTCTTAGTGTATATTATGTATTAGATGATTCTTGTACACTCTGAAAGTTGATCTGTGACATGGTATACGGAAATTAATATAGAATCATGGTATTACCGTCCATAACAACTTGGGATTACAATGAATACAAACTGCAAAATAAAATTGTTGATAACGATGGCACCATTTCAATTCGCAATATTCGAAACAAAATAATCTACTTATAATAATCCGCAATCGTGTGCAACACATTTAACTTGGTAAGTGTGAAAAAAGACTGGGGACGAAATGTTTCTATGGAAAATTCAATACGGCATCTTTAGAAAGTGAGTAACTGAGTGTACTGTGTGCACATCCACGATTAGTATATGCTCCTCCATTTTGTTATTTTTGGTTTCGCAATGAAAATCTGCCGAAAAACGTCAATGGAGAAGCGCAAGAAATGCAATGTTTTTCGTTCGAAATTGGTTAACGATCATTTTGTAGCAGTAAAAACAAAAACAAAAAACTTCACGAACACGAAGATCTTTAATTTTATTGTTTTAGTCGTTTTCGGAGAAAGATCGTACTGTATCGTAAAGATTGAATTAACAAGTGTAAGTAAATTCACGGAAGAACTGAATCAAAAATCAAAATTTTGAGACTGTTTTCGTCTTTTTCCATAATTCATTTTTGACTGTTTGGTAGGCTGGAACTATACTCATGATAATTTAATAACTTTTTCTATGTTTGCTTTCCGATTTGGATAAGAAATCAAGTTTGTGTTTGGTTTTATTTTGCTTTCATTTTTTGTTTGTGTTATTGTTTTTGTTTGTGTTTGTTTATTATGATATGGTTTTCATTGCTCATGGAAATCTTCTTTTTTTATATATATAGTTTAAAATAATTACGAAAGAATTTAACAAGTCTAAATGCTTGAGTGTTTTGGTAAAGATCAGACTATTAAAATAACGAATGGTATCGAATCTTAGTGGATAAAGAAGCAACATTAGCAGGTATAATTCCGCATATCATTTACATGGCGTTTTTATTCTTCTTCATAACATATCTTTTCTTTTTTGACTGTTTGGTAGGCTGAAGCTAAACTCATGATCTTTTAATAAATATTCCCTGTTCTTACTCATATGCTTGCTTCAAGTTTGCGTTCGTTCTTTTAGTTTGCTTTTGTTTGTGCGTATATGTAGCTAAATATGTTTTTATGATAGGTTTATTATTAATAGAAATCTTCTTTTTTAGGTAAAATTGAAAGAATATATAAATTCGACATGTGTTTGGTAAAGAACTGACTAATGAAATAACGAATGCTATCGAATCTTATTGGAGTAAAGAAGCAACGTTAGCAGGTATAATTCCGTTTATCATTCATATTTCCTTTGGCGTTTTTATTTTTCACTACACGCCAAGGCAGCTTTGTTTACCACCCATTATCATTAAAGACTGTATGAACAAAATTCCCACCTATTGCCGTTTGCTATGTGCCATCTTAACCAACAAATACAGCAGCCACTTCATCCATCGTGACATGAGGTTTTTTTGTGTCTGTGTCAAAATCTACATTTTATGTTTCGTAATCACCTCTTTCTCTTTTCACGATGAACTGAAATCTTACGACATTTTAATAACGACGTAAGATTAAAAAATAATGCCGCCTCTGCGTAGCCTTAAGTCAAATATGTAGGAAAAACCGTTTAAAAAAGTTAAATATTTCACTCCCTAAATTAGAAGTGGTATGCACAGCGCCGATTATGATAACTTTTTATTTCTATAAATGTTCGACACGGGTGTGAGCGATGCGTCATTTTGAGAAATGCAACAGTAAAAAGTTTTTACACGGGATACTAGTATAAACTTATTGTAAAATTTGACTGGCAGACTTGAGGATGAACAATAATACAAAATAATACATTGCCGGTAGGAAAGGAAATAGGGAGGTGGGAAACAAAGCAAACGAAGCAAATGAAGAAAAACTAAAAAAATCTAAGAAAGGAAAAAGGAAAAAAAGAACAACAGAAAGGATGATAATATCAAATAAATGCAATATTATTCAGAATTTATTTATGATTAAGAAACTGTTTTAATAGTATTGATATAATAAGCAATATTAAAGATGATTGAAATGTCTTATTACCTGCAATTGCTGTTTTCTTGCCAATGCTGAAACAAAAAAAAAAAAACAATTATAACTTTAAGCATCTAAAATGTTGAGATTAAGACTTAAAATTAAAAAATGATAACTAAGACATGAAGTTGGTTCACCATATATCCACCACCACCAATGAACAATAGATACAACAAGAATCTTTAATAACCACCCTTCATACCTGGGATTTCAAGTCAACATGTACTCTATTTATTATGGACAAGATGATGGCTTTTAGACATTAGCAGTACAAGTTGAATTGGAATTCCAACAAGGAGCAATAATGCTTAAATTGCTTGGTTTTAGAAATTTCAACTTTTTACCTGTAATTGTTATCAGAAACGTCTGACCATTTCTAACTGGTGCAACAACAACACTTGTTGCAAATTGGGTAGATCTTTATTTCATCCCCAATAGTGGCAGCAACATGCGAATCACGCGTCATATTTTCATCAACCTCCACAATTATCTCTTCATTCTTTGTTTGGTTTTCTAACACTATACTGACATTTTCAAGTGTAGTGTTTTCCAGTTGAATAGAACATCCTGTTTCTAAAATGTTAATTTTAATGATAAATAAAAAGTACCTATAATATTATCAATGACATAGCATCAAATCTTAGTCAATTACAAAATATATGGTGAAATATACGGAAATAATTTTACAAATTACAAAGATAATCATTATGACCCTTTAATAAAAAAACATGTATTGGTAAAAATGTTTACACAGTGAAGCACTGAATGTTGCTGACTTTTTATTAAGGATGACATAGGATTTAACAATTTCATTCATTGACAGTTCAGTTTCAGTCCAATTTAAGTCAATCATGATCATTTAAGAGAAAAATTTCAACTAACTACTAGGTTCACTGAGTTTAAAATTATAAGTGCTAGGTTAATTCCAACTTAAAAACGTTTCATCATTATCACAATCCTCCGAGTATAACAGAGCTAGAAATTACTGTAATCATTGAAATTATGCTTCTTACCTCCTTGTGGAAAGAGTTTCCTGTGGCATGCCTAATATCCCTAAAAACAACAGTTAGATATAGCAAAAAACAAAAAAATAAGTGAATAGAAATACACTGTAACAGCAGAAACATAACTACTGTTGAAGTGGTTGAAACTACCTTCTTTCATGAAGATGCTATAAAAAATACAATACAAAAAACTCTTAACATAAGCACATATAAATATATCTAAACATAAACGAAAAATACTTACTTAAACACTATCCAGTACACACTTCAACGTTAACATCATACGAGCACAACAACAATAAACTTTACAGATTACACCTAATATATATATACGCAAAAATAATTAGCTAAGACAATAAGAACAAAGAAACAAAACTACTGAGCACGACGAACGAGAACAAAGAAGAAAGGACGAACGCACTACAACGGAGAACATAAGAAAAACGACTAATTGCTGCACACAGCAGCAACATACACCATTAAAGTAATTTCCAATTAACCTGTCGAAACATACGTCTTTGAGGTGGAGACAGCATTTCATAATTATGTCGGGATTTTGGAGTTAATGTCTGAAAATGAAACAAAAAAAATCAAACTTCATTTTGTGTACCGCATTTCCTTTAATAAATGTTGCAGCATTTATTACAAATTCTAGTGAACTGGCGTTCACTAGAGAGAGATGTTTATTACAAAATGAAAAATTGGATAGAAGCAAAAGATATGTTTACAAAAATGTCAAAGAAAAACAATATCACTGCCACCGCTCTCTTCTATGAGATGGACTTTTACAGCAATTAAATATTCATGCAAATGAGAAGAATTTGTTGATAGAAATAAAACTATTAGCTATTAAATCAATTTTTGTTTATTTTCGGTTTTAGCAATCGCTAGTGCAAGCACGTGCTACATAATGAGAAGACTGGGTAGATATTGTCCCTTTTCTCAAACCATGTTGAATCCCCTACCTCTCTGAATGGTGTTCCCATAGATTTTGAATGGACTGATTCATACATGTCTAAAAAGGACAAAAAATGTTTTACAATGTTACAAACGTAAATACAGCGGAAAGGGACAAAAAATTCAACAGTTTTCAGTACAAACTGTTGTTATTGTCTTCAGCTTGCATTAAAGAACGTTCATTAATTCATTTTAATAAAACAGTATGTGTATTACTTCCTTTACTGCTGTTGCTTAACAGGGGTCTAATAGGAATCCCAGGCCTGCTTGTTTACAAACCAACTGTTTGTTTGATATTGTGTCAATTCCCTCTAATTGGAAGAATATCGCTCATGAGAAACTACCAACATTACAGTGAAACAGATACCTGTTAGGTACTTTTTCATATCCTCTTTTAAAATCTCAAAATGTTCTGTTACTTCATCACTAACAGAAAGTTCTGAATGTGGTTGTGAAGATAATACTGATTTATCACCTAAAAAATAGATGTTATCCTTAAGTAGACTCATTTTCTAGACTAATAATAATGGAAGTTATAACTTTTGCACACAATTTCATCATTGTGGTATCAAATGACAATTAACATAAACATAAACATACCTTTGGTCACTAAGTTCAGAACTTCTGTTGAGAGAATGCAGTATGGTATGTTCAAAGCTAGATACATGAAATATGAAATTCATGATTTCAGAAGGGCAAGGTAACAACAAAGAACTTCTTTGTTTATTATGTGAAAGCTTTAACTATGAGTAATTTAGAATGTTCTGTTTTAAAAAAAAGATCTACACCAAAACCTACAATCATTTTCCAAAGAATTGTTATATATACTTAAAGGGAAAATATTGCATTATACCACTTTTACAGTGGGAGCTTTTACGAAGCACTTAATTGAGTCCTGGGTGGTTAATAAAAAAATCTCTAAAATCACTAATAAATTTTATCTTTCCACTGAATGCCGACAAAAGAACTGCTTGTGTTCTGCTCAAGCAATTTCAAAAAAAGCTTGATAAATACTCTCACATTGAGATGAAAATCATTAATTCCTGCCCTATGCAATGTAGTTCCGTCAATATTACATATTCGCTTAGGGATTGTACTGGATTTTTACGAAGCATTGGAGGAAGTATGTCGAAGCATTGACAGTTTAAGTGCAAGTGACAATTCCATGCCAGAGGAATGCTTGGAAGATAAAATAGCTCATGCTTGTGCAGAAATACAAAAAACTCAAGCCAAAATGTATTCTGTCTCAAATGATATTATCGATATAAATAACTACCAAGCAAGGCTTGAAGCTCTTCAGAATGACCCTTCACGTGAACAACTTGATATTTTAGTGAAGGCATGTACTAAGTCAAATAGAGACAACGTCCTGCGAGACTTATGTGGGTCTCCAAATTGTCTGGTCTCAAAATATGATGTAAATCGGGCTTGGGTTCAATGCTCAGACCATGCAGGTAGTAACAGCAGTTGGTGCCATCAGATCTGTGAAGGGCTATCAGAAAATGAAGGCATTTCTCTTGAGGAGACAGATGATGGATATTTATGTTTGCAATGCCAAGGCATAAAATGTTCGAAAGGAACAGGAGAATATCTAAACAAGAAGAAAATTGAGCTCCAGTCAAAATTAGATTTATACAAGAAAGAAGAAATAGTTTTGATTAGCCAGTTTCGCACTCTGCAGTCAAAACAGGTGAATCAAATGGGACCAAAACAAAGGGAACTGTCAGATATTTTAACAGAATTAAAAGTGGAAAGGCAAGCATACCATGGAAATGTTTTTGTTGGTAATCACTGTAGGATACTGCTACACAACTATGAAAAATTGTGCAGCGTTTTACAAGACAAACCAGATGAGCACAAAAGATTTTTGACTATATTTGAGTTATTTGCTAGTACTCGAGACTTACTGTTTGCTAAGCGATTTTTAAATGACCAAGAGATCGATTTTGTTACCAAGCAATGTGAAAAGTTTTGTTTGGAATACCCTATGCTGTTCCAGAAGTCAATCAAGCCCAAAATGCATTTTTATTCAACTGATGTGCCAGCATTTCTGATAAAACACAAAACTATTGGGTTTTTATCAGAAGAAGAAGGCGAAAGCCTACATGCTGCCTTCAATATGGAAAACAGGCAATTAGCATCAGTGAGGCAAGAAGATCAGAGAATACATTTGAGTTTGAAAAGACATGCACTTCATAGTCAAGCAAATAAATCCCTCCTTGCTAAGAGAAAGAGACCTTTTGAGTGCTCCTCAAAAGGACTAAATACAGAACGGACCTTCCTGAAAAAAAAATGAACATTTATGCCAAAATTGCACAAATAGCTTATAATTTCTGTAGTATTAGAATCCTACTTCTAAAAAAGTAAATTAAACAACAATTAACCTCAGTGTGACAGAAGAGCTGAAAGAGTTATAGTTTAGAAACTTCACTTAATATTAGCAACCCACACTTCAGAACATGTAATTTGCATTGACAAAATGAATTATCTCCGAATGATTCATAAGATGTAAATGCTATGTTTTGTTTACGAAACATTAATAGATTTATATCAGGATTATTGAATTATAATTCATTCATGAAAGTATGGCAATTAATATGAGTATGAGTAGATGTTAAGGGAATGTTTTCAATTTGAGGTTAAAAGGTCATGCTTCTAGTTTTAGGAAGCTTCGAATCAAAACATGTATAATTTGCATTTAACCAAATGAGTTATCACAGAATAGTTCATAAGATGTAAATGCTATGTTTTGCTAACGAAACAGTAATAGATTTATGGGAAGCTTCGATTTAAAACATGTATAATTTGCATTGACCAAATGAGTTATCACAGAATAGTTCATAAGATGTAAATGTAGCCATAGTTTTGTTTACATGTAGTTAATGAGTTGAATTATAGTTCATAGAATATAAATTATATGTTTCGTCTAGAGATAGTATACAATAGTAGTAGTATATATAGAAAATGGCTGACGATAATGAGCAACAAATTTTTTTATTGCAAGAAAGTTTGCAAGAGGTAAGTTGAATATTGTATTGCTTTCATGTGGTGGGTATATACACTGCCTTATACACATAGCACTTTTTATATTCATCATAGATGCGAGATGAACTCAACAAGCTGCATGAGGAAAGGAGGGTGGCGGAGGCGGAGGAGGCAGCAAAAAAAAGAAAAAAAGAAGAAAAAAAAAATAAAACTTTTGCCTCCTACAGGAGGTTTTGCCTGGAAAACAGGCATGTGACAAGTCAGCACCTATGCAGGTGCAATTTTCAAAAGTGGAAGGCAACTGGTTTGCCTTACACTAAAGATGATTGTACCTGTGTGGGTGAGGGTTCGACCCATGCAGGTTGGTCAGGTGAAACCTCTTATAGGGGGCATAGGGGTAATCGGGGAGGGTATCGGGGAGGGTATCGGGGTAATCGGGGAGGGTATCAGGGTGGGTATCAGGGTGATAATTGGGGTAAATGGGGAGGGCAAGGGAGAAGGGATTTTTTTCAATAATTTGTACATATATTTTTTAAATTACATTCCTTATCTACCTATTGTTTTATTAATCTCAAAAAAGCCCCTCCAAATAGACCTTTATATCTTAGCGTACCTGATTTACCTTTTTTGGGGCCAAATTGGACCAATTTACCCATATTCCGAGTGCAATTATTATTAAAGTTACAACAAGTTTATTCAATTATTTATACAATTATATATACAGTTCTCTAAACTGAAAAAAATCAACAGAAAAAGACTTAAATAAGGTAACATACCTGAAATGACCCCTTTTCGGCCCAAATTGGACCAATGTACCCATATTCTAATTGCAATTATTAAGAAAATTAGAATAAATTTATTTTATTATTATAATAGATGTCCCTACAGTTCTCTTAGCTGAAAAAATCAACAGAAAATAGACTTAAACAGGGTAACGTACCTGAATGACCCCTTTTTGGCCCAAATTGGACCAATTTTCCGATATTCCAATTGCAATTATTAAGAAAATGAAAACAAACTTATTTCATTATAATATAGATATCCCTACAATTCTCTTAGCTGAAAAAAATCAACCGAAAATAGACTTAAACAGGGTAACGTACTTGATTGACCCTTTTTCGGGCCAAATTGGACCAACTTACCCAAATTTGAATTCAATGAATTACTAGGATATATAATGAATGGTTCTCCTTAGCATCTAGGTATCATTTACTATTGAGCTAACACAAAATAAGTCCCCAAAATAGACTTTTACAGGGTAACGTACTTGATCGACCCTTTTTCGGACCAAAAATCCCCCAAAATAGGACATAAGCCCAAAAATGATATCGAGATTTAATTAAAATGTCATAGGGCAATGAAATGTTTCATCACACCTACAAAACTGTTACTAATTTAAACTTTTCAGTGTTGAAATCTGTTGATTTCTTTTTTGAGAGGGGCAAATTTCCCAAAATCCCCTAATTTTCTGACCCTAATCTTATAGAAATTTTCGCATTTTTTTTTATTTATAAGAAAAATTAATCACCTATCAAAAGCTTTTTACATAACTCAAATACCTTTTTGCTAACTTGAGATATTTGAAAAATGGTAAGGCAAGGTGAAAAATCTCAAATTTCCCGATCGCATTTCCGAACGTAACAGCCGTGCTGTGTTTCTTCGTGAAAATAACTGCGATAATGAAAATCGGTTATTAACGAAATAATTTTATGGAAATCATCAACCAATCATAATGGCGAAAAAAGAATTTCTTTCGTTTTGATTGCATTAAAAAATCTCAACGTCACACTTACATTACGTAACATTAAAAAACTGTTCTCGCCTCTATGTGGTTTTACACGCAGCTAAGAAGACATTGACCATAAATCAAAACTAAATATATCACTCTCTCAAATAAAAACTGCAAACTTAAAGTGAATTTTGTAACAAAAACATTTAACATAATCTTCTCAATAATTCACCAGGAGTAGAACTTAGGGACACTCATAACAAAATGCAAACAGAAACAACGTAATGATGATAACACACAATAATTATCAGTCAAACATTCACCAACTATAACGAAGGAGAGAAGTCTTACTTGGACTTTTTAGTCAAGACTTCAAAGTCACTGTCATCACTTAAATCTTCAGCAAGAGCATCTTGAAGTTTCTGTAGTATCGACTTTCTTTTAGTTAACACATAAAGTCTTTGAGAAATTATATTTCTCCATGTATGATTGTAACTGAAATGTTTTTGGATCCATTTCTTGACCAGCAAAATTTCCAAGATGCACTTCATGGTCTACAAGCTTTCAATGAAAAGCAGATTCTCCTTTTCAAAATATTTATTTTGCAACAGTAAGAATTGTCATCCACAGAAGACTGTTTGTCAAAGACTTCAGTAAGTGTACCACCACCTTGAGGTCTTAGAACTGAAACATATTCCATCCTTTTTTGTATTCCTGCGTAAGCAAGGAATACTTTGAAACCGTTCGTGTTTTTTAATAATAATAATAATAATAATAATAATAATAACGAATATATTTCAGCATATCCAAATATGTACATTGGCTCTTCATCTGAATATTGCGTATATGTGTGTGTGTGCATAATGTCAATATAAAATTTTAACGTAAATAAACGTAAATAATTTTTTTTTTTTTTTTTTTTTTTTTTTTTTTTTTTTTACATACTTAATGTTCTTGCGAAAGCTTTGTCCTTTAGGAATTTCTTCGTCTCATGTTTGAATTCGTGTAGTGTGGTCGAGTTTCGTGCTGACTTTGGCAAGGCATTGAAGATATTTTCAGCTTCTTGTTGGAATGTAATGGCTTTTCCGTTGCATTTTAACATTATACCAGTGTTCGCTGTATTACTTCTTAATGTGCGTGCGTCTTTTTTGTGTTCTACACCAATGTTTGATGGAGCGTTTAAGTCGTTCATGCCTTTAAAAGCAAGAACAGCAATCGCATATTCGTGTTGTTCGATTACAGGCAGCCAAGACAGATTAATAACATCATGAATGTTCCCGAATTTGTTGTACACAAAACCAGCTGCTGCGTTTTGGACCTTCTGTAGACGTTTTACCAAATATTGCGGTGTTGTACCTAAGTATACTGCATTTCCGTATTCAAGTTGAGATAAAACGAGGGAGGAAGCTAACTGTTTCTTTAGTGAGAAAGGGATTAATCGTTTGAGATGTTTGAGTGTTTTTAGTGTGCTGAAGCATTTTTTGGTGATGGTATTGATGTGGTCTTTCCACTCAAGATGTTGGGTAAAGGTGACGCCGAGTATTTTGGTATGGTCTAGTGTTAAGCGGATGTCCATCAATCATGGTTTTGTTGGCGATGTCATCAATATTGTGAAGACGTGATAACTGCTTTGTAGAGAATAGCATTGTTGTTGTTTTCATAGGATTAAAAATTAAGTTTGAATTGGAAGACCAGTTCTTTAGATTTTGTAGATCTTCTGTGAGATTCATTGCCTTATCTTTGATCTGATGTGGTTTACTGTGAATATAAATGGTTGTGTCATTTTTGTTTTTTTTTTCTTTTTTTTTTCACTGTCCAAACCTAGACCAATTTTTGTCGATGGGAAATAGTCAGTCAAATCCTCTAATTTCCAAACTTACATTTTTTCTATGTTTTAAATATCTTAACTCACACTACATTCATTGTGTGCAAGTAATTTGCTTGAAAAGACTCTAAAGGTGTATAATATAAGCTCTACTGAAAGGAATAGTTGACATATGGCTAAATCGCAGATGCCAAGGCAGAAATGTTTTTCACGTGAGTCTTATGCAACGTTCTTACGTTTTCCGTAGTTGTTTTAAAAATGGAAGCGAAGAAGCACGCGTAGATCTGAGAAAATTTCTTGGTTGAATATATGGATATAGAAGAGGTTATACGGCTGTCAAACTTAAAAGAATCAAGAACATTTATGAGCCAAACTGATAATCTACGTGAAACTAATACTCTTAGTAGTTATTCGTGATAAATAAGCAGTTTTTGATGCTTCAAATCAGATATGAACGACTACAAAAACGGTATGCTTACATCGATTTAAAAAAATGCGTAAGGTTTCTATTAGTCTTTCTCTAAATATAATACAATTTTCTATTTCATGTTCCTAGGTAAGCTATCCTGTTTTTATAAAGCTCTGGAATCTTGAAGCACAGCTCATCTTCCTCATCAGCTTATACCCATTTTGTTAATCAATAGATGACCACTTTTTTAATTGACTAGTCGAATTTAATATATTGTATGATTCTAAAATTTGTATACTATCAAGCTGACGATAAAAAGGAAACACAGATATTTTTATTATTTCGCAAGGCCAAGTAAAAGTTTTTTATTATGAAGTTCAGGTACAAACAACATAAAGATTTTCATACTGTATAGTTTTAAAAGGAGTATTTCGAAACGTCCACGGAAGAGTGTTCTCTAATGGATTTTTAAACAGACGGTGATCAAGCTCCGGCAAAATTTTTCAAGGTCTCTTAACTTTTATGATGCTCTCGGGAATGTAATTAAATGAATTCGAAGTTATTACTTTTTAAGCACAGACTTTTCATTTTATTACTTAATTACTTCTTGAAGATTCTTTAGGGACTACAACTTTGAATTAAAATCTTTTTTTAAAAAATCTCTAAATTGAAGCAAGACTGAAGTTTTATATGAGACAACAAAGTTTAATAGTTATCGTTGTTAAAAGGTAAAATGTAAAATACCGCAACATCGTTCTGCATTATGCATATCTTTTTAAAGCATGAACTAATATCAGTTCTTTCTGAAATCTTTCTAGAAAGTCTTACAGTCATCTGCAGGAATACTTCTGCCCGGTAGGGCATCTTGTTCATTATAAATCATCCATCCAAGGTACATTTTTCTTTGTGTAGTTGCACTTATTTGATGACTGCTTGCTTTCTTCTTTGAGAATGACCCGGCACTCACTTCCTGCACTCTTAAAATTTTTGATACTTTTTGATATAATAACGAACTAGATTAAGCTATTCGCATACAAAATCCTTTTAAGGCAATTATGTGTCCTTTTTCTTTTAGTCCTGATAATTCCAGGTCTTTATCGTCACTTCTTTAAACAGCAAACCTAAGTGTACTTCTGAATTACCCAGTTTTATTTGACTTCATTAAGGATAGTCAATACCCTCTGAAGTGATTTTTTTTAAAAACATTTTTTTGAATATTTCTCTTCAATTTTTCTTTTAAAATTCCAAATTACTTTGTAGTTATTAGCAAAAATTAAAGGCAAAGTAACTATTTGCTTACATAAGTAATTGATGTCTCAATAGCTGTAAATCATTTTATGAATGTTTGAAACTCTTTTTTTCTCAGTTCATTCATTTTTGCCAATATGTTAGTTATTGCTTTATTATCATTAACAATGACACCAGGTGGTTTTCTTTTTATCGTTTTAACTTTTCATACATTCTAACATCACCACATTCACAATAAAATCAGATTCAGAATGGAAGCATGCATTAGTAACACAAATTTTCAAATCGGGATCTGCTGATGACTATAACAATTACCGGCCAGTATCAATTCTTCCTGTTCTTTCTAAAATTCTAGAAAGATGTGTACATCAACAGTTGATGGATTACCTTGAAAACAACAACCTATTGTTCAGTCGGCAATTTGGATACCGCCGAAAGAGGTCTACAGACTTACCAGTCTCTTTTTGGATGATGTAAGGAAAGAGGTTAACAAAGGCAATTTAGTAGGTATAGTTTTTCTTGATTTATCGAAAGGATTCAATACAATTGGTCACAGTATCTTGCTTGAAAAACTATTGGCATATGGCATCAATAATGTCGAACTCGATTGGTTTACATCCTACTTGTTTAATCGAACCCAACAGGTTGTGATGGACAATGTTCCATCTAAACCGCAAAACATCATCTGCGGAGTGCCACAGGGGTCCATTTTAGGGCCTCTGCTGTTTCTAATATTCTTCAATGACTTCCATGAAACTTTGCTGAAGGCTCGTGCCATCCAGTTTGCGGATGATACAGTTATTTACTTTGCTGCTAACAAGCCCAATGTCATCGAAAATGTGTTGAATTATGAGCTGTCGTGTATTCATACATACCTGCAGGAGAATGATTTAGTGATAAATTTAAACAAGGGAAAAACAGAATCAATGATGTGTGGAACTTACCAGAAACTTAAAACGGTGTCTCAGCTTCAACTATTTTGTAACTTTATAGAGATTCATACCACCAATAGCTACAAATATTTAGGATCAACAATTGATTCAAAGCTACTACTAAACACAAATCTTGATAACCAGTATAAAAAAGCCTCAGGCAGATTACGACTTTTGAATGCTCTCCGTCCACAAATAGACGACGAAACAGCACTAACCATTTACAACAGTATGATTGTTGCACTTATTACCTACAACAGTATTATTAACTTAAATCTCAACTCGACACAAATTAAAAAGCTTGCTTCCATAGACAATTGTGAAAAATGTATGGTCAATAGTGAAAATGTCGTCCCAGTCTACCACAGAATTTTAATGCATACGTGTCATACTGTCCGAAAATGTTTAGACGGAAAATTGTTCATGGCTATTTCGAAAAGATGGAACATAATAAAACAACAAGGAATAATCGACGCTTGTTACGATTACCAAAATTCAAACTGGAAATTGAAAGGAACGGATTCTTTTACATTTATAATCAACTTCCTCTGGAAATTAGAAGAAAAGACGGTGCACAGGTTTATTCATCATTAAGAAAACATAAGATTTAGCCTCAGTTTTTAGATTTTACATTTTATAACATTTTAACATTTTATAACATTTTATAACATATTACATTTTTAACTCTTTTTTAACAGGACACATTTGTAAAGCAGATTTTATCTGAAATGTACACCCTGTATAAATATTGATAAATAAATAAATGAATAAATTGTCATTCAATTTTGTTTACTAAAGCGGTGAAATAAGAAAAAATCTTTAAATATGATTTTGGCTTGATGCTCAACATTTAAAGAGTTCTAATTCCCTATAGGAATGAGATATAACCATGTGGTTTTTTACATTTTGGTCAGTTGGCCTTTGTGGAAAAACGTTTGCCACAAATTTAGAAAAGAATCAAAATTCGTTACGTGAGGGAGAGTTGAAATTAAACAATCAATGTTTTTATAGAGTCATGAACAAAAGGCTAATGCCATGTATGGAACGCTGTTACTGCCTTATGTGTCAAAATTTCTTCTCTTTACGTGGATTCTTTATTACGTTAAATAAGTTTTAAATCGTGTTATGAGAGTTTATCATTACGTTATGAGAGTTTATTATTGTGTGATGTGCATTTTTCATGACGTTATCAAAATTTTGCATTACGTTCGCTGCGTTTTTCTTTGTGTTCGGAACTTTCTTCATTGTGTTTGGCAGAATTTCTTTAGGAAAGTTTTCATTATGATGCAACTTTTCATTATGTACTTTTTCGTTATGATATGGAGGAGAAGAGCAAAATATCTGCAAAGGAGGGTGCTAATTATATGATGCCATGTTAGAAAGCACCAAATTATTGAAGAAACAACAATCTGTTGGTATACTTACTTGTGTTACTTGTGTGCGTATTCGAAGTCTTGTTCAGGTAAGACGCTTCGTGAATCACGCTTCTGTCAGCTGATGAATCATAAACCTTGTGTGCAACTTTATTTTAAGGCATTTTATAGTTATGTTTATGCTAGTTCATGTTTTTTGTAAATTTTCATAAGATATTTTGACTATTTCTAGAGAAACAAAAGCTACAAAAAATAATGGCAAACACAGCGATTTCTTCAAGCTCTGAGCGAAACCTGAGATACCATTTCTGTTTAGGTGTAGTTTCTTTTACGATAATAATTTCCGATCTATGTTACCATGTTTGATGTGATAGAGGTTGAATTCTTCACAGAATTTTTCTATAACTTCATTTACAAGTTTAACTTTCTTATCAATGCCTGGTTTGTCATCACGAGTGACAACTCCTGATAAAACAAGTTCTGTGGCAGGACTATCTTCTTTAACCATATCTTACATGGTGAATAGATTTTTCCGTGTATCACAACCAGAAGTTATGTCATTTGTACCAACATTTAGTATTATTTTCTGGGGATTCTTTTTGATGACTGGCTTGATATAGTCAACCATATCAAATGAATCAGCTCCACGGAAATTTCTGACCACAGCTTTAGTTGATTTGGATGAAATCCCATTCCCGTCGATATCATTCAGTAGACTGTCTCCACATAGAAGCACAGTTTTTCTTTCTACAGTGGCGTTTTTGTTCTTGTTAACTTTCTGCTGTGATGCCATATCTGCTTGATGCGATAAAATATGACGATTATTGTTTCTTTCATAACCAGCGAGGCTTTGCAAACGTTCTTTTCGATTGTTTATCGCTAGGAACTTGTTGATAAACTCTTGATGCTTTTTCTTACGTATATCTGATAATTGGTCAATGAAATAATTATGGTGCACTTCTTCACTGACAGAGTTTAAATCAGATTCACTGTTAGTTACTATCAACTGTGGAGATCTGCTTCTTGATAATTTGTTTTGAAAATAATTTTTATCGAAGTTTGTTTGATCTTGCCGTGAAGGTAAAATTTGGTCGTTATGCATTGATGAATTCTTTAAAAATAAATCAATAATAGCATTTTTGGAATCTATCTCTTTTTTCAAGAATAAAATCTCCTTTTCCAAAAATTCGACATACTTGTCAGAATCAATCCTTGTAATATTGATTAATTCGTTGTTTCGACGAAACTTACGCATTTCCATTTTCATAGAATCTGTTAACGACTCCTTCAGATCTTGAAATAATTCATTTTTCATATTTGCCAATTTAAAATCGACACATTTATCTTGTATAAGATTTTCACAATTATTGATAGAACAATTATCAACTACCACATCTAGATTTTGGTCAATATTATTAACAACAGCGATACTTAAAAGATCAGTTAAATCTTGCGTTAAATATTGTGAGATTAAAAAGATAGAAAAACTATTTTTGTTAACACTTTGCTTCGTTTAAATGATTATCCTTTGCATGCTATTTTTCTCGATCTTTTGTTTTATCGTTGGTTCTTTTTCTCCTTTTGTAATATCACCTGTTTATTTTGATATAATTGCACGATTTGCACTTTTTTATTATAAGTTTCCTGTTTGAAAAAGATCGACTTTATTTTGTGATACAAACTAACAAGTGATATATTTTCTTGAAAAAGGACGACACAGTTCTACGACATGTCTAATTTTATTACGTTTCGCTCAACACTGTGTCACTCAACACTCAACATTCGTGTCGTACTGTTTTGTAAAACTATCTGATGATGCTCATCCGTAAAAGATATTCTAATGAAACTCTAAAGTGTTTACGAAAACTGGAAAGACATGAATTTAAACTTCGTAAAGTGCAGCTTGACTTAGCCTTTCTGGAAACATATGCACATAACAATATTATTCCGAACTTTCTTAACTTTCGCTTATCCAACAAAAATTTGAAGTCTTCTAAAACATATCGTATCTCGCAGTTTCGATTTTTAAGAGATGAAATTAAACAAAATAAAGCTACAAGTCCGACAACACAAGAAAGATTTCGAATTTCTCAAGAATAATTTGAAAGAATGTATGTCTTTTCTGGTTTTCACCCACATCTCATGCCTGTTCACAACTTCCAACGACAAAAAGATTAAGAATCATCAACAAATTCAGGACAGAAAACTAATCAAGTTACTGATAGGACAATCTTCTAACTCATGGCCATGATCCTGATAAAGTTATCTTCAATTTTTCGTCTTACATTCTAACCGAATCAGATAAATCGTTATTATGCAAAGGACAAAGGACTTTTGCATTCAACCGAAAGAATTAAGATATGAGGACTATCTATCATCGTTTGAGCTTTTATATTGTGACATCAAAAATCTGGATTTACAAAAAGATGACCTTGAATTTATCAAATGTCGACTAAAAGACTCAGCACTAGGCTCTTTTCGATCTCTTAAAGATATACCACGGATCAAAAATCTAACACTGGAAGAAATAAACTCTTAGAAGAATTTGATTAATCGCACTGACATCGTTATTCAAAAGTCAGATAAAGGAAATTCTATTGTATTGGTTAACTGAGAAAATTATGTCACAGGTGTTACTGAATTATTGAATGATCCATCTAAGTTCGAACATATTCAGCTTAATAAAGGTACTGAACTAAATCTATATATTAATAGCCGATTCTCCGTCTGTCTGTTTGTTTGTTTGTTTGTCTGTAAGTCACGCAAAATGGTAGATTGAGTTGTGAGTGAAATTATTTCTTTTTTGTATGCGACGTGAGTTCGAAGCAAATACATTGCAACCCCAATCGAATGTGACTTTTTTTTGGCTGATGAACGAATAGGAATAACGTTTTGTTTTTATCATTATTGTTAGTTTTATATTCCACGTTGACTTGGCTTTGAAAACAGTACATCAACTAAATACAAAGAAACTAACTGATTAAACATTTTGGACAAAAAGCAGCAGTGGCAGAACGTGGCAGCATATGTTCAGTTTGCCACTAACTCTTGCCTGACTGGGTGAAATTTTTTTTTGAGCAATCAAAATGTTTAAAAACCGATAGGTAAAAAAAGAGTATCATATAAAAACGAAATGTTTTTTTTTTTTCTTGCTTTTGTCGTAATAGTTGTCTTAATTTCTTTTAATCGATTTCTTTTTTCATTTAGCACGTGCATTTTTTCTCTCCTCCCGTGTGAACATTTTAAGAAGAGAAACCATTTTCGACCTGTTTGATAGCACCCATGTTTGAGCGCGTAACTTTTTTAAAAAAGCTTTTTTACAAAAGCTAATAAAAAGTGGAAGTTCTTCCTACGTTTTGAAGGCATTGTTGTACTGATTAACGATTGGTTTTAAAAAATAAATAAGTCACACATCATGAAAAACCTGAAAAATAGTTAATGTAACACTGATGTAACACTGACTGCACACCAGAGGTTGTGACTTCCAATCTTTTCCAAGTTGTATGAGCCGTTTATGAAGTAATTTGCCGTTAATTGATACAGTGTGATACACAGAGCAGGTGAATATGGGCGGCGAGCGACGCCGCCTTGGCGGCTAGTTATATAATAAATGTTGAAAAGAAAATTAACTCAATTTTGAAAGAATTATTGAAGAATAAGAGTATTTCTGATCAAGTATATAGTAAGCTTTCTCCTTGTGGCTCACGTCCAGGAATATTATATGGTTTACCCAAGGTACATAAACCACTGAAAGATGGCAGACCCAAATTTAGACCTATTTTGTCTGCTATTGGTACTGTCACCTATCAGATAGCTAAGTTTCTTGTACCGTTTCTTAAGAGTCTTTCTGTTAATGAGTATACTGTTAAAGATACTTTCCAATTTTGTGGAGATATTTTAAACCTGGATTGTAATTTATTTATGGCTAGCCTTGACGTTGATTCTTTATTCACCAACATTCCACTAGCTGAGACTAATAAAATTTGTATTGAGTCATTATTTGAACACACTGACAGAATCGATGGTTTATTGAAGTCAGATTTCACTAAATTGCTCAATACAGCAACATCCCAGTCTTCTTTCATTTTTAACCCTTTGGGCGCCAGGGGGTCCATATATGGACCCCCAAAAAGATTACGTAATAAAACAGCGACCATTGCTTTGTTTCTGCTGAATTTTTTTTTGTGCAGTCTCAAAGTATCACGGAACTCAAAATACACTAATTTGATTGGGTATTTTAGATAGAAGATACAAAAATTAAGTTTCAAAGTAGTGAAATTTAAAAAAAACAACATTTTCAATATGGCAGACAAACCAAGTGGTGGTGGAAATGGTTCTGTTGCAAATAAGCCTTTTAAACGTACTAATTTGACCTTGCAAGAAGTTTTAGATGCAGTTCTTAATGATGATGATGATTTAAGTGATGATGATGTACTTGGTGAGAGTTCTTTGGATGAAATCAGTGGGAGTGAAAGCGATGAAGAAGTACCAATTCGATTTGTTTCCGAAGAAGATGCATGTTATATGGTCAGTTGTCTTCTTTTTGATGTTGGTTTTACTGAGAAGGGATTGGATATATAAATATAATTTCATCATTTTAATGTTACTTTTCTTTCAGGCTGACATCCTTGATAATCGAGTTGATAATGATGAATTTGTTCACGACAACAATGCTGACGACAAAGATGAAAATGATAATAACTTCATAGCAAATAAATGCTACTGAGAGTGATATCACTGATGAAGAACTACCTAGTCCTGAAAGTAGTGATGATGAAGTTGTTTGTGGCGGTGGTGTGCATGCATGTGGACGCGGACGGGTACGTGTTCGTGGTGGCAGACGTGTTCGTGGTGGTGGACGGGTACGTGTTCGTGGTGGTGGTGGTGTACGTGGACGTGGTGTTCGAGGTTCTGGTCATGGTCGTGGTGTACGTGGTGGATGTGAAAAGAGAGATGGTAATTTTGAATGGAAATATTTGACAGAGGATTTTGTGAATCCTAACAACACGCAGTTTTTAGAATTTGTTGGAATGAGTCGTGAGGCAAGAATACCAGAGACGCCGCTTCAGTTTTTGGAGCTCTTTTTCACTAATGAAATTTTTGAACAAATTACTGAAGAGACTAATAAATATTATCAATATATGAATGATAATTCAGGAAAGACTTTGAAACCTTTCAAAAGTGTAACTGTTCCTGAAATGAAAGCTTCCTTTGGACTGGTTATCGCTATGGCAGTGGGAAAGCTTCCAACGTATGATGATTATTGGAAAGGAGGACTCTTTCAAATGCCGTGGTTCCAATCCATAATGAAGCGACAAAGATTTCGAGATATTTTGAGATATCTACATATAGTTGATAACAAAGAGGCAGTGGATAAGGATAATCCAAACTAGAAACTAAACTGATTTATAGGAATTTTTGGGAAAATTTTTGATTTTTTCGTATTTTGATTTTGTTGAATACCTAAAAAAGTACTTGACATTTTTGAAAAAAATCTTTTTTATATGAAAGCTTATATGTTTGGCTAAATAACATGGAAGGATGGAGGCTGAAAATAGATTAGTTGAGAATCTAGGTTGAGTTAAAATTGTATTTTTTTCTTAAAATTTTTGTTGTTGTTTTTTTGGTTGATATATTACGTCATCGTTGTTGCTATGGTGACATTTTAAAAATTTTTAGATTCCTTCTTTGTATTCTATAAAATACTAGCTTTTCAAAAATATATAGCTTGTTAGGGTTTACTTCAACACACATTGAGCTATGGTTAATTTTATGAATCCTATAATTTTTTTGGTAAAAAAGTCAAAAAAACTCTGGCGCCCAAAGGGTTAACAATAATTTGTACGGCCAGTTAGATGCTGTAGCCATGGGATCCCCACTGGGACCTATTTTAGCTAATGCTTTTCTTTGTTTTTACGAAACCAAGTGGCTTAGTGATTGTCCCAGCACATTCAAACCAGTATTTTATCGGAGGTATGTTGATGACATTTTCGTCTTATTTAAGTCTCCTGATCATGTTAAGCCTTTTGTTGATTATATGAATACTAAACATAGCAGTATAAAATTTACTTTTGAGATTGAAAATTTAGGTAGTATGTCTTTTTTAGATGTTAAAATATCCAGAGAGTTAGGTAAATTTGTTACATCTGTCTATAAAAAAAGCACTTTTAGTGGTATATACACCAATTTTACGAGTTTTATTCCTGAAAACTTTAAGCATGGGTTAATATTTGGTTTATTGTTTAGATGTTTTCTATCTGCTCTGATTTAAGCAAATTCCATACAGAAGTCGTCAGTCTTAAGTCTATCTTGTATAAGAATGCCTATCCTAGAGGTTTTGTGGATAATTGCATTAAGAAATTTGTCGATAAAAAGTTAACTGTTAAGGAATGTGTCACCACAGTTCCCAAGAAAGAACTTCTTTTATGTCTGCCATTTTGTTGGACCAAGTCATTAGAACTTCACAGTTAGCTCGTCAGTATGGTTAAGTCCAATTTACACATGTGCAAACTTAAAGTTATCTTTAAGTCGAATAATAGACTCAGTAGTATGTTTCGTTTTAAGGACAAAATTCCCAAAGAGTTACGCTCGCTTATTGTTTATAAGTTTACGTGTGGTCGATGCAATTCGACCCATTATGGTAAGTCCAAACGGCATTACCATGTTAGAATCTGCGAGCACTTAGGGATCTCTCCTTTGACTGGCAAAAATCTCAAACCACGTCAACAAACTGCCATTTCAGACCACATTTTACTGTGTGATCACGTACCGTCTGTCGAGGAATTTACAGTCATAGGTTCGGCCACCAACAATTATCTTTTAGAAATTAAAGAAAGTCTTCTCATCTCTAGGGACGAACCCAAACTTAATAAGAATACCTCTTCTGTACCGTTGTATTTATTTAATCATTAAAATATTGACGGGTCATTTATCTTGTCATTGTTATTTTGTAATTTATTCATTTCGGTTTTTATATAAAATTCGTGTCGTACTGTTTTGTAAAACTATCTGATGATGCTCGCAGTGTTGAGCGAAACGTAATAAAATTAGACATGTTGTAGAACTGTGTCGTTCTTTTTTGTAAGTTTAATGGATATGTCACTCAACTCATCATATGATACATTTTTCTTTAATGAAAGGAAGGCGTTGAAGAACTCCTTTTACAAAATTCAACATATGAGTATGAAGCTCTGCAAAATAAATGTTTAGATCATAGAGAAACAGTCAGCTCATAAAACATACGTAAAGCGTCTCTGGTGGAGTCTGTACGGTTGTGAACAATGTGGGAAAAAAGTTCTAGTCCACTAGGTTGATTTTCTGTAAATAAATGATGCCACGATTTGTACGTGTGTTCAGTAGTCGCCAGGGGATCTATTCCAAACGATGCGTCTCGAGATAAATTGCCTCCTAACTCTTCATACATTTTTACAGCCTCAGGTGTGGTTGGTACAAGACCTTCAGTTAAAGGGGCAGTATTTTTTGTGGCTCGTATATTTTCAATGGGAACACAACCTTGCGTTCCAGGAATTCTATGATAATTCCATGAATTTATGAGCATCGTGGCTGTATCACTGATTACATAATTACACAACCAGGAAACGCAATACTTAAATATTGGATCATTAGTGTCACAATCATAGTCTTCAATTATTTCCAGAAATGCTCTCTTTACAGGATAGTTAACCGTTCTGTTAAGTTCAGGCCAAAATCTTTCAAATGTATAGTTTCTTGTTGATGGGGTTTGTTTCCAAGGTGATCTGTAAATGTTCTTTCGATGGGATTTTAAAAGTTCCTGAACAAATATACATAGACTAAACTCTTGGTCATGGTCAACGCTTAGTTGCTCCCATAACCCATATTGTAATAGAGCTTGTCTAAAACATATTCATATATTAAAATAGTTTTTTTTCACTTCCATTGATACAAATCCACAAATCATTCGAGAATATCCATCAATGGCAGCTACATGTGCACAACCTAAATCTTGTCCAATCTTTTCATTTTGATCCATGTGTATTTTGTATCCAAAATACGGAGCAAAGTATGGAACTGGATTAGTTTGGACCAAAACATCTTGCTTCTGGAGCTATTCTTTGCATATATTTTGATATTCTCCTCTGTGAAACAACTCCTGAAAGTTAGAACATATGCTACCCTGCATCATACATCTGCCATAATGATGACCAAAACTGTTAATATGGTCAGCAACAATCATGTCAAGTTCTTCATCTGTCAACCTAGTGATATTATGAGCATTGCAAAATCTCCTCATACTTCTTTTACTAATGCTGTGTTGTCCAGGATACAATGATTTATAATACTCCGCGATATTCCGATGAGTTTCACCACGTTTTACGAATGTTTTGACATGTTCTACATTGGCAATTTCTTCCAAAGCTGCCATTTTGTTTTGAAGTGAGGCTATCGTAAGACGTAGATGAACATTTCTCAGTTTCGATCGCTTTCACGGTTTTGAATGAGCTTCAGATTTAATGTCTCAGAAACCAATTTTAGGTCTCAGAAGCTGATTGCAAATTTAAGATTCAAATTTCAAATCTACAATATCGGCATTTATGTCATTAATTTTGAAATTTCAAATGGAGACCTAAATTTAGGATTGGCCGTAAAGGTACCCTCATAGTGAAGGCCATAATGTAGCAAAAACGACTTTCGCTCAATGAGACTTGTTAAAAGCAAACTTTTTATTTATATTCGAAATTTGTGTCTCTTTGCTATTATCTTTATCAGTGTGTAAAGTATATCGAATCTAAGTAGTAGAAAACCATCCCGATTCTCATTACACCCACTAACTCTAATAAATTTCAGTAAATGATGCCTACATACATACACAAAGAAGCTTATATAAAGAAGTAAAAAGGATAAACTGGCCTTCATCATCATCACTTTCCAATTCAATTTCTTCACCCTCATTGCCAGTATTTAAACATTCCTTGCATTTGCACATATCAGTGCATGGCAAACTGTGTTTTCGACATCGACATCGATTGCTCAAGCAATCAGTTTTGCAACCACAAATACTCAATTCAATCATTGCCAATGGCGCAGGCAAACTATCAGTCATAATTGGAATCAATTTTTCAACTTCTCTTTCCCAACCATATCCTTCAGGAGATGGTAGACCTTGTACAGACTGCATTGCCCTTCTAAGCACGAAAGTGACAAAATGAGATCTAAAGATTTTGTACTTAAGAGCTGACATCGTAGGTGGCAATCGCTCTGAGTCAGTTTGAAACTTAGAGAACAGATACCATCGAAGGTCTGGTAATTTGGAAATATGCTTGGGACATCTTTCTCCTCCATACAACTTGACCACAAATTTTTCCAATGCTTCCAATGTTTCCAAAGAAGGAAGATTCACTCCTTCCCCAAGACGCCCCAGCACATTTAGTACATCTTCATCAGATTGCAAAAATACGTCCCAGCAAGTCCTTTTGGATTTAGAATGGAGCTTCCCAGTTTGATCACAGCCGGTAAAGGTGTGAAACCCAAGCAGTGCAGTCACGTGTAGTGGACCGAGGCTTTAGCAGAATTTACGGATTTCTAGGTGTCGAAGACTTGAGCCCTTGAGGTAATGACGTAGCGGATGCCTAATAACTCGAATCTGTCAATGATTTTTTCTGAAAGGTAAAGTGTTAGGTCTTGTTTCGTCTCAATGTGGGAAAAAAATTGCTTAAGGCTTGTATTTTCAATGCTTGCATCATCTGGCACTTTATATCTCACCTAGAGACAAAGGAAGCAATACAACAGTCCAACGTCTTTAAATAGCTTTTCAAAAGAGAATCATGTTCAGTTATTATCCTTTCATTACAGAATTGTGGTTAAAATTATGTGATCCTAACTGCTATTGCTTATATCGGTAGGTATTTATTTTATAGAATTAATAAATAAGTACCTCATTGCCGGACGTGCGATGGTTGCGAGTTCTTACTTTTAATGAATTTTTTATGTAGCGGTCGAATACCAAATGAACTTCATGAAAACCTTTGCTGATTGAGGGTATTCTCTTAATGAATGATTCAGCAAAATCCTAGTGTGGCAAAAAGTTGAGTTCAATATAAAGTCAGAAAACATATTTCATGTCCTGAATGATGAACCAAAAAAGAATATCTTACCAAACATGTTAGCATCTCTTTGTCTTTAATAATTTGATTGACAACAGCCATACCATCGATGACTATTACATTATAATCTTCCTCGCAAGACTCATCAGGTGAAACAGATGGTGAAGCATCTTCAAATTCAGATGACAAGGTGGCAATCATCCAATTTTTGTTTCCTCAAAAACTTGAGACAACGCCCTACAGCGATCAAGGTGTCCATACAAATATTGCTCTTCACAGAGAATGATGCCGTTGGATGAAGGAAATGATTCACTTCGTGGATTTGGCTTTTCGCATCTTACCATTGCATTTGAAAATGGGTCTTCTTTAAATCTAATCGATGTAGTTGATGTTCTTTCTATTGTTGGTTATTTTGAGCCATCATTTTTGTTGTGGCGTTTGCTATTTCCGTTTCGATCTTCATGATTCGGTCATAAGAAATTGTTAAATTCAATATCGAAAGACAATCAATAATTCTTTTACTCCTTGTTTCCTTGTGAATTTGGAGCCTTAGCCCCACTGAGAATGGTATCTCTACATGCATTCTCGAACGAAATCTTCTTGATTCTCTAGCAGGTTTATAAGACATCTGCCGTTGTGTTTTTGTTGACTTCATTATGATTTGACATTATGTTGTTCACAGTTACATCCATTTCCTTTTTATATCTCTCATCAGAATCGGTAATACGATATTTAGTTCCATAAATAACCCACTGAATCAGCTTTTGAAGCGATTTTACTGACTCGAATCCTGAAAAATTACCGGTAAAATACCATGGTTCATGTGCTACTATGTCTTTCCTGACACGCCTAGCACATTCTGCTATTACAAGAAAGTCATCGCTCTGGTAATAGTCAACTGCCTTAGCAAGTGTTCCAGCGAAGCATACACGTTCAGGTTCTCGAGGATTGTTTGCTTTAGTAAAAGTTATGCAACTTATACTTTTCTTAGGTTGTACTATTGTATGTTCATCGAATTCTAAGTTAGTAATGTTTTCATCAGTGGCATCACTAGATCTTTCAAGTCTTTCCTTCAATCGTGATAACTTAGTTTTATTGGTAGCTTCTTTATAGCATTCACTGTGGTAAGTTGCATTGCTATTCTTCTAACCCTCTATACTGAAGTTACTAAGTTTTTCATAAGATGCATATCCGAATGTAACTCTCTCGTCAATAGTATCTACCAGTTTTTTCAGTGTTTCCTCTTTTGAATTCTTCACAAGCTTAGAACAGAAAGATTAATACAGTTGGTACAATATCATTAGTATAGAACACTGTGTTATGTAAGCTGCTTTACTAAAACAAATTAATCTATTAGTCAGGTTTTTAAATACTCAAGCTAAGATCAACTAAACAAAAGTTCACAACCTCACCTTTTTCTTGGGCTGATCATGCTGACATATCATGCATTTAGAAAAACCCCTATTCATTTTTAACTATCTACATTCATAATTCCCGTTAGAAGAGCTATAAGACATTTGACTAACAATATTCTTCACAACAAATACAATAACAAATTCTCGCGTCCCTCTACTCGTCACTACAAGTCTCTACTCTTTGCTTTGATTATTTCAATTACATAATTTCAAACACAAAACACTATTGATTTTCGTAAAGGGACGGCACTGCATTGCAGGAGATTAACGGGGGTCGTATTTAGCAAAGCGACAAACAATACAAAAATTTAACAGGTTTGCTATAAAATAAAACCCATCTTAAATTTTAATAATTAACTAATTAGTCATTCCCAAAAAATAATTTCACTATAACATCGTCTGTTTCAGAACTGTTATATATAAGTGAAACGCCCAAACCCCCGGATTTTATGAAAAATAAAACCCATCATAACTCGTTAGGACTTTATTTTCAAAACATAGTTTTTTAGTGTTTTTTTCTTGTTTTCACAAGGTCTTTCCAATGGTGTCAATGGTTTTCAAAAATTTTCGAAGAAAAAAAAATTCCTACAGGAAATTTGATGACATCATATCAGGTGATCAAAGGGGTAATTTTTTTGGCACCATGATTTTTTTTTCAATGTTTCCATCAAAGTAACCCATATAAATAAAAAGTATACTTTTAACAAGTCTCGTTGAGCGAAGTTACATTATGGCCTTCACTATCATTTTTAACATTAAAAACGTTAAAACGTTTTATTGTTTTAGAACTTGAATTTTTTACTTTCAGGTTGCTCCACAGTAAACATAAAGTTAAGAAAGTTCAAAAAGAACCTAAAAAACGATATTTAATTCTTAAAATTTTTAAAGGAAGACCAGACACTGAACACAATAATCACTTTCACTCATAGTCGGTGAGCAATGACTTGGGCAGCTGTTTAGCTAGGAAGACGACACTAAAGGCCGGTTTCCATATCAATTGCTGTGGTCGCGCGTATGAGCGTACTGATTTTTTATTCAATCGCACACATCATTCATCAGTTCCTCACAGAACCTTAAAATATTATCAAATTGAAGTCTATAAAGATAACTAAAAACATTGTGAAGTCTTTTAAAAAAAGAATAATTAAGGTTTTCCCAGATCTGACATTTTCTGTAAAAATTATCCATTTTCAACGCCTTTCGCCGAGTGAAAATACATCTTTACGAAAATAAACATGAAACTTTTCCCCGAGGATTTACAAGATAGCAACTGATTTTAATAACGAATTACAGCCACCAGTCATTACTGACATTATGTATTATGGATTAAACTGTATTCCAGGATTTAAATTCTAACGTAACACTTATATTCAATGCAATTTATAGCGTAAATATTTATGACGCGGTCCTTGGACGACTTTATTCCATTGATTCTAGACCAACTAAGAACTCTTCCTGGACAACGGAAGGCTAAAGTGTTATGAGCAGGTTGAGTAATTGAGAATGTTTTTTATAAACAAAACTTAAAAATCATTTTCATCTTTTTTTATGTAACAACGTTTAAACGTTTTTTCAAAAGCAAAAAAAACAACAACGTTTTTTACGAAAATGAACGTTTTATCATTTGTTATCAAAATCCCCTGAAACGTCACATATGCTGGAAATGCCAGATATGTCACATTTACTCCTATCTTGGTTCAGCGTTCTATTGCTTCAAGTATACTCGCCAGATATTCCACGACCATATATAGTGATTCGTCTTAATTCATAAATTATTATAAGTTATTTCTCTGGTAATTATAAAGTTTCACCCAGACACACATATAAATGTAAATACTACAACAGAGTTTACTGATATTGAATTCCAAATCAGAGAATATTTTTCAATATTGATGGATATATCTTGTCTACATTTTTTGTTGTTAAACATTCCAATTTGATCACAAAAGGGAACTAAGATTGTGTATTTTTGTATATACTCTTCTAATAGACAAATTCCATCATGATGATGTATACTGTTTGATGTCTCATTGCATTGACGTTATTAGAAATTATCAAAGCCAATTTTTTCTGCACACACATTCCCTGTCAGCATAAAAGTTAATATATACATACGGAGCGTGCAAATCATTTCCCATGAACAATAATAAGCTTGCAATAAGAATTCAAAATGGGTAGTAAATCTCTAAAGGGACCTATTATTATGAATAAAATTTTGTGGGACAACGAAAATAACATTAGATTTTATCATTATCATTGGACTGTTATGTCTTGTGTTGTGTGTGGAAATAAAAACAGCTAAGTGGATCAAAATACAACACCAACTTGAATAAACATGACTTGAATAAACATGTCTTAAAGATAAAAAGGCATGGAGAAGAAATAACAGTTTTCTTATTTTATTCCTGACAGATAGATACACACCAGAGATGCACAACTTTCCGAAGCTTTGATCTAAATCTAAATTTTCAAAAGTATCAACAAGTAATATTCTCAGCTATAAATGTTCAACTTACAATGTTGTATTTGCAGTTTCCCAGTTGGAAGTTCATGACAAACCTCAAAGCAAAAATTAAGGGTAAGCGAGAAAATCAAGATTTTTGGTATGTCCTGTAAGAAATTTCTGCGATTGACGGCAGCCGAATGCATCTCTCTGTTAGTATTTTGATGACAATATTTGATCTTGCAAAATGAGCTTCATTCCACAAAAAGCTACACTCCGCAAAAACATGGTGACCAAAAGTGGAAGGAAAGGTGACAGAAATTATTTAAGGATGGGCATCAGGGGTGCCGCTTCTATCTTGCAATTAAATGAAGAAAAAAATTTTTATCAAATGAAGAAAAATACATGTGCAGTTCTGTATCATTGTTGCGACTTTCCTGACAAAGCTACATGGCCGAACAGTTGGTGCGAATGGCAAAAGACAGAAAAAGATGATGGAGACTCCAACTATGTGCACAAAGTTAATTTACCTGTTTGGGTTCGTGAAACAATACTTAAGGATTCTGACGACCTTAGTGATGACAATCTTCTTAAATAGTGTACTCATGGTAAAACACCAAATATTAATGAGGCATTGAACAATATCAATTTGTATTGTTGCCCCCGAAACAGTTTTGTCAGAAAGTCAACATAACAAACGGGAGTAGCTTCAGTAGTGCTACACATTAATGAAGGAACTGGTGGTACAGTTTACTACAGGTCTCGAGCAAGTCGGACGTATTCATGGAGCTCTGATTATTTTTTTTCTTTTCGCGCCGAACATGTAAGCCTTTTGTCTCACATTCTCTTCCGTATGAATCATTTGGTAACGTATCAAGTTGGAAAGATTAAGACCATATATCAATATGGGACCTAAAAGAATGACTGACGACAAATTGGTGGAAATAATTAAAGCAACTATAAATGAATGGTTTGTCCATTTTCTCAATATTCGGATATTCTCAAAGATATTGGCGTCGAAACAAACTCTTCAATGATTGAGGCTTGCCATCGTTTGCCTGTGAAGCATGGTTATAAATCAACAATGATAAAATTTGTAAACAGGAAACTATGTGAAGTTGCTCACAGGAATAAAAAATACTTGGTAAAAATAAAGCAGGCTTCTCTGATGATGTCAATTTATATATTAACGATAACGATCTGTCCGTACTACCAACGTCTTTCATGGAAGTGTTGCAAATTAAAACAAGCAAACAAAATCAATAATACATGGTCAGAAAATGGTACGATTTACATAAGAGTAAAGGAGGGTGATCGCTACGAAAGAATTACTTACAAAAATGATCTAGAAAGTTTAATTCCCGACTTTTTAGACGAAAGTTAAATACTTTATTTGAATGAGTAATATTAATTTTAGTATTACCACTGCTCTTGGCTTGTTTTTACATTTATTTATTTCTGGTATTTACTTCAGTGCAATATGGCACTTTCACAGTGGTAAGAGTTTGGTTATGATGCGATTTTGGCTTGTCAAATTTTGAACTGATTTTTTTTAGTCATTGCGGTAAGAAATGTTTTGCTAGGTTTACTCATTTTTGAGGTTAGCTAGCCAACTAGCAAGCATAGTATCTAGCCAATTCTCTCTGTGTTTTTACTATCTTTGTTTTGTTTTCTGTTGTGTTTAGGTGAATGATAAATTTTCCCTGTGGAATTTGTGGGAGATCTGTCAACTCAAATCAAGTCTATTCAATGCGACATCTGTAAATATTGGATCCACTTGAAATGTAATGGTCTTATGTCTATTGACTATATAGCTCTTCAGTCCTCTGATGAAGATTAGTTTTGCAACTTATGTGTTTCTAACAACCTCCCCTTTGGTTTTAACTTCCAGCTCAGAAGCGTGTCATCGCTTACCGCCAACGAAAAAGAATAAAAATAAAAAAACAATAATAAGGTTCGTTAACCGAAAAAAAGCAGAAAAAAGTCTTTTTAACAAGAAAAACCTTTCCAAAGTTAATATGGTTGATCTGGAGTTCCCTGAGGACACTCGAATTTTCATAGGTGAGAACCTTAATGCGTATTTTCGTGAACTGGGTTATCTCTGCAGAGAACTAAAGAGAGAGGGTTTCATCAACAAATTCAAGTTTCAAAATGAGGCGTTTTTCATCAAAATCAAATCGAACAGTGAAACCCAAGAGAAAATTGTACATAAGGATGAATTGTACGATCTTTTTTATGACTTTTTCTTTCCTGAGGAGCTTGAGAATTATGACGTATTAACATAGTTTATTTTCTGGCGCCTTGCGTAAGTTCACTTTTTTGTTGTTGCTGTAATTTTCTATCTCTTTTGCTCAAGTTCGCAAATCTCTCTCACATTAATTCTGGCGCTCTATGTTTCAAGTCATAATGGCGTCGTTGCTACTATATGGTATACCCACGCTCAAAGTCAGTCGACGTCTATTCGCTGTGTCTGGTTATTTCCAGTGCTATTTTCAGTGTTTTTTTATTGTGATAGGTCCAATTTTTGTATTTTCATCTTTAAAACCCTCAGATTCTGTTTTTTTTTAGCAATTTGATATTTTCCTGTGTTTGTACTATATACTCTTATTGTTTATCTCTCTCCTCCACATTTTTGTTTATATGTCGAGTTTTCCATGTCCTATCTGTAAAAAAACTGTTGGTGACTATTGCAAATCTATTTTTTGTGATGCCTGTAAGTCGTGGGTCCATGCAAATTGTGTCCCCTTGACTTCAGCCGATTTTAAAAATCTTGCTAAATGCAATGATGCTTGGTTCTGCCCTTCATGTATTAATCATATTTTTCCTTTTAACAAAGAAATCAGCAACCCTTCTACTGCTGGCAACATCACTCATAGGATGAATCCCCTTATAGATCAACTTAACAACCTTTACACAAGTGAAAACTTTAATGAGACTGAAGATTGTAAGTATTACAGCACTTCGGACTTCACCTCAAGCTTTATGAACTTCAACTCTGCTTTCTCTGCCTTTCACTTAAATATCGCTTCCCTGAATAAACATTATGACGAACTTTGTGACCTTTTGGCTCAACTACAATTTAGTTTTGGTGTTATTGCAATCTCTGAAACTAGATTCCGCAAGGACCATCCATCTGCCTCTAACATTAGATTACCTGGCTATTCACATATCCAGGTTGATACAGAATCTTCTGCTGGTGGTGTTCTTCTCTACATCTCAAATAAACTTAATTATAAACCTAGAGAAGACCTCTCAAAAATCATGTATCAAGTTAACCATCTTGAATCTGTCTTTGTTGAAGTTTGCAGAGAAAAGAGAAACAACATCATCATAGGAAGCATCTACCGACACCCTAGTATGTCTATTCAAGAATTTATTAATCTTTTTGTCTCTCCTTTCCTACACAAAGTTTCTTCGGAAAATAAACTTGTTATCTTGCTAGGTGATTTTAATATCAATCTACTCAACTCTGAATCTGACACTAGCATTTCTTCTTTTCTTGATGTCTTGGGCTCTTACTTGATTATTCCCAAAATTACTCTTCCCACTAGGATCTGCCCTGGTTCAGAAACTTTGATTGATAACATTTTCATCTCTTCTTCTGATTACTGTTGGAAATCTGGTAATATTTTGTCCAGTATCTCTGATCATCTTTCTCAATTCATCATCTTAGACTCGTATGAATCTAATAAATCTTCATCATCATCCTATTATTTTAAAGACTGGAAGAATTTCAACCGTGAGGATTTTATTTTAGATTTTCTATCAATCGACTGGAAAAGCAGACTGAAACTTGAAGCTGGTGATGTTGACTTTTCCTTTAATACTTTCTTTGCAATCATTGATGCTCTTGTTGACAAACATGTTCCACAAGTCAAGTTGACTAAGAAACAAATTAATAACTCTCGCAAACCCTGGATCACTGGCGGCTTAATAAAATCTATGCATAAACGTGATAAACTCCTTCAACTATATATCAAGACAAAAAATCCTGATGTTAAGTCTCAATATCATGAACAATACAAAACTTATCGAAATCATATTGTAGCCCTATGTAAGCAAAGCAAAATTAATCACTTCAGTCAGTACTTTCAAACTAATTCAAACAACATTCGTAAAATTTGGGCTGGTGTTAGAGATCTAATCCAATGCAAATCTAAATCCACTGCTTCTATCTCTCTATCTGTTAATAACACCATTATTTCTGATCCTTTTCTTGTATCACAATCTTTTAACGATTACTTTTCCTCTATAGTAGATACTATTAGATCCAAAGTTGGATTCACGCCTCACAATTTCAAACATTATCTCAGTAACCCTATCAATCACTCTGTGTTTCTACGTCCTGTTACTCACCAGGAAATTTTATCCCAAATAAGTCAATTAAAATTCAGTAAATCCTCTGGCCCTAATAGTATCCCGCTACAGATCTTACACCTTTTGCCTCAAGACATCTCTCACATACTTTCTGATCTTTTTAATCTGTCTATATCTTCTGGTAAATTTCCATCCATTCTGAAAATCTCCAATGTTATCCCTGTCTTTAAAAATAAAGGTTCTCCTCTTATTCCCTCTAACTACCGCCCAATATCTTTGCTCTCTAACATTGAAAAAATTTTTGAAAAATTAATTTACTCTCGTCTTATAAACTTTCTTGACAAACACAAAGTCATTTACAAACGCCAATATGGTTTCCGGAAAAATCATTCTACAACTCACGCTCTTTTAACTATCATTGAGCGTATTCGCCAGTCCCTTGGCTCTGGTCAATTTGCTTGTGGAGTCTTTGTCGATTTACAAAAAGCATTTGACACTGTGGATCATAATATACTTTTATCCAAACTTAAGCACTATGGAATCAGAGGCATTGCCAACGAATGGTTTCAGTCTTATTTATCCAGTAGATCTCAATCTGTTACTGTTTCTAACATATCTTCCAAACCTGCGCTAATCAAACATGGTGTTCCTCAAGGATCTGTGCTTGGCCCTCTCCTTTTTCTAATATACATAAATGACCTACATATGTCACTGATCTTTTCAGAAGCTCATCACTTTGCTGATGACACAAACCTAATCAGCTTTAGTAATTCTTTGAATTCACTCACTAAACAACTAAACCTAGACTTACGTAAACTCTCATATTGGCTTAATGCCAATAAGATTGTTCTTAACCAAAACAAAACTGAATTCATTCTTTTTAGATCCCCAGGCAAACCTAATCCTACTCTCTTTAGACTAAAACTTCATGGCAGATGGTTGTACCCAAGTCATTCTATCAAATACCTTGGAATATTCCTTGACCAAAATCTATCCTGGAATAAACAAATTTCGAGTCTCTGCATCAAATTGCGCAAAGCCAATGGGGCACTTTGTAAACTTCGTCATTTTGTTTGTCAGTCGGTTTTGAGGTCAATCTATTTTGCAATTTTTGACTCTCACTTGAGATATGGTTGTCAAGTATGGGGTCTCATCAAAACGTCTAACAATAACAGAGTTTTTATTTTACAAAAGAAGGCTGTTCGTATAATCACCTTTTCAAATTTTAGATCTCCCTCAATTCCCATCTTTCATGATCTTAATATCCTCCCTATCTTCTCCCTTGTTAAGGTTCTCAACAACACATTTGTCTGCAATTATTTAAATTCAAACCTCCCTGACGAAATCTTTCAAGTTTTTAAATTCTCACCTGCCTCCACCTCTCATGAACACAACACACGTTTCAGTAGCTCTGGAGGGTTATCAATTCCTAGCATCAAAACTAATGTATTTGGCAAAAATTCCCTAACATTCCAGGCAATTAAATTTTGGAATCAACTTCAATCATCTCATCCTGATATAATTCTTCAAAATTTAGCTTTTAATACTCTTAGAAAACTATCAACTACTCTGTCACTGCAATAGCTCACCTGTTTAGTTTGTTTGTTTTGTTTAGTTTTTGTTGTTGTTTTTTGTTCTTGATTTTTGTGTGTGTGTTTTATAATCTGGTATGTCTCTTTCTCTATCCTTTTTTTGTCTTGTTACTGTTTAGTTTCTTAGCTTCTTTCTTTTGTAACTGTTGATAAACAAGTTGAGTCCTCTCTCTCTATTTTTTTTTATTTATTTATTTATTATTATTATTTTTTTTTTTTACGGGTGGCCTCCCCCTCGATTAGCTTGTCTATTGGTGTGGTCTCCTTCCATGTTTATATTGTATATGATCTAATATTATATTGTATATTATCTAACCATGGTAAATAAATGATTACTTACTTACTTACTTACTACCCCTTCTATTGTTTTTTATGAAAGCCTTCGTACTGCTGAATTGAAAGAATTTCTTACCAGTTTAAATTCTCACGATAATGTAAATGACATGAGTTCCTTGGGTATTGGTGGAGTCAAATGCAAGTACTACAAGTCTAATGATTTCTCTGTGCTAAATCCTGGTACATGTAATTTTTCTCTGTTCCACTTAAATATTGCTTCCCTGCCTAAGCACCTTGACAAGCGTAACGTTCTGCTTGGCCAACTCGGGCATGATTTCAGTGTCATTGGTATTACTGAGACTGGAATCCAAAACATTACTCCTGTGGTTAACTTTGATCTTCCAGGTTATAGCTTTGTTCATACCCCCACCAAAGGTGTAAAAGGTGGTGCAATGTTATATGTTTCTGATCACCTGCAATACACAGAGCGTCCTGATTTGGACAGCATATTTTGTTAAGACAGAGAACTTGAATCCAAATTCATTGAAATTAAACAGACCAGTGACAGAAATGTTATTGTTGGATGTATCTGTAGACATCCTTTTATGTCTGTGGATGAATTCAACAATGATTTCTTAAATGATTTCTTAAGTCCTGCTCAACAAAGTTTCCTTGTAAAATAAGCTTGTTTTTCTCATAGGTGATTTTAATGTTGATCTATTTAAGATCAACAGCAAAAAGGAATTTACGGAGTACCTTGATATTTTGTCTTCTTATAAATTTCTACCTCAGATTATCCTCCCAACAAGAGTAACTGATGTTTCCAATATTTTTTTTAACTCTGTCGAGTTCAGCACTGGTAATCTTGTAAGCAGTATATCTGATCATTTCCCTCAGTTCAGTCTTCTTAAAAGTGCAACTCTGAATAATGCAGTACCAGTAGAACCTAATCCAGTCTATGAATGGGCTAAGTTCTCTAGTGATGACTTTCATGCAGAGATAAATGATATAGATTGGGATGTTACTTTGCAGCTTGATGCATATGACCCCAGCTTCTTTTGATCTATTCCATGACACTATCAAAAGTCTTTTGGACAAACATGTCCCCATTAAAACAGTTCCGTCATCCATGGAAAAAGAGGAAATCCAATCCATAGATTACTAAAGGAATCCTCACCTCAATTAAAAAAAGAGACCACTTTCGTAGTTCTTTTTTGAAAGAGAAAGATCTCTCTTACTAAATTGCATTAAGAAATACAGAAACAGGGTTGTATTATTCTGTAAACTGAGTAAGAGTAAGTTTTTCCATAAATAACCAAAAACACATTGGCAAAGTTTTGGAAGTTGTCAAATCTCTTATATCTCTACGATCTTCTGCCTCCTCACCTCCCTTGTACATTAATATTGGTGATGCTCTACAACTGCTCCTACTATCATTTTTGAATCCTTTAATGAATTCTTTGTTTCAATCGCATACAATATCAGGAAAGATATTCCTTTGGCATCTAAACAGTTTTCACACTTTCTAAAAAACCCAGTACCTAATTCTATCTTTAACTAGACTTTTTGGAAAGCTAAAAAGCTACTCTTCAAACACAATGAAAAAGGTTACAGCTAAACCATACTGATAAAAAAATATAGTGACATGAAGTGACCCTAAATTTTCACAAAATTACGAAAAATCAATTTTTTGGGGTATTTTTTAATCAAAACCGAAAAAAAGTGGTTAGAAAACATTAGTTTGCTAAACTCTTTTGCTCAGATACCCTCAAACATATGTAAATACAGCCTGCATCAAAGAACACTCATCAAAAATTCATTTGGTCCAAAAATTCAAGGTTGAAAAGGTGCCAAAAACCTGTTTTTTCCCGTAAAATTTCACTTTTCGTCAAAAAACAAGCAAAGATGTGATGAATATTGCTTACTATTACATGATAAGTAATGGCAATCAAAAACAATAAAAATCCAAATCAAATATAAGAAAGAAAACAGAGAAAACAAGAAAAATAGTAAAAATATCAAGAAATTTGATTTTTGAAAGAGTAGTATGTGCGCGTGTTCCAAGCATTGTCGATATCAATATGGAACACGTGCTTGTGTAAAGCTAATGTAGGTAAATTTCGAAAGTCTACTTGTAATGCTACAAAAACATTATCAAAAACTATCAATCAATCAAAAGAAGATAAAACAGTAATACAGTAATCTAACCTTCAGCGGCAGATTCTGTTGACGACTCCGATCCAACGTCAATGTCGACAATGTTTTTTCGTGTATTGTATATTTCAAAACAAGGCACTATGCATAGCGCTACGTTGCATGGCCTACACTCATAAATCACTTCTTTTCTCAAGCCCATCAAGGTACATCGAACACACCTGCTTTTCTTTCGCCCAAGCGCTTGATTCTTCCTTGAAGGAAAATGGCGCTTGATAAGACGGAGTGGATTGTGGTTGGCGTTGATTGGTTCACCCGGCCCAGGAGCTGCATTTGGTTCACCAGTTAGATGGTGTGTGACAATATTCTTTATCAAAAGCATCCTGAACTTCATGTGATCAATTTTACTTGCAGGATTGAGCTTTTTCCAGATGATAAAAGAATTGTAAATGGCAATATCAATGAACAGCTCTGCAATTTTGCGGTACCACTTGAGCCCCTTTCTTTGAATGAAGTATGGTATAATGACCCTACTCAATGTATCCACGCCACCCATTGACTTGTTGTAATCTACTATTACATCAGGCTTGATGATTTCTACTTTTGTACGGTAATCAATTCTTCCAGTGCTGACAAGATTGCCTGGGTGGCTGGACGACAGCATTGAAACGATCTTGTTGCTTTTTGTTTTGTAGCAATCGTTCCACCGCATGACCATCAAGATTTTTTTATGAAACTTCTTCATTGGTGGTATTCCACGCCCCTTTTGTGGCTTCCATGTCCAAAAGTCTTTTGGAAGCCCCTTTTTTTACGGAGAGTTCCAAAACAATCGGTTTGATTTTCATTAAGTGCAAGGATAAGATAAGGCTCGGTGTACAAATTATCCAGTGTTAGCTGATGCCCCTTATTGAATAGACCTTTCATCAATGAAAGGACAACTTTTGAGTAGACTGGATAATCATCAAAAGGCATAGGAAAAGCAATGCCAGGATCAGTATACTTTGTTTTTGCACCAGCGTAGATTATAAAACTGTATAAATATGCAGATGAACTTTCACATAACATTTAAATCTTCACCCCGTATTGTTCTCTTTTATTCGGAATGTAAACACGAAATCTTAGACGTCCCTTCCATAGCGACAAATATTCGTCAACTGCAATATTTTGCTCCGGTGTATAAACTCGTTGAAAATTACGTTGCAACTGGTCGAGAAACAAGACAACTTATGCAATGGGTCATCCGTATCTTCGTTTTCAGGATCGGAAAAATGTATCATCTTTCTGATCTGTTCAAATCTGTCGCGTCTCATCAAGCGACTAAATATTGGAGTTGAAAAGAAACTATCTTTTGTCCAATACATATGAATACTTGGTTTGTTTACAATAGCCATTATGCTGATAACAGCAATGTACATCCACATCTCATCTGGTGTCACCGGTTTCCATACATTGAAAATGCTTCGTCTATGGGCGTCCATTCTTTCCACTATTTCGGGTGTTTCTTTCATAATACCTGCGTAAGTGTTAGTATGACGTTTTAGTTCATTTATTATGTCATCAGTTATTATCATTCGTAACACTTCAAGAGGACAAGTTGCATCATGAGGTACTGTATTTACACCACTCCGTCCAGTAAAAGGAAACTGACGTGCATCTCTTTCGTTGTTGTCCCAAATAATATCTGGTTGGTCATCTTCATCTTCATCTTCACTATCATCATCCAAAAGAGGTGAGGCACCACGAGCCACAAACGCACCTGCATGATCTCCACGGACACGAATACCTCTTGGACGAACAACTCCACGGACACCGGTGCGACCACCACGAACACGGGCACCGACACGACCACCACGAACACGGACACCGGCTCGATTACCACGGCCACATGCATTTCCACCCCTTGTACACGCTCTCCTTCTTTCGGATGAAGAATCAGAAATACTGCTATCACCTCAACTTCCAAAGTATGTATCATGGAAGAAGGACCCCTACAGTCTAACAAGGGATGCCTTCCAAATGAATTGGGGCCAGGATCTGAATTATGCATTTCCCCCCTTTTGTCTAATAGGCAGGATATTGGCCAAGGTCCAAAGGGAAAAGGCAAAGATTATTCTTATAACCCCAGCTTGGCAGTCACCCTCTGATAGAAAACCAGACCATGAGGTTAGTGGCTTGGTCAGTTTCAGGCACAAGTTGTCATCAGAAGGCATATCAGATAGGGCTACAAATCTTTCTTGCTGCATTGTTTGATCAAGGATTACTTTATAGCTCAATTGGGGTTTATCGTTCAGCCATTTCAGCTTATCATTGTTCTATTGATGGGTATGCAGTGGGAAGTCATCAACTAGTATCTTCTCTAATGACAGGAGTGTTTAATGAAAGGCCTCCTCTTCCAAAATATAGTTTTATTTGGGATGTAGATACTGTGTTACGATTTTTGAAAACCCTTCCAACAGATGATGGCATTAGTACTAAGCTCCTCACATTTAAACTTACCACTCTGTTAGCACATACAGGAGCCGCAAGAGCTTCAGAAATCACAGGCCTGGATATTAGATTTTTAAGTAAGGGTCCAGATTCTTATTCTTTTACTTTGGCAAAGGTCTCAAAGACATGTAGGAAGGGAAAAAGGCCATATGTTATAAAATTTCAGATGTTCGAACAGGACTTGTCTTTATGTGTGTGTAGGACTATGGATCAGTATCTTCAGAGAACTGAGCCTTGGAGAAAGGAAGGAAAATTTCAGCTTTTATTGGCTATGATTAAACCTCATAATGAGGTTAAAACATGTACAGTTTCAGGATGGTTGGTTAAAACACTTGCTTTGGCAGGTATTGACACTAGCATTTTTTCTGGTCACTCAACAAGGTCTGCTTCCACTTCAAAGGCCAGTAATCAAGGGGTATCTGTAGAACATATAATTAAACAAGGAAAATGGGCTTCTGATTCTACTTTCAGGAAATTCTATTACAAGGATCAGGTTAATGTGAACCAGTTTCAGTCAAAAGTTCTTACTATAAATGAATGAGCTTTGAAGAGAGGACGTTAAAGCTATAGCTATTAGCTTTTGCCGACCTAAATTCTAGAAGCTATAGCTTTAAACCACAATCGTATTCAGAATGACTGCTATCCAGTATTACATCCGGCTGAGATTTTATGAAATAAAATTAGTGGATTACGTAAGGTAATCCCGATTTTATGAATAAAATCGAAGCCAACAATCTAATACTGCCCTCCCACCTACTCCAGCAATAATGATTTAATTTATTTGGTGCTTTCTTCTATTTAGGTGGGTCACGTGGAAATTCTCGAAATTTTGTTCGTGGTCGTGGCCGTTGAGATTGAACATGTAAAAACTGGCCGTTGAGATTGAACATGTAAAAACTGTAAACTTTGAAACATAAACATACATATTACTTATATATGTTTTGTCAATTTATTGTGTCTTTCCCCCTTACTCGAATCGTGTATCTATAACTTAAAACCACATACGTATTCAGAATGACCGCTATCCAGTATTAGATCGTTGGCTTCGATTTTATTCATAGAATCGGGATTTACGTAATCCACTAATTATCTCAGACAATGCTTCTCTTCGCTCTGCCCTAACATTTTTCAGTGTTCACAATTTCATCACCCATTCCTCATTTTTGTGGTTGTTTTCTAAGAGTCTTCGCATTTTGAATGTTAACACTTTACAATACAGACAATAGTGTTGTTTATGGCCACTTGATCTTCGTAAAGTAGCTAAAAACAAAACCAAATTCAATTTACTCCTGGTATATTACTGTTTCAAAATTATTAACAGACAAGTGCATACCAAATTTGATTTCACAATCTTCTTTTTCATAGTTCGCTAAACTTTCTCCATCTTCATCATCATTTTCATTGAGATCTATCAATAGATGGATATAACCAAACATGAACAAGTGCAAAAAATCAACTAGAAATTTGCTGCTTAGCATCCGTTTATTTAGAATAAGTATGTGGTATTGTAGTGTTGTGACTGACCTTTTTTTTCAGTACAAATTTTTTTTGATTGAAGGTCAATTGGTTGGCTAACTGCTTCAACATCCACATTTAGGTCACCTTTAACCATATCTATCATTACAAATAACAATAATAACAATAAATTGGCATCCAGGACGAAGAAACAGTAGTGTAATTTACAACAGCTTCAATGGCCTAAGCTTGTTTCCATACAGGCAATAAAACTCATTTTTATCATCAACAAGATTTCGGTTACAACAACTACTTAAAGAGACGATTTTAGAGACATTGAAATGAAAATTAAAATACTAAAGTCGCGAAAAACTTTGGTCATAATTGAAAATGAAGCGCCCTTATGTCTGATGATTTTTGCAACATTTGCCCTATATAATTATATAATTCATACGTGCCATTAAATATTTTTATACAGGGTGGAGCACGGTCATTTTCATAATGGTGTTCTTCTTCCATAATTGGTGTTGAATTTGATATTTTATTAACAATATCATTAATGTCACATTCATCTTCATCTTCCTCAGACGAAAAAATGTTTTCATCTGGCACATAAATGTTAATCTTCATCATCATCAACTTCCTAAAAAATGTTAATGGAATATATACAAACAGAGGTACAAGTAAACTGGTTACTGAAATACTATTCATACCTCTTGACTGCCGTAATTATTAACCTATAAAGAAAACAAAGCATCTCTATTATCATTGTTTCTGATAATACTTTATTTTTCTTTCCAGCCTTTTCTATATATCATTGAAAATAAAAATACACACTGATTGTAACACATTTACAATCAGCTATTGTTGTTAATCAATTAACTCACTGTAATTATACTATCAGTGATTTGCGAGAGAAATGATAAAAAAATATTGGACAACTGAATTTTTATACCAAATAAGGACAGTTTCAATTGATGATGGCTCAAGACCACCATCATCTTCAACAGGAAGAGGTAGCTAAAGTAAAAAAGATCCTTAACATCACCAAGAAATTGGCATCAGTAGAAAATCACACTACATTTACTTTTTTTAGAAAAAACACACACCTCCCTAATGTCTTCAAACATTGCTGGTAACGGAAAAGTTACAAAATGCAACCTGAAGTGAAATTCATGTCTTAATGCCTTTTCCATGTTGTAAATGTTCCAGAACTGCCTTTTTGTTACTCTTACTATTCCAATATATGTATGAGGTGTATGTATGATACTCCTACTATTAACTTACCAGATTATCTTCTTTTGTTTCATAATTTAGTGAAAGAGTTAGAGGTTTTAAAAATCAACTTACCACTGTTTCTGACGTCTCTTGAACACAAAAATCGTAGGAAGAAGATTTGTCTGTGCTTGATACAGATAAATCAGAATCAAGAAATAAACCAGAATCATTGATTATTTCTAGCTAAAATGAAACAAGAACACGGCTTTATTTCTCTTTTCATCCAATCACCAATACCTAATTTAGAGAAATGATTTAACAGCGATGTCTTGTTGTCAAACCATCACATTGTTTATGACATGTCAACAAAAGTTAGACCTAGAAGCGAAAGCTCAAGCATACCTGTTCATGCTGTGTTATCTACAAAACTATATGGAAAAATTAAACTAATGTCAGAATTTGTAGGCAATGGAGGTTAATATTTTCATTCTGATAAGATAAAGATAAAGATACACGCAAACTGTTGGAAATTTGCTATTGTCACTATTTGTCATTGCAAAAAATGAAATAAACTTTGGTTGAATTCGGTAAGATTATCCAATTATGCTATTAGATATTTCTTGGAACTATGCAGAGGTTCTTTGAAACCTTTGCATTGAACCTCAAATGGATAAATTTGTACTGCCAGTAAAACACTACTTGGTGAACGGGTGGAAAAGGCACAAGTAGTCATGAAAATCTTTATGTGCCTTTCAATGATTAATAATTTATAAATAAATGTTTAGTATTTAGTGTTTTTAACAGAAAATGGTGAACTGCAAACACATCCTTGATATATGAAACTGCAAAACATAAGATAATTTCATGAATGTTAGTGACTACAAATCCCTTCAAAATTATTACTTAAAAGAAATTTCAGGCTTAAATGATTATAGACTCTCTAAAATGTTCAAAAATTTTCTTTTCTTGAACAAAAAATAATCAAGAACTTGAAGCTTACAATTCTTGTAACATTTTCCAGTTGCTCGGAATATTCATATTTCTTTTCATGTCTCATCGAAATATTTGAATCACCTGTTGATAGTGGTATAAGCTTTAGGTGAAGAATCAAACACAAAGGAAAAATAAGTTTACTTTATTTTTAAAGAGATTTCTTTTCTACTTTAAGGGCTCTTGCACTAGATTACTAAAGAGTAAACTAATAAAATTACTATAATTGAGTTAAGGTTAACAATTTGTAACTTCAAATTGATAATTTGCAGGTATTAGAGTTATTGATGGATCAATGAAGCAGTTACACAGCCTCAGTTTTGTCCAGAGTTGTTGAGTCCCCTCGAGAAAATCCAAGAATGACAGTTGACTGAAAAAGAAACCCACCTTTTATTGATAAAGTTCTAATCATTCCACTACAACTTATTCTTAAGTCCAAAAAATATTTCAGCTTCTAGAACAACTCTTCAAGTCATTTTTACAACAGTGAATGAAGTCTTAAAATATGTGCCCAATTCCCTTACAGAGAAAATTTAACACATCTCAATGAGTATTTTTTCAATTGCATAAATCATAGCATAAAAATAAAGCAATAGTTTTAACCAATAAGCAATAATTATTCTAACATAATTTCCTTACAAATGTGACATGAAACTTACAGCCGTAGAAGGATGATCAGAGTCTTCTTCGTCATCAGAAAATTCTACAATATGGAAAAGTATTTAAAAACTAATCAATTAACTGGCTACTAAAATTTCCTCTATTTTACACAAAGTTAGTATCATTGAAAAATGCTGATAGCAAAAACGAATCAATGGAAATGTAATTAACCTGGCAGGCAGTTACCAGAGTTAGCATTCTGGTCTTTCAGAATTTCAGAACATGGAGCGTTGTCTTGGTCAGCTGCATTCATGTCCACTTCTTTAATTGAAGTTGGTGGCTGAGATAAAGCAAGAATTCCTTGATCAAATGCAACAGGAACTAAAGATTTGTTTGTAGTTGGAATTTCAGAACATGGAGTGTTGTCTTGTTCAGCTGCATTCACCTCCACTTCTTTATTTGATGTTGGTGGTTGAGATAAAGCAAGGGTTCCTTGGTCTGACGCAACAGGCACTACAGATTCGTTTATAGTTGGAATTTCAGAACATGGAGCATTGTCTTGGTCAGCTGCATTCTGGTCCACCTCTTTAGTTGATGACAAAAAGGGACTACAGGTTCAATTGAAGGCCGAATCTTAGAACAGGGAGGGTTGTCTTGGACAGCTTTAATCGGATCACCCTCATTTGTTGATGTCTGAGAAAACGGTAGGGACTCTTGATCAAACCCAGATACTGAAAGGTGCCAGTACTGATAACTGTCCATACTCCAAGGTAACCGCAAGTCCTTCTGTTAATATTAATAAAATGTAGGATTAAATGAAAACATGCTAGAGAATCATCTATGATACAAATAAAAAAGTATCACTGTTAATATGATAATACCTGTTTCTTCCACCATAAGTTAGGAGCATCGTAATTATAGCACACTTGTGTACCCTTTCTTAAGTCTTTAGCAGCTTGTAAACATAAATGGGGATATCCATTTTTGGAAACAATTTTCATGACAGCATTGGGTTTTGGGGAATCATTGACATATTTCCCCATAGTTTCAATGTTTGTTGCATCAATGATGAAATATGAACTCGTTGTTAACGTACAGATAACATGAAGACTAGTTTTAGTACACGAATACTTAATATGGGGCCCAAGAAAGGGTACTATGGGTATAACCAAGAACATTTTCCCCTAAACTACACAAATAAGAAACATAACATACCACATAATGACATTTTCAAATCTGAAGTAATAAAGATAGCATCCCTTTTCTCCCTTTTCGTACTGCTTTTCTCTTCTTATTCCTTCTGTTTCAGATATTAACATCCCTAAACTTTTTTGCTTCCTGATAACAACTGTCAGAAGAAAGATAGATACATCCTCTGACCAAGTCCTTGGGAATACCTTTTAAGTACTGCAGGAGTCTTTTAAACTTGCCTCTTTCATCGCTGATCTTGGTCTCTACTACCTCTTCAAAGCTCCTTATGAGCCTTGAGCCTTTCCACTTCCCTTGACTTTCGAGTTTCGGGCGATGATCCTCTAATAGGCCTATGGCATCGTTTCTCAGCTTGAAAACTGTCCTGTCAAGAAGATCGACTTCAATATCTTCTGTCTGTCTTTCTTCAACATCTTCTAGGACTTGCTATCTTCTGTAAATCGCCATGTATTCCTCAAAGATACTATCGAGCTCATTTAGGGCTAGTCTGATTTCGTCGTTCTCTTTCGATTCTAACTTGCTGCCTAACCATTCAATTTTTTCATGTACTGACTTTTCCATGAGTCTTCGTCTCTTGTTTAACATCTCGGTTTCGTAGTGGACTCCTTTCTCGGTCAGCTTTCTATCTCTCTTCGAATGATCTACTTCACTGTAAGACATGTCTATGCGTGGCTTCTATGTATTTTACTATGTTCGAGCCCACCAACTTAGGGCATAAGGGTGAACAGGGGTAACAATCTGACAGTATTTTAACTTCAATTCAATTTAATTCATTTCATGAGGCTACATAAAAAAATAAAACTAACTTAAATAAACGTATAGACTAACATCAAAGAAAGAAAAGTATTCCACAAATACACTGCCCGGCCCAAGACTATACCACGAAAAATAGCAAGAGAAACCATATGTCACAAGTGGAAAACAAAATGAACAAAATATATATAAGTTTCATAAGACAAATACTCACTAAAATACATGTCACATAGCACATACCACGCACATCACTTTACAGCAAGACAGAAAACTCCCATACACTTATATAACATACACAATATAAAACCTAACGTGACTAATGACGATAACGCTCCAGTAAATAACAATAAAAAAAACGTGAAAAATGACAAAAGAATAAAGCTAAAGTGACGCTAAGGCAGAAAGAGTGACGACGAAACGCACTAACGAGACGAAAATACCACTGGAAAGAATATTAAAAACGATAGAAAATAAGGCCGGAACACACAAACAGTAAATTAAACTAATTTAAAAAATGTACTTAACTGCTCGACAGCAGTAACATATTGTCATAGATATTCATAATAAGGAAGCTGTGTCTGGACTTGCTTATGTAACTCTCTGCAGGATGTGTAATCTTGGTAGCTTGCGCGGCGAATGTCTACCATATTGAATCGGGTGAAAACAGTTCGCCTAGGAGTATTTAGAGTTAACATGTACGAATACGAAGATAAGTTACCATTGGAAGCCAAAAAAAGATCAGACAGAAATTAACATTGATTGGTAAGCAGCTCAACCTTCAGGATTATCAGGATTATCAGGATTTTTATTGAACATTCGATAAACATCATTTTTTCTCTCTTCACAGGTATTGATGAGTGTCCATACAAACTTCCTGAAGATCAATGGAAAGATGATCCTACAAAATGGCCTAGCCTATCTATGATGGCTCCAAGGGGTCAACCTTTCACAAATATTTTTTTCACTTCTCACGAATAATTTTTGAATCTTGATTTTTTTTTTACTTCTCACAAAAAATTTTTTAAATCTCAAGCATACTTGCCAACCGTCCCGCATCTTCATCCTTGTCCCGCAGCACGCCCGCATTGAAAAATTGTCACGCATTTTTGTAAATCATTAAAAAAATCACGCAATAAGCACGCATTTCGTCTTTATAACAACAAAAAAGCATGGGCATTGACGTCATTATCTTTAGAACGTTCTTCGAACGTTGTTTATTTATTTATGTTAGCAATATATTTGCCTTTATTTGCCTTATTTGCCTGAAAAGTGAAAAATAGTTTTTGAATCTCCAATTTTTTAACTTCTCAACTTGTTTTTCTTTCTTCCTTTTTTTGTATTACTTCGTCTTCTTTTTCACTTCTCACTTATTTCTTAACGGTTTTTACATTTTGACTTACTTATGACTCTACTATCAAAACAAGATGGCTGAGATGCCCTCTGTAGTCCAAGAGGCAATCAAATACTACTTTCTAGAAGGTTTGACTTACTTAGAAATCACTGAGTTTTTAAAAGTACATCATGGATATGGGATGAGCTTATCTACACTGAAAAGACACTTGAGAAAGGAAGGATTGCGAAAACGCTCCACAGTTAATCAACGCAGCTCAGAATAACAGATTACAAATGCGGTTAGAAAAGAGCTCACTAAAAGTGGCCGTTTGTTTGGATATCGAAAAATGCACAAAGCTTTACTAACACTAGGACTGATTTGTAGACGTGAGGATGTTCGCAGAATTTTAAAGGTTTTATATCCTGAAGGGGTAGAGGATCGCAGAAAAAGAAGGCTTCACCGACGAATGTACTTTGCACCTGGCCCAAATTTTGTTTGGCATATAGATGGCCACGATAAGCTGAAACCATTTGGATTTAGCATCCATGGTTGCATTGACGGATTTTCTAGGAGACTAATATGGCTAGAGGTCTCGTCAACCAACAAGGCTCCAGAAGTTGTAGCTAGCTAATATTTAATAGGTGCATCCAAGTTAGGTGGAATACTTCTCCTTATCAAGTCCCACAATGGTACTGAGCATTCACTTATCGAGCCTATTCATATTTATTTACGTTCACTTTCTCAAGATGAGGACATAACTATTACAAGCTCTTTCAGTATTACCACATCACCACAAAATCAGCGCATCCAATCGTACTGGGTTTTACTTCAACGTGATAGGATAGGTTGGTGGAGGCGATTTTTACAAGATGCAGCTGATTTAAATGTTCTAAATACTTCAGACCCTGTCTACTTAGATTGTGTGCAGAATTGCTTTATGCCTTTGATACCCAAGGATCTGCGATCCATTGTCAATGATTGGAATTCTCACATTATCTCAAGAAGTCGCAATAGAGGACCAAGTGGCTGCCCTAATACCATGTATTTTCTTCGTCATCTATATGAAAGGAGAAACCATATCCAACAAGTGAATGAGGATGAGTTTGAGGAATTCCGGCAAATTGCTGAACATAATACCTGAGACTTCTCCACGGAATTTGAAGAGTTTTCTAAACATTTGATGGAAGAAGATCACTTGAATGAGCCTACAACACCAGAGGAAGCTCTAAATATTTATATATATCTTCACGATATATCTTCTTTTTCATAAATCACTCTCACCTCTCATTATTTTTCTCTGTATCGCAAATGTGTAACTTTTTGTCAAATCACTTTTCAAATAGACTTTTATATGTAGACTAATGTAGCGCAACACCATACCATTGCACGTATAAGTTAAGAAAAGTTAAGAAAAGACATTACTAGAGTGTTCAAGGAAGAAGGGCTTTCAATAACAATCGAGACTAACCTGATTGAAACTGATTTCCTAGATGTCACATTCAATATCGTCAACAAAATCTACAAACCATACCGTAAACCCGGAAATAGCCCGTTGTATATTAACATAAACTAAAACCATCCAGACTCAATATTGAAAGCAATGCCTGAAATGATCAACAGACGAATTGCTGATACATCATCCAACGAAGATATATTCAATAACGCAAAAGGCGAATATGAAGCCGCGCTTACTGCTAGTGGATTTGAATGCAATATGGTATTCCATAAAACGCCAAAGATCAAACGAAATCGCTCCAGAAACATTATATGGTTTAATCCCCCCCTATAGCCGTAACGTCAAAACAAATATTGGTAATGCTTTTTTAAAAATCATCAAAAGACATTTCAATAAAAACCACAAGTGTTATAAAATATTCAACAAAAACAATGTTAAACTTAGTTACTCGTGCACCACAAATGTTGATAACATCATCAAGGGTCACAACAAAAAGATTTTATGTTCTGATAAAAAACAACAACAAAGGCCATGTAACTGCCGCAAAAAAGACGAATGCCCTATGAATGGTGACTGTCTCGCCACAAACATCATCTATAAAGCAGAAGTTAGTTATGAAAATTCAGTTGGTATATATTACGGACAGTGTGAGGGAGAATTCAAGTCCAGGTATAACAATCATACCAAATCATTCCGCCATGCAAAGCACAGAAACGAAACCGCGTTATCGAGCCTTATATGGACTCTTAAAGAAGAAAACAAAACCTACGACCTACGATGGAGTATAGCTGCTCGCACTTCACCTTACCGTAACGGTTCAAAGTCATGCGATTTATGCCTCACAGAAAAAGTAATCATTGTACGCGCGGAACCCAAGGGACTACTGAATAAAAGAAATGAACTAATAAGTAAATGCCGCCACAAAAATAAATTCACATTGAAAGCTTTGAAATAGTGTCAGTGTCTTTTATATTAGTAATTTTACTAATTACAGTATTATGCTAACTGTACATGTATGACGAAAAAAATTTGTAAACTATTTGCCTGATGAATGCGATGCAAGAAACTTGAAGTTGCAAATAAATTGTAGTTCTGCTTTCACTTGTTTAAAATTATATATATATATATATATATATATATATTCTAATACGCGCTGTGCATACCACTTTTTTCACGCTTTCACTCTCTAAAATTTAGGGTCGTTTTCGCGGTCACTTATTCATAATGGAGTGTCAGACCACGGCGGTTAATATTTTTCTACGATTAGTATTAGGGGAAAACATTGCATTGCATTTAATCGTTTCAAATGTTTTGATTATGATTATTCGCGAGATCAAGAAACAATAGACAACAACGAAAGTATTGCGCGAAGATTTATTAATGTTTTTAGGGTAAGTACGCTTTAGAACTTTTTTGTTTGTTTTGTTTTTGTTATAGTATTAATAGGGTTTCTGCGTCATTACTTTTCAAATAATACGCGATTGAAGAAATGAATATCATGACGGTCTGGGTTCGTAAAGAAAGTCGCAATTGGTTTTAATTCACATTTCGATACTTTTACGACTTTCGCGTTTGGCTTTTATTTACATTGGGGTGTGGATTCCATGAACAGTTACAGCGATTTTAATCTTTTTGTTGTTTACGTGACGCACAATTTATTTTTACTACTGCATATATCGTATCGTGAAAGATTTATTACGAATATTTTGATGTGTTTCAGATCATATTTTTAATCATTGCATTGCCTCTTCAATTTATTTTACAGGGTGAAAAATGTAAGAAGTGAAAAAAATGGATGCACAGCGCGTATTTTTATTTTTGATGAATTAAAACCCGTGTTCTACACACTGTTCTACACGGGATACTACATTCTAAAAATTACACATTCCAAACAATTGAGCATCTTTATCATACTAAAATTCATTATACTAAGCCTTTCTCTCTGTTCAGTTCATATCAATTAAAATAAAACCTGTAAAAAATTTTTACACGGGTTACTAGTATATATATATATATGTACACTAAAAGGTTACAGCTGAATTTATATACAAACAATTAAAAACAACAGCTTCTTCAACAAATTTTCAACATCTTACGTGTCTTCATCAGGTTACAAATATATATATATATAAGTTTCGAAAGTATTCAGGGAAGCGCGCTTAAAGAGTTTCACAGTAATCACATACAGTCCAAATCATCGTTTGTTTTGAAAAAATGGCACCGATATTTTTGAGAAGTGTGTTGTGAACGATCGGCAACTGCGCGAGAGCACGTTGCGGGGGACAAAAACCAACGGCTCTGAAGCATGCGCATATAGACTAAGCATTCCGGCGGTATATTTTTCTTGGCGGTAATCCTCAAAAAGGACCTCGAAGAAGCCTGTTGAAACTTGAAATTCAAGATTTTCGCAAGTTATTTTTTGAAAGCCCCGAAGAAAGTAGTATCGCCGGAAAGCTTAAACATTGTAGTTTACTGCTGTAAAGGTTTTATAACTATATTTTCTTTTGCTCTTTCGCAGTATTCCGTTGAGTTACTCCAGGTATCATTAAATTAATTTTACCGATCTGACGATTTTTTTTCGAAAATAATTATACGTCACTGATTCCATTCTTTAATTTCATTGGTTGTTTCAATGTTGATTTTAAAATGGCAGAAAAGAATGTAAACAAAGTCCTTTCGTGTTCATCTTTGGTTTCACTTGCGCTGAACTCTGAGATACCAGAAGATCTTTGGCTTCCAGGACGTGACCAGATAACATATGGGACACTTCAAAATTTATTTCTTGTTATTGATGAACAATCTCTACCATTGTGACTGCCCTTTGTTTTGATATATATTTCAACACTTGAAATTAAGGCTACAAAGAAAATAAACTATGTCTAAATAATATGTACATAAAGTAAACATAGAACATAACAAAAATAGATAAAAAGACTGAAAGTATGAAAGAAGACTAGCCAAAGAACTGAATGAATAACCAATGCAGAAGTACAAAATGGTAGGCAAATGGAAACAAAATGGCTGAAAGGGGTGGGGCAAGGCAAAAGTAACACAAGCAAAACTGTTAATAAACAAAATATAAATAAAAAAAGAAAAGAAAAAAAACTTACTGAAATATAAGGTCCAATTATATTAAGCAGCCACAAGCAAGTAGATGTAAAAATCAATCCAATATGATACTAAGAGACTAAAGACTTTACTAAGTGCTAGAGCACAACTGCTCTGCTTAAAGTCTATATGCAACTGAATGTTAAAGCAAACTTGACAAAAGCTATTTATAGAAAAATATAAACAAAAATGGTAGCTAAAATTCAAAACAAAATAAAGTTACATCGGGAACAACCATATTCAAGCATAACCAGCTTCCTCAATTTGTTGTCAGGTCAAGATTTATCTGACAAAATTAAAAAACCTTCTAATTTCATAAAAAAATCAGAAATCACATAAAAAAGAATTCTGATTGCATGGAAAAGACTGTAAAAGATTTTTATGAAATGTCATCTTCTGTTCCATCAAAGTCACTTGGCCCTTTCTTTGATCAAATTGGCATCACAAAGGATGTTTTGACTAATATTGAGTCTTTTGATACCCCGCAATTTTCTCTATTAAATGGCCATGTTTTGGAACTTGATGTTTACCGAAAAGAATCAGGTTCATCTTGGTCTTCTTTTACAATGTGGCTGTTGTCTTTGATGGGAAAGGCTCAGGATACTGAACTTTCACATCAATCTGTTAAATTAAAAGTGGAATCTATAACATCGCACAAGGCATCATTGGTAAAAGTAAACATAGGCAGCCGTGGGGAATCTATTGAATCTTTCCTTTCTTCAAAATTCATCTTTCCTTCAAAGAAGGAAAATCATCTTAATTTGTCTACTTCAGATTTAGCTAGCAATTCTTCTTTGTCGTGGGAAAAAGAAATAAACTCCCTTAGAAAAACTATAACTAATTTATTAAAAGTTAATTCTGAGTTGGAGTCAAAACTGAATGTCACTTGTCAGTCATTAAAAGAAGAATCTAAGATGCAGTGAATCGAAATGTAAATCTTTGATGAAGCATGTTGACAACCTAAAGAAAGAAAAAGACTCAGTCAATGCCAACTTAACCAAAATGATGGGCAAACTGAGTTCTGTTTCAACACGAAACATCAATAAACGATTCCGTCGCCAAAAAGAAAAGTCTGCAATTTTACATAAATCTTTAACTGAGCAGACTGAAAAGTCATAATCCCTTATGCAAGAAATTGAGGACCTAAATTTCAAGTTAACGGAGGCTCTTCAAGCTGGCTTAAAGTCCCGCAAAAAATTGTATTACTTGAAAAGCAATCCTACAACTGACTCTCCCAAGCCATCATCTTTCAGTCATTCCTATGTTTCTGATTTACAACATCAAATATCTATCTTGGAAAATGAGAAGTTGGAGCTGGAAGAAAAAATTGATAGCTTTCTAAACAAAGAAATTAAAGTTTACCATCACGGCAGCTATGACGACAGTGTTCGAATGGTTTACGAAGATCTTCCTTGCATGGGGTTAAGTACGAGGAATGTGGAGAAGGTCATTAGAATCGTTTTGGACAAATTGGTCGGATTTTCGGTTGAGAAGCTACCAAAGTCCACATATGCCAAGTACATGCTTCTTGAAGCTCGTGCACAAATTCATGTTGCTTCTGAATTAATTGGAACTCCATGTTTAACTTCTGATGTTGATAATAATAATAATCATAATAATAATTCTGTATCTGACACACATCCAATTGACTTTAATAGCTCTTCTTCTTTCAAAAAAATATTTCCAACTAATACATCTTCTAATAATACTCTTCATTCTGATGGTACTAGTAAACATGGTCATTCTTACATAACCTACGATATCAACAAATCTGATGGAAAAACCCTTGTTACTGGTTTACGTGAAGTAGGGGGTGGTGATGCTTCAACACAACTCGACACATTCAAAGAAATTTTATCTGATATTGGCAACTTTGTTTCTGAGGAGGAAAAATCATCTTTCGCTAATGAATCATTTGCATCTATCAAAAATACTATGTCTGATCGTTGTGCCACTCAGAAAAAATTTGACACATTATTTACTGAGTTTCGCAAGTCAATTTTACCTAATGTTATAACTAACTGGTCCTCTTTAAATGTTGAACAACAAAAATCTTTGTCAACCGTCAATGAATTTTTTTGTGGATTGCATTTTCTTGTTGGTCTTGCAGACCAAGCTGAAGCATGCTTAAAAGTTTATGAGAAGCTGCTTATTGGAGATGGAAAAGTTGGTTCTTTAGCTCATGGTGGCTACTCCAATGGGGAATCCGGAACAACCAGGCTTATTCGCACAGTCTGTAAGGCCATACAAGAACGTGGGTGTGAGAAGTCTGGTCGTATGGTTACTTTTTCATCACAGATGAAAGAAAATTATGACATGGAAGAGATTCCCTTGTTTCCATTCTTAGGGAATCAATTTAACATCTTGTTCATCAATGGAGCCGGGGTGTTTTACCTGCATAAAAAGCTGATGGAATTAATGTCATGTGTAGAGAAAGAAAATAAGCTTTTGAATGCTGTTTTCTGGGATCTCCAAGTGTTACCGTACCAAGTGGGATGCAGATCACTTGGCTTAATCCATAAATTGGTCACTGCTCCACAATGGCGAAAAATGGAGTTAGAAAAAAATGTTTTGTCCATGACACGTCATTACCAACAAATGGTTGATCTTTTCCAGAAATGGGCTGATGACTCTTCTTCCTTTTTAATTGGTGATGACTCACTATTTCCAGAACTGGTTAATAAGACACTCTTTTTCACTTCCTAATAGCTCCAAACGCTGATATTGATGAAATGACTAAACAGTGCTTGGAGATAATTTTTTCTTCTTTTGTCTTTGTTTCCAAGCGAATGCTGCATGATCATTTATCATCGGGGAAATTGGCCACACCAAGGGAATCACTGTTGAAAGAAGCAGAGTCTGTTCCAACAACAAATGCTGAGGCTGAAAGAGATTTTGGAATGTTGGACAGACTAATGAAGCTGAAACCCAAAGCCTTGGATATTGTTTATGAAGGCATGATCATGTTCAGCCGAAACAAAACAAGGGAATGGAGAAATTCTTTAAGTGAAGACCAACTGTCATTTGTGATGAAAAAGGCGCGGGAATCCAAATCGCTACAAAAGAAAAACTTTTTTGAAAGGAAGACACTTATTCACCAACAACGAGTGTCCAAATTTCAAAATAACGACGAAGAAAAGGCAAGGAAACAGAGAGAGCTCTCTTTAGAAAAAGAGCGACTTGTGCGCCAATTAGAGGAGCTGGGTGGATTGTGGGATGAAAAGGGTGTTGCTGTTGCTCTTTCAAAGCTTTCAACTGATCGAGAAAAACGTTACACATTAAAAATACAGCTAAACTTCCGATAAAAAGTTTTCATTGCTTTATATGTCTTCTGGAGGCAAAAACAAATCATTATCCCAACTCCGGTCGAATCTTTTGGCTGTCGTTAGTTACAGTTCTGCATCTGTTTCACCTGGAGCTACGATCACTTCCCCTATTTTATCTATTCTTCCTGTTCACATTTTAAACTCCCAAAAACAACATTATCTTTCTGAAGCTGAAAATTGTGAAAGAAAACATTTAAAAGCATCACTCACTGGGAATGAAAAAAAAATGTGCTTCCAGTTCTTCAAAACAGAAAAAGAAAAAGAAAAAGACCTTTGTTTCGGAACAACACTATCCGATCATTGCTTCTCCTGAGGATTTAATTGGGAAGCTCATAGAGCACTTCACTGACCGAAATATCGAAGGTGAAGATCCTGATTGGTTGATCAAAAACCAATCCGAAGTATTTTGTACGATATCTTGATATTCCAGATGATCTGTTTTGTTATGATCTTTTTCATGACTTCAAAAATCATGAAGTTAATATGTTATCTGTTACACCAGAAGACTTCATTGATGCAAGTATTTTGCACTTATATACAGATGAAGAAAATGGAAATGACACTTGGTGGCCTGCTGAAGTTGTTGATATCGACATTGATAGCAGTGATGCTGGTACAGAGGATCCGGAGTACTTTCTTGCACCTTTAATTCAAGACTACTTAAATGGTTGGGTACGTTTTGTGGATTATCCCATTTCGAATGTATGAAGTAACACATTTTTTTAATCGTCTTTGCCTGAATCGTGGAAATTTGTTTGTTAAGTCTGTGTTAGAGGTCTTGTGAGTCAAAAACCCTAAAATCTTGTTAGGGAAACAGACCAACCAGGCTTGCAAAGCTTAGCAGACAACAGAATTTAGTGTTTCTTCCCTTTTGTGTGTTACTTCCATGATAATAAATACTAATAATACTAATAAATTAATATCTAAATACCTAACATTGGTTAACAATTTTGCACCCATTTAATTACAACCCCATCCCTCCTCGTTCCCCATCCCCACCCCACGGCTGCCTTGTTATTCCCCTTTAGTCCCCTTAACTCCTTTTCAATCTTAATTCCCATGAGAGCTGTTGAGCTTATAGATGCATTCGGCCGCTGTCAATGACTGAAAATCAGATATTGTCATCAAAATACTAACAGATAAATGTATTTGGCTGCTGTCAACGACTGAAAATCAAATATTGTTATCAAAATACTAACAGATAAATGTGTTCAGATGCTGTCAACGACTAAAAATCAGATATTGACAATAAAATACTAACAGATAGATGGTTTTCCGCTCCTGTCAATCGCTAAAATTTCTTACAGGATATACCACTATGTTTGGTGGACTGATTCATGCTGTTGTAGTTATCTTTATTTGGATTCTCGCGCCATCCCTCAGCTTGTCACAAACCATTATCGGAATGGAGCTATTTTGGCAAGATCAGATATTGTTATCAAAATACTAACAGATAAATGTGTTCGGTGGCTGTCAACGACTAAAAATCTGATATTGTCTACAAAATACTAACAGATAGATGGTTTTCCGCTCCTGTCAATCGCTGAAAATTCTTACAGGACATACCACTATGTTTGGTGGACTGATTCACGCTGCTATAGTCGTCTTCATCCGGATTCCCCTACCATCTCTTCAGATAGCCACAAACCATGAGCGAAATGCAGCTATTTTGGCAAGATCAGATATTGTCATCGAAATACTAACAGACAAATGTGTTGGGCTGCCGTCAATGGCTGAAAATCAGATATTGTCATAGATATACTACTTTTGAATGCCTATAAGTTCCTATTTGGCTCATTGTAGCTTCTAGTTGGGAAAACAACACATATCCTTAACAATATTTAAGTGAACTTATGATATCTCAAACGGAATATTGTGCTAGAGCAATTGTCTTTGTTTTAAGGTTTTTTTTAACCCTTTCTTTACCTGTTACCCGCACAGCGGGTGATGAAATCCACCCTCTATTTCCCCGTTACCCGCCCCGCGGGTGATTGAAATAAACATCGATTGTGAAAAAACACTTTAAGCTATATTTTCAAACCTTGGATATTCCGTACTAGGATAAATTTCCGATTCGGCAAAAAAAACCGCATCTCTTTCGGAGTTTTAGTTTATGATTTATCCGATTTTGAAAATAGAGCTGTCATCATGGCGAAGCCAAAAAAAAGTTACAATGATATAGATGAAATAATTGATTTTATAACAAATGATAGTGACAATGATGATGAAAACTTGATTGAAAGTGATACAGATTTGGATTCTGATTGGGAATTTGAAGCATTTGATCCACCTCGTGCCTTTGTGAGTGAAAATAACATTCCAAGCATTCAAATTTTTGAGAACGCTGGTGATAGCAGTGTTGCCAATGATACCGTTGATTATGTCGAGGATAATACCAATAATAATCCTGAAAGTCCTGAAAATGATATAACATCTCAGAACAATGTTGGTGAAGTTGAATATGATGACGGTAGTGACAGTGACGATCAACCTTTAGCTTCGCATGTAGCCACTACTGTAAGACACAATGCGGTGTCTACGATCCATAGTCGATTGAGATCAAGAAGTGCCAGTGATGAACAAGATTCTCCTTTGGAGAGTGATAATTGTGAAAGAGGCATTAGAGGACGTAGCAGAGTAAGGGGAGGACGTGGTGGCAGAGGAAGACGAGGTCGACCTAGGGGACGTGGTCGTGGTAGAGGAGGTGGCAGGCAAGGGCCAACTGGTGCAGCGCGACAACAGCCGGGAAGGGGACCAATTGTAACGTGGAACAAAATTAGAGAAGGAGAGAATCAAAGTCTCAAAACTTTTGATTTTCACGAGATTGAAGGGCGGCGTGTTAGGCTGAAAGATAACGCGTCTTGTCTGGATTATGTAGAACTTTATCTTGATGATGAGTTTTGGAATATCTTGGTTACTGAAACCAATCGCTTTGCAAAACAATTTCTCACTGACGAAAATAATAAAACAAGTCATTACACTGCTAAATGGACGCCAGTAAATGTGGTAGAAATGAAGAGATTCATTGGAATAGTGCTTCTAATGGGGATAGTCCATAAACCATCACTTCCTATGTATTGGTCCACTGACTCTTTACTTTCTACACCAATATTTTCTGCTGTCATGTGTCGCAATAGGTTCTACCTAATATTAAAATTTCTGCATTTCAACAACAATGCTGACCCAGGATTTGACCAGAACGATCTTAATCGTGACCGACTCCATAAGCTACGTCCATTGATTGAACTGTTTCGTGAAAAGGCCAAAACTGTGTATTACCCCGGTCAGAACCTATCAGTAGACGAATCATTAGTTCTTTTCAAGGGACGTTTGCATTTTCGTCAGTACATTAAGACGAAACGTGCACGTTTTGGCATAAAGCTGTATGAGCTGTGCACATCAAATGGAATCACACTGGACTTCCTCGTATATTGTGGCAAAGGGATGTTCAAGGATGACGATCCTAATAGTGATATGCCGACAACAGAGCGGATCCCTGTAGTTCTTATGAACAACTACTTGGACATAGGACATATCCTATATACAGATAACTTCTATACTAGTCCTACTTTAGCAAAATTTTTAATCGGCAAGAAAACTCATCTGGTTGGAACTGTCCGTTCAAATCGTTACAATTATCCATCGCAACTTGTAAATGAAGTATTGGAAAAAGGTAAAGCCTGTTTTTATGCACAAGCTGATGACCCCATGGTTGCTGTTAAGTATCGAGCACATAAAGACAAGGCGAACAAAAAACAAAAAGTTGTTTTTATGTTATCTACATGTCATCAGCCAACAATGGAAGATGTTAACGTTTACAATCAAGAAGAAGGCACCGTCCAAAAGCCCTTAGCTGTGAAAAGCTATAATGTCCACATGGTTGGTGTGGATAGAGTTGATCAACAGCTCCACACCCTACAGTGCCTTCGCAAATCTTATAAGTGGTACCGAAAGCTAGCTTTTCGCTTGATCTGCCAAATGTTATTGAATGCGTACAAAATCTATGTGATGGAAAAACAATCGAAAATGTCTTTTATTGACTTTGTCAAGGATACTGTGAAACTGCTAGTATCTTCACAACAACCTGAACCCCAACCTGAATTTGATTTCCCTGATGATGTTTTCCACAGGCTTACTGGACGACACTTCCCTTCATTGAAGAAACCAATGCCTGGAGCAGCCGACAAGCGACCATCAAAGATCTGCCGGGTATGTTATGCAAGAGGCAAGAGAACAGAAAAGGGAAAGCCAATAAAAACTGTCTATATATGTACGAAATGCCCTAGCCAGCCTGGTCTTCATCCAGACAATTGTTTTGAGGCATACCACACCTCGCTTGAGTACGGTGTTGTTGGTGATGATGACCACGTCGATGCTGATGATGAAGTTGAAGATTAGATTTTCATTATTATATGACTGTTTTTAGGTTTTTTATTATTAGGACTATCTCACATTCTTGGTTTTTCATATTAGATAGGTTTCTTTTGTTCATCATTGTTAAAATAGGTTTATTTGTGATGAATGTTTTGTTTCTGCTTGTTTTGTGCATTTGATCACTCACCGCAAAGCATTTATGGTATAAGGCAAAAACCAAAAAACCCAGTCAAACCTAGGAATTTTTGGATTTTGGTTAGATTATATCATTGACTTATGACCAGGTAATGGATTTGACAACCTAGACACACATCTAAGCCAATAAATTATTAGTTTTATCTGGGTTTTGCACCGTGAACATTTTTTGGGCCTTTCGGGCTCTAATTTCCTAAATTACGCATAACTTTCCACATGTTTGAGCTTTTTCCTTCAAATTTTCACCATTATACAGTGTTTACATTATAGTTACATATTTTAATCAATAATTTGTATAAATAGTGAAAAAAATATTTTTCCAAGGCGCTTTTTCTCAAAAAACTTAATTTTTCGACATTTGAAAATCCGCCATTATGGTTGATATCTGCGGTGAAATTTCAAATTTTGAAATTTTTTTAGATTTTTATACTAAGTAATATGTAAGAAGAAAAGGAGCCAAATTTCATGACATTTGCTTTTGTGGTTTAGAAGTTATAGCCATTTGAAATTCAACCAGTAGTATTACAATTTTTAGGCCTGGGAAATACTGAGGTTTTTAGCTGGTAAAGAAAGGGTTAAAGCCACCAATATGTAAAAATTCATTATATTGGCACATAAGGTATCTTGAAAATACTAATTGGTAAGTATTAGTTATTATGATGTTTCAACCTTACCTAATCTATATATTAATAGCCGATTCTCTGTTTGTTTGTATGTACTTTTTTTCGAGCAATCAAAATGTTTAAAAACCTATAGGTAAAAAAAGAGTATCATAAAACAAATTTTTTTTTTTTTTTTGCTTTTGTCATAATAGTTGTCTTAATTTGTTTTAATTGATTTCTTTCAATCTTTTTATTTTATATCAGATCCAACGTTTTTTTTATTCACTTTATTCATTTAGCACGTGCCTTTTTTCTCTCCTCCCGTGTGATCTTTTTAAGAAAAAAACCATTTCCCCCCTACGTTTGATAGCACCCATGTTAGAGCGCGTAACTTTTTTAAAACAAAAGTTAATACGTTTTGAGAGTATTGTTGTACTGATCAGCGATTGTTTTAAAAAATAAATAACACATCATGAAATTTGGGGTTTTTTGGAACCATTGTTTAAACTGATATTTGATATTTGATTTCGAATCTGCCTCTGGCTGAACACAAGTTGTACGAGCCGTTTTTCAGGAAATATGAGGCATATGGGGGTCTCCGGGGTGACACACAGAGCAGGTGCACATGGGCGGCGAGCGACGCCGCCTTGGCGGCTAGTCTATATATTAATAGCCGATTCTCTGTTTATTTGTTTGTTTGTGCGTTTGTTTGTTTGTTTGTAAGTCACACAAAAGGGTAGATTGAGTTGTGAGCGAAATTATTTCTTTTTTTGTGTGCGACGTGGGTTCGAAGCAAATACATTGCAACCCCAATCGAACGTGACTTTTTTTGGCTGATGAACTAACAGGAGTAACGTTTCGTTTTTATTATTTTGTTAGTTTTATATTCCACGTTGACTTGGCTTTGAAAACAATACATCAACTAAATACAAAGAAACTAAATGATAAAACATTTTGGACAAAAAACAGCCGTGGCAGAACGTGGTAGCATCTCGGTTTGTCAGTGTATCCTAACGTATCCTTGCCTGACTGTCTGAGATGGGTGAACTTTTTTTCGAGTAATGAAAATGTTTAAAAACCTATAGGTAAAAAAAAAAATATCATAAAACAAAATATTTTTTTTTGCTTTTGTCATAATAGTTGTCTTTAATCGATTTCTTTCAATCTATTTTATTTTATATCAGATCGAACGTCCGGAGAAATTCCTTATGTCAAATTACATCAATCCTGAAAGTTTAATTAAATTCCACCTGTCTTGTCAAAAAATATATGCAAATTAATAGGTTTCGGTACATAAATTACTAATTTTTGGACATAATTATGCTAATTTATGCAAATTCCTCTTCGCTTTTCAAATTTTATTGCCGCCAATAAATTCCTCAATTCAAATTACATCAACCCTGAAATTTTCATTAAATTTCGTTTATCTAATCAAAAGTTACAATAAATTAAGCATTAAATATTAATAAAAACAATACAATTTGGTGCCATTCTTTCCTTAATACTCCATTTCAGAGTTAGCTCCGCCATTAACTAAATTTCCGTAAGTGGTGCAAGTTGATCTTTGGACCCTCATGTTATACCGCCATTTTACACTGCAATCTTGAAGAAAACACACCATTAATTTTATTATCTCAAACTTTTGACTGGAAACGACATTGGACTACCTATTGGACACGATTACGCTTGAATTTGACTTTGGAAACGATATTATTGGACTACCTACTATTGGAAACGACACCGACTACCTATTGAACACGATTACACTTGAATTTGACTTTGGAAACGGTATTGGACTTTGTACTAGAACTTTTTTGGACACGATTTTGGATTTTATTTGGATCTCTTACTTCTACCATGGGAAAACATACAAGATGTGTTATTGGTGTTTGTGATAATAATATAACGTGGTTGCAAGTTTCGTAAGATCCAGACATGCAAGAACACACCAAGCTGTGATCTCGCTTCCTTTTTTATCTTTTTTCTTCACTGCAATCCATAGTTTCTTCGTATCCAACATTGTCTGCAAAGCATTAACATTGGAATACAGTATAACAATATCGCAACCAGAGCCGAGTTCATGTATATATAAGTGCAGGTCCAACAAATTGACTGTCCCAGTAAGAATAAGCTTTTTGGTCTTTGTATCTACCGATGTATTCTTTGTCACTGATTTTCTTTTGTGAAATGTATGCGAATAAATTACCCAGAGTAGTAATCACTGGCCATTTTGTTATGTCATCTATAATGCTTTTGTTATTGACTAACTTTGGATCAGGCAGACCATATTTTTTAAGGGTTGCATTATAATCCTTATCAAGCTGTAATTGCTGTTCTTCTGTTGAAGATATGATCTTCATTTTTAATTCAAACGCAGCAAATGCACGAGCTACTACCTAATTAAGCTATGAAGCTTAATTTGGAGTTTCGACTTTTTTACCGTTGTATTCATTCCACGAACACTCAAATAGTTTGTCAATTCTTTCACTGACAACTCCAGAAAATCCTCGTACTTTTCTAAAGGCATTATTTTAATGGATATATTCGTAGGGGGTAGTCCAAATACACAACGATATAATGAAGTGTGTGTCCGTTAATAATAAATCGAGAAATCACGTTCGTAAATCAAATTGTTTAAGTCGAGAAAAATTGTTGTTGAGAGATGATGTTTTATGAATGAATGAGTCATCTCTTTAGATCTCATGTTTTTCTATTTTTTGAAGAAAAATACTTGTCACCTACAAGAATAAAGTTTTACAGCTGTTTACTTTACTTTTGTGAAACAATTATGGAAATTAATGCGTCGGCAATTCCTTAAAAAACTTAAAAGAAGTTTCTCATTAAATGTTTTCAGCACGTTGGCCATAGAAATCATGAGGGTCCAAAGTTCAACTTGAACCACTTACGGAAATTTAGTTCATGGCGGAGGTAACTACGAAATGGAGTATACTCCTCTTATAAATATTTCCCAAAATTGGTGACTTTTCCACTACATAAAATTGCGATAACTTGGTTTGGAGTTAGAAGGTGGTTGACCCCTCTTTTAATGATATAATTTTCATTGCTAATTGATGATATAAAATTTTTGGAGTGACCATCCTACTGATAGTAAGAGTGTTAACTAACCATTTTGTATACTTTGCAGTCGATATGTCAGCCATTTTGTTTGAAATTTGTTGACGTTTTGGCTACAACGTGAAAGCAGTAGATTTCAAGTCGGTCACGAATTGATACGCATGTATTACATGCGTAGTAGGAACATTTGCTTGCCGTTGCCGTTGAATGAATGAATGAATGAATAATATTTATTTGTCAACAAAAAGAATACTAAGATGCTAAAATAAATACAATTTGACTGGAGACCATCCCAATAGACTTATCTAAACAGAGGGGGTGGCCACCAAAATAAATAATACAAATAGCAAAAGAGCCATACACTAAAATGCAAGAAAAAGACGAATAAAGAAACAAAAACAATCAAAAAAAACAACACAAAAAACAAACAACAACAAAAAACAAACAAAAAAAACAAAAAAAACCAAAAACAACAAAAAAAATTGCTCAATTATTATATACTGCCTGTGTATTGTGATAAGAAGAAACCACTGACAAGGTTTTTTAGTTGGCTTAGAGGTATGGAACTTAGTTCCAGGTGACTAAAAGTAGATTGGAAAAAATTCCAACAAGTTATGGATTGGTAGGTAATAGAGTATATTCCGAAGGATGTAGTATTGACTAAGGGTTTAGATAGAGTGCCCATTGACTTTCCTCTAGTATTAAATTCATGTGATAGCTTAGAAAATTTGATAGTACTCTGAATGTGACGAGGTAACTGATGATTGAGGGCTGAATGTATGAATAATACATTACAGGTTTTGACAAGATCAAAGATAGTAAGAAAACCAAGTTTAGCAAAGAGAGGTTTGGAAGGGGTGAGATGAGGAGAGAATGTGATAATACGAGCAGCAGATTTTTGAAGTAGGAGGATACGTTTAGTGATAAAAGATTCTTGTTGAGCCCAGACCTGGCAACCATAGCGTAAGTGAGATGAGAAGATAGCATGATAAATAGAAAGAAGAACAAAATGAGGAACAAAGTGGCGGATTTTACAGAGGGCACCATTAGCCCTACGAAGTTTCATGGAAAGAGCATCAGTATGCTTTTTCCAGTTTAAGTTTTGATCCAAGTGTACTCCAAGATATTTAATATGTTCACTTGGCTGAAGTCTTTTTCCATTAATCTTAATGGAATTATTGTTAGTTCACTAAATTCGGTAACGATGAAAAATCATCAAGATTTTTTACCCTGGATTTTCTCTGTTATTGTGAGAATTTGGATATTACTTCCTATTTACACTTTCATTTCTTAGGTCCATGCAATGGAACATTGATAAGGATGTGTTACTAATGAGAGAAGTTCTTGGGAAAAGTGTGCTTATTTACAAACCTGGTAGCCAAGAACGTGGGCAAGCATGGCAAAAAGTAGCAGACGAGCTCAACACAGTGCACGGATTTCTTTTAACTGGTCGAGCAGTCAGGGATAGAGTTATGACATTGATTAAGAAATTCAGAGTAAAAGTAAATAAAGACAAAAATCAAACTGGTGAAGGGGGAGGTGAGCCCTGTGAATTCGAGTTGTTGGTGGAGGAACTTATAAACATTTCGGAAGATACCTTGCAAAGAAAGGAAACGGAGAAGGAGCAAGCTAAAGAGAAGGAAACCAACGAACAAAACAAAGCCTTGGAAATACGGCAAGTAGCCATGGAGACTATGGGGCAAACAAGAAAGCGAAATTCTGGTGAAGAGGATGGTCCGTTAAAACGCTCTCGAAGATCAAATTCTGAAACCATGGAATTTTTACGTCAGAAAATGGAGTTAGATAAACAGAATCTTGAAGCTGACCGAGAAGAGAAAAGAAATCAAAATGCACTGTTGATGAACTTAATCAATCAGCAACAGCAAATGATGGTTCAACAAACAGCCATTTTCAGAGAACTTTTGAATAACAAAAACAACTAGATTAAATATCTATATTTGTTATAGTTTTTTTTACATAGAGAAGTATGTATATAAGTAAAAGTAAAAAAATATGCATCTTTTGTTTAACTGAAATAGTCTCGTATTTGTGGTGGGTTTAAATTGAAATTTTCTGAAATCAAGTTTGCATATAAGCAGGTGTGTGTATTTTGTAATAGGGAACAAATGATGTAAACTTTTGCCACAGGACTAACACCGATTATCTGCATATTCTTAAAATTGACAAATTTGAAGTAGTTTGACACAAGCCCAAAAAGCCATTCAACTGAGATTCTTAAAGAGCTCATAGCTTGGTTGTACTGTTCTTGTAGAGGGTTGAGATTGGCACCTCTAAAAGGTGATAGCAGGTGAACTGATAAAGGGTATGCTGGGTCTCCATATATGCACAAGGGCTGTTGATTATGCCACGCATGTTGTTGTAATTGTTGTAACAAACCAGAGTCTGCAAGCATGAAACTATCATGTCTTCTCCCTTCATACGGACCAGCTAAGTTTCCAACAATCCCGTTTGGAGGTACAACTGCCTGAAATTTAACGGCATGTGCTCGTTTGTGGCCATTATACACTTGTCGCTGATTATTCTTAGGTCTTGCTATCCGACGTACTGTTCCATCAACAAACCCAAAACATGAATCTAAAGGTGCTCCTCTAGCATGAATCGCATCGGCATATAACGCTAATTGTTGGGGAGCTAATAATGGTTGATTCCATGAATGAAGTTGATGGGAATGATCATCATAGATCTTTGACATTAGCTTGTTATAGATTAAACAAATTTCAGTAGGATTTCTACCAAAGATTGAGGTCATATCGCTATATCGACAAGGAAAAGCCAGACGCTTCAGAAAAATGCAAAGAGCCTCTAAGCCACTGCATACAGTTCCTTGCACAGTCACGATTCTCTCTGGAACATTTAAAACATCGAGCAATATGTTGAGGTCATTTTTTGCAAATCTAAAATCGATGAAACATTGCTCTTCGTCTATCATCCCTATATCAAACGGTTGATATTTCCAATAAGGATATACATCTTTTGATTGATTTGCATCATAAAGGAGTACAAATTCATCACAATCGATAACGTCATAGGCATATGAAATGAGGATTTGTTCTCTGAGTGCCTTCAAACTCCTGTCAGTAGCCATGTTTGTTTACTTTAAATTCGCGCGGCAGGAAATTTTTTTCTAAATCATTTAACAAAGCAAGACGCGGAATATTTCCAGACATGTCGTCACTCGTTGTCTATAGCAGTCCGCGTTGTGCATCTAAATCAACCTACTACTAGTAGAAACTGCAGTACGAATTGGACTGACATCAGCTGCTCCTACCGATGTTCCCTGCAACTGGAACCAAAATTTCACGAAAAAAAATAATGGGATGCCCAGTTTCGGAAATATGTATTTACTAGCCGTCAAGGCGGCGTCGCTCGCCGATGTTCACCTGCTCTGTATCACTGTATCAATAAACGTCAAATTTCCTTATAAACGGCTCGTACAACTTGTGTTCAACCAGAAGCATAATCGAAGTCACAACCTCTGATAAAACCAATGTTTTATCAGTGTAACAATACACTCAAAATGTAGAGAGAGAAAACTTCAACTTTTTATTAGCTTTTGTTTTAAAAAAGTTACGCACTCTAACATGGGTGCTATCAAACGTAAGGGGGAAATAGTTTCTCTTCTTAAAAACATCACGACGGAGGAGAGGAAAAAGGCACGTGCTAAATGAATAAATAGAATAAAAAACGTTCGATCAGAACGCTTAACAATTAAAAGAAGAAATTAATTTGTTAAAAGAAAAGCAAAAAAAAAAAAAAAATTGGTTTTGATATAATACTCTTTTTTTACCTATCGGTTTTTAAACATTTTGATTGCTCAAAAAAAAAGTTCACCCATCTCAGACAGTCAGGCAAGACTTACTGGCAAACCGCACATGCTGCCACGTTCTGCCACTGCCGCTTTTTGTCCAAAACGTTTAATCAGTTAGTTTCTTTGTATTTAGTTGATGTACTGTTTTCAAAGCCAAGTCAACGTGGAATATAAAACTAACAATAATGATAAAAACAAAACGTTATTCCTATTAGTTCATCACCCAAAAAAAGTCACGTTCGATTGGGGTTGCAATGTATTTGTTTCGAACTCACGTCGCGCACAAAAAAAGAAATAATTTCGCTCACAACTCAGACTACCATTTTGCGTGACTTACAAACAAACAAACAAACAGACAGACAGACGGAGAATCGGCTATTAATATATAGATTCAGATTCTGCGAAATCAATCAATATATAAGGTTTGCAGAGTGGGTGCGTGAAATCACCTGTTCGCCATCGAAAATACGGAATGCGTGAAAGCCGGATATTCATTCAACAAACTCCGACGAGCGACTTGAATGCATGAATATGCATCCATAACTGAAAGGGCGCTATTTCCTTTTCGCACCACCCCCTTAATATGTGCCATATTTTTTATTGTTTGCTCTTCATCATGAAGATAAAAATAACCGTAATCCTAACCCCTAACCCTGACCCTAAAACATCCCGGACAGAGACCACTGGGAAAAGAAAATAGCACAACTGAAAGAATATATGTAATTTTTGTTAGTTTTCTTGAAATGTATACTATCAATGTAATGTACAATCTATATATTAATAGCCGATTCTCTGTCCGTTTGTCTGTTACGCAAAATGGTAGATGTGAACTGCTAAAGAGAGTCAGCAATGTAAGATCACACATAAATGATTTCTTTTCTTGTGCGCGACGTCAGTGTGAAACCATTGTATTTGAGACCCTAATCGAATGCGACGTTTAGGGAAAATTATCTCGGTAACCAATAGGGATAACTGACGTTTTTTGGGGTCCGCGATACAGGCGATGGGGTGAGGAAAAATTTGGGGTCTAATTTTTTGGGGAGAGGTCTGTGACGTCATCAAAATCTTTGAACAATGATATGTCTGTAACGGTTGATGGTAGTGGAACGATCCCATACATTTTTTTGATCAGTTTTTCGAGCTCTACAACATGGGAACACTTTCGGTTGCCATTTCCTTAATTTTATTTTTCGTGAAGTCAACGCATGCTGGACATGGGCGGCGAACGACGCCGCCTTGGCGGCTAGTTTAGATTATTACTTCAAATGTCCAAATACCAAACTGTGCTTGCTTGCCTCGTTTTGATGTGGTAATTTGATGAAAATTATCAGAAATTGGCCCATAGCAATTTTCAGTTATGAAAAACTTAATATCAAGTAATGTCACAATATAAAAAATCAAAACAAGGTCAGGTTTGATAGTCTGATAAGGTATATTTATTGATTTGAGAAGGAAAACAAAATGCTTTATGAATCAATCATTTCTAGTTCTTTTATGCATAAGTACAGATTAAAAAAAATTCCGATATTCATAGTCGCAAAAAGAACATGAATAAAAATGATTTATTATAAAAAAATAGCTTTTTCGTACGCATGAAGAAACAGTAGGAAGTAAAACCAACAAGAAATACATAACAGTCATCTTTTAAACTTTGCTAAAATGTTCAGGTAACATAACACAGATATAATGAACAACATTCACTTTTATGTTGCAAATTTTAATGTCAATCAACAAAACTCAATTTGTATACATAAAACATTCTTGAATTGGTCACATGTTCCTTTCAAATGAACCGTAACCGATTTGAATCAATGTTTCCTGACCACATATGCTGGAAATGCCCAACACGTCACATTTGTTATTCCTGTCTTGGTTCAGTAGTTCCAGGAGCTATGAGCCAAAAAATATGGCAAAAGTTGCATTTTGAGGGGGGAATTTAAAACCCACACTAACAAATTCCAAAAACCTATTAAAACTCAAAATTGTTTACTGGCCAATGTAATTTTACATGTAGCTATCTTTTTTCACAAGTTTTCCTAAAAAATAACAACATTCCATGTCTCCTCTTCTTTATCCACCATTTTCGTCTTGTTATAAAAAGACTTTCCGTTTTACTATTTCTGAATCAGGGGGTAATATAAACATTTGATTAGTGTTAGTTATAAAGTAAGTGATTAAACTTTATTTAGAATTTGTTACTTTATTTTTAGTCATTCCTTATTATTTTGTTTTGCAAAAAAGAATATATTTCAATAACAACAAACACTTTACTTTTGATCTTTCCCCCAGTTTAAGAAACCCGTTTATAACTTACGTAATCTTTGTAGACATTCGATTGGGATTCGAATTCGTTGCGTGAAAAACACTAAGTAGTAGATTAAGAGTGAGTAGTTTGCGAAGAGTTGTTTGTGAAATTGTGATCTACAATTTGTTATCGTGTTTGTGCAGAATGGAGATCAATTGTATTTTTCACTTAGACCTTTATGACAGTGAGAAATTAAGAGGCTTTACTCCAAGTTCATTGAATACTGCTTTAAAAGCAAGGTAAGCGCCCGAAACATTCCTTTGGCTTTTTTTAAAAAATGTTTTCCATTTAATCTAATTTACGGAAAGATGTGTAAAGTGTCTTTCTTCCCATTTGAGTTAGAAATGTAGTTTTTCGTAAATCCGCTGGAACACACTTATGGCTTGGTTTATTTTTCATTAAAAATCGATGCGTTGAAGAAAATGTGGTAGGCATTGGGTACGAGGTTGACACAAACGTTCGATACTTATTAATATTATCAATATACACATAGTTATATGCCTAACATTTACAGTAAAAAATATTAATTTGTAATGTGTCATGAAAAGTCAAAAGATCGCGTGTATACACACACTCAAAAAAAATTTTTAAGACCCGGCTTACACTATACAGTATACACTATGCATATAGTAATCTTCCAAATTTTCAGCGAAACAAGACAAGACCAGGAAGTTATTCAGCTTTCGTCATCAATGACTGCTTCTCTGCTCACATTTCACCAGAAATGCTACGATAGATATACACATAAAAATTTTTTAGCAAAGATAGTGCGGGATAGGGACTTACAGAAGGAAAGCGAACAGCAAGAAAGTAAAAGAGCAAGAAAAGCAATGCCTCCAAGGAAATCAATACGTCAGAAGGATATTCATGGTATGTATTTTCCAATCATCTTTGAAAACATGAACGTACCGCCTTTTCCCATCAGCTCGGAGTCTAAGTGATAATTTTCATTTTAGGCAACAACATCCTTGCTCCTAACGAAAGCTGCATATGTAACCAAAAGAAAACCAATAGTGGCAATAGTGGGTATGAATGTTTGATTACATGTGTCACAGAAACAGCAGCTAGTAAGTTGATAAAAAGTTGTGATAAGAGGAATGGTCCACCAAAGCTATGTGCCGAACTTGCCGGGAAAGATTGGAAGACAATATTGGCATACTCTTGTGTACCAAATAAACGGGCCCCCAACTTATTCCTGAGCATATGCTTGAACCTATTTCTCATCTTCCGAACCGGTTCAACTTGTTTACACCAAAAAACTACGCAATTTATGTCCTCGACGACTATAGTGTACATCTTTTACCTGAAATAAAGCAGGCTCTCTTAAAGCGTGGTTACGTTTATGTTGGCATTGGTGGTGGAATAACTGGTGATATACAGGTAAGTATGCTTCAATTGATAGTTATTTTTATCCTTTTGAAGTCATCGTAATATATTTTATAATCTACAAATTTTCGATTGCAATTAACAGCAGCGATTTATAGAGATATTTTTATTTAGAATGATGTTTCTGCAGCGTAAAGAGTTTTTTGATACACCCTGTATTATATTTTTTCTCTACTTTCAGGTAAATGACACCGATTTGCATGAGTATCGGAAACGCGAACAAAAATTGATGATCGAACAACTTGAGAAAGATCCAAAGACTATTCCCAAACCATCAAGGGATGACATGATGAGAATGCTATACGAAAGTCACATTGCCCTCGAAAAAGATTATTCGAAAGAGTTGAAGACTCTTTGGGTCACCAATGCATTAGATGGTAGTGAAGACTATCTGGTATCTGAGAGAATTTATGGACTGGTTGGCGCGAAATTAGTAGATTTCCGAAAGCAGCTAATGGAAACGCCAAGCCCAAGGAACCTTAAGGAGTTGGCAAAAATTATAACACCACCGATAGGAGTGAAACGAAAGGATGCTGTTATAGAGGAACCGCTGGAAGCACCATTTGACGAAGGAGGTGAGTTGTTTGATTGTGAAGGAGAGGAATTGGTACCAGAAGAAGATGAAGAAGAATTATCTGACCAAGAAGACACGAACCCAGCCGAATCAATAGAACCAGAAAGTCGGGAAACTCCAGAAAGTATTACAGTTGCTCAAGTCCCGAATGTTCCTAAGCTTGCTCTTTCTTGCCCTAAAGATGATGCAGATCTTCTTAATGATGCTAAATTTATTGATGAAATGGGTCAATTGCTACTCAACGATCAAACATCCCCTCAGATCGCACCCGCAATGAGGAATATGAGAAGGCAATATCTGATAGCTCGCCGAAACGTGAAAGAGCGACTGAGACTCGCTAACGTTAAAGAAGTAGTGGTAAATGCTGAAAACGAAACTGATCAAGACCGCGAATACGAGAATATATTTGACTTTATCAATAACCTTTAGCTACAATATATTATTATTATTATTATTATTATTATTTTTATTATTATTTCAGTATTACAAATTCTCAGGCAATACAAGCCTCTACGAATCATTCTTGTGTAATTTGTGATCAAATCTTTGCGGGTGATCAGCCCAATATGCGTCTAAGTTGTTCTTGAAGCTGTTTAGTGTTTCAGCATTTACAACGTATCTTGGCAAGCTGTTCCATGTTTTCAACGACCGGTAATAGAAGGAATTTTGCTGGATGCCTCTAACACTATCTTTTGCAAAACAGCATTCCAGTTGAAAATTGTGTTTTCGGCCTTTTTTCAGTCGTGGTCTAAACTTTACTGAAAGAGACGAATTATCGTACACATGAAAATGCTTATAGATCTCAATCATGTCTCCTCTGTAGCGTCTAAAAAGAAGTGTTGGAAGATCAAGTTTTTTCAATCTTTCGGGGTAGCTAAGATCTTTCATACCATCAATTAACTTTGATGCTCTCCGCTGAACACTTTCGATTTTGTCTATGTCCTTTTGCAAGTGTGCAGCCCATACTGATTGGCAATATTCCAGGTGTGGTCTAACCATTGCGGTGTATAATTTCTTAAACAGTGGACCATCAAGAAAATCAAAGCTTCTACGAATGACCCCAACTATTGTGTTTGCTTTGTTTATTTTTAAACTCATGTGATCTTGAAATTTAAGGTCGGGATCTAGCGTCACACCAAGGTCTTTCTCAGCGAAGACGTGCTCAAGTTCTTTATCTTCGAGTTTATATCTGTGGGTGTGTTTAATATTCTCGAACTTACCGAGGCTGAGTACGTGACACTTCTCTGTGTTGAAACTAAGTAGCCACTTTTTTGACCAGTCATGGAGCGCATTGATATCTTTTTGTAATGCAATCGTATATTGCATGACATTATTAGATTATTTTTTGAAAGAACTGTTTCCATTTAAAAATAGCTTCTTGTACTAGTATCCCGGGTAAAAACTTTTTACCGAACTTAACTTCGAAAACATTAGGTCAAATCCACCATTCTTGTGTACGTACCCCGTGACGAAAAAATAAATCATAGAATTGCAACTCAAAAACATCCCATGCGGCGTCGCTTGCCACCCATGTTCAGTATGCATTGTGTCACAGAATTTAACTCTTGCAAAAGGCATTAATTTTTTAATTCATTTCTTACATTTAAAACAGAAACAAATAGCAACATGGCTCAGAATATATATTCATACGCAGAAGAGAACTTTAATGTAAAAAAACGCAATATATAACACAGAACCGTTTACCCAGACATGCAAAACCAAACATTGAATAACATTACAAAAATGATACCTTCCAACTTTTTCTTTTGTTCAAAAGTTACTACTGGACTGCAACCATTAATGAATTTTTGAAATGATATATTTAGTTCTTCCCAAAACCATCAACATCATGATTAAAACCATGAGTTTCATTTCTTTGTGCTTTTTTATTATTGCCTAAAAGAATAATATTTCAATTGTAATACCGAAAATAATAATAAAAAAAAAGAAACAAAAAAAAAAGGAAATTCAAGTACGCATTTATCCTAAAAACAATAACTAAGAACAAAAATTTACACAGAAGATAAAAAGTCACAAATAAAATCATACAGCCAAAGTTATATACCTAGGCATAGTACGTAAACGATTACCATAACACAAAATATGCATAAACGCGATAAAATATAAACTTAAGAAAAATACAGCCATTTAAATTACATAATCCATTCTTCTCTTAAGTAACCCTCTCAACATTATAACCCATCATGTGCTTCATTTCTATTTTAACAGATGATAACATTCAAAAAACATATACAAAAAACCTAATCATGCTATGGCGAAATCTAAAGAAAAACAAAACAAAGTAAAAGGAACTTTGAAAATATATTAACCTTAAAAATAATAATTAAAAACACAAACGTAATGACAGTTAGTATAGCGGAAAAATCTTTAACATATGAAAACATTCGTGGAGCCATTTTTTATTTCCAGTTCAAAGCTCCTGTCTGCGCTGGAAAATTCAAAACACAACAGTAAACATCCCTCTTATCCTTTATCTATCCACTAATACTAATTGTGTTATAACTAAACTAGTATCCCGTGTAAAAATTTTTTACGGGTTTTAATTCTGAAAATGATGTCTCAAAAATGTGTCGAAAAATGACACTCGCCACTCATGTTCAGCCTGTGTTGTGTCATTTGTAAAACATTTGTGAGCATTTATTATGTTCATCAGAAAAGTGTATTAAATATTTGCTACGACATTTAAACAGCCATTTCATACATCATTGAACTTCAAACTAAGTTTGGAATTGGAAACTAAGCTGACAAAACCAAGTAATGAGATGGCACTCCATTAATCAGATCTGTAACGCAGTGTGCAAAATCGTCAAAACATCACTGTGACGGAGAGCATTCTTAGTGAAATTGTGTGTAGATTTCTATAGAAATGCACTCTTTTGCAGATATTTTTTAATAAACGTGCTATAAATATTTAAAATTTCTGTTCGACACTAATTCAACAGGGTAAAACGTTTTCGAAAATGCTGACTATAAGGATAAGCAAAAAATGTCATAGAATGATCAGCAGGAACATAAATTCTCATGAAAAACTGTTGACAATACTACACCAAAAAAGTATCCTAAGATAGCATAAATAAACAAATAAATAAACCAAATAAAGTATCTTTAATCACTTTTGCAAAAGTGTATATCGACTTCGTTAACAGTCCTCGAATGCGTTTTGATGGTTTAATCCATTTATTCTTGGAAATAATAGTGAGTACATTGCATCTTTGAACATAGTTGTGCAATGATAACAGTGATATGACTTCGTTAACAGTCCTCCAATTTTGTTTTATGGTTTAGTCCATTATTCTTGGAAATAATAATTCTCGGTAGCGAGTGCATTGCATCTACGTACACATGCAGTTGGAATAATCGGATCTTCCGAAAAGTGAATTTTTAAAAATTGATGACATATTATTCGTAAGAGAAACCAAAGAATCTAAAAAAATAAATAAATAAAGTTAAGGTTGAATTTAAAATCCGAAATGTGCAGCCGACAATATATCTTCGAACTAAACTTTCATTTACAATTACCTGACAACGCTATCTAGACTACAGCAGATACGGTTATTGATAGGATACTCTGAAAAAAGGTGTTTCCCATGAACTACAAACACCAAGTTGACCTCATTACTATAAATCTAAAGAATCTGAATAAATATAAGTTAAAGATAACGAATTATCATCGATTGTTTGTGTCAGCAGTTAATCAATTTTGTTAGTTATGAAAGAAGATGTGATTTATTTAATTACAGTTCGCTTTGTTATTAATAAACAGCTGCACGTTCCCAGCCAATTTCTCAATTGTCTTATTTCTGCTGACATCAGCATATCCCATTCATTATCTTTAACACACAGACAATAAGCTCCTCAATAAACTAAATGAATAACTTTTAGGAATAGTAATCTCTCAAACTGACAAAGAAGTTTTCTTATGAACCATAACCTGTAATGTCATTTCACAAAACAGGCTACAGGATAGTGAAATGAAGATCAAAGGAAGTATGTAACAACTTTTATTGCAACTAAAAACAACAAATATTAACATATACAACGATGGTATGGAACTACCATACACTGACCGTGAATAACTGATTAAATACCCTATGTATGTCTTGTTAGTAGAAGCTCTATAGTTTATTAGAAAGAGGAATTTCTACACCTTGTGTAACAGAATCGATCTAAGCAAAAAAAAAATTCTTAAAACTCCTTATTAATGGGCAATGGGCATTAACCAACCATTCACAGGAGCAGTTATTTAGACTTCTACCAGCCAAAGATGTTTTCCAAAACGCAGAAAATTAACTTTAATGAAAAAGCTTGAGCTCTATGTATGGTAGTTCCATACCATATAAAAACTAAACTACCAAAAATAAACATTTTCAACAAAATATTGGGTTTTTAACCCAGAATATTTGGGTATAAAATTTTTTTTTTGATTTTTTTTTTTTTGATTTTTTTTTTGAGGGGGGACGAATCCCTCGTGGTCTTGCCCCCCATTTTTTTTCCACACCCAGAACGCGCGGTTAGACCGCGGTCCTGGGTGGGTTTTTCTATATAAATGGAATTCGTTTCGTGTCACTATAATGTAAGAACAAAAAATAATTAGTTATAATTTAAGATTTAATAATTAATAGGTATCAATTAAAGGAATTACCACATAGACAGATTAAAGATACTATTGACGCTGAGAATTAATATCTCCAAGAACAAATTCAATTGAGTTTTAACAGAAATATTTGTGTTACTTACAGTGGGTAGCTTGTTTAGCCTCCTTTTGTTCTAAAAAAGACAGCGAGGCATTAATTAACAAAATTATCACATAGACAGATTAAAAATATGCTATTAAGGCTGAGAATTATAATATTTCCAAGAATAAATTCAATTGATATTTATCAGACATTTTTGTATTAGGGAAAAAATCCTTACTCTCCAAATTTTGAGTAGATGTTGCTGCTATAATATAAAAGAGAAACAGTATAAATACTACGTCTGCCAAAGTGCATTCTACACAGATCAACAGACTAATACGATGTTTTATGTAAAACAATTTATAACTCAGAACTGCTGGGATCTTTAGCATCTAAACAGAAAGAATATTAGTAAGAATATTTCAATAGTGAACATGATAAGAGGTAACATGTATTAAAGAAAGAATCCTTACTTCTCAAATTTTGAACAGAAGTTGTTACTATAATGGTAATAAGAGAAACAGTATAAATCACTTCATCTGTCAAAGTTAAATACATGTATTTAAGTAAAATGTTAAAAAGGAAAATATCAAACCATTTTCTGCAGCATTCCCTATGAATAAAATATAATGAAATTACAATAACATGACTGATAAGCAAAACTTGGCTGAATGAAAATAAGAAGTTACCTTCCCCCAGTAGACCCTTCTCTTCTGAAATGAAAGGAGTTCCATACCTTCACGTGCCACTGCCATTTTTTTTTTTTAATTTTTAGTTCACTAAAAAAAGAAACAACTTAGAATTAATTTTCACAAAAGTAAAAGGATGAATGCCCTGACTTTTGGTTCATGGATGGTGCGTGCAAGAACTTTTCATGATAAACAAAATTAAGATGCAAGAGACGAATGCATGCACAACCCATGGTAACAGAGTACACGACGTGAACGTAAGTCAATGGGACTTGTACTCCGCCTAAAAAACAAACATACAGAAATAAACTGTTTTTTAGGCAAAATAATTAAGTAACTATAAAAGCATATCTTTACATCCATATTTAGCATTGCAACAAAGAAAATGTCATTGAATTAACAAATTAATACTATAATATCAATCATTAACAGTTGAGCAACAGACACTATAGGAAAACTCATGACAGTATATACTACGATATAAAACGTGTTAGAAAAGTAATAGGTTAAAAACATAAACAAAGGGTTCTAACCACGGCCAAACTGACAAATAGTTCTTTCCCAAACACTGTAGAGGAAAAATGAACATAACAGAAAAGTTCATTCAACTTAAAAGTTTGGAAAAACCGTCGTAAAGTTTACCATTTTTAAATTAAACTGAAAATAAATAAATAGATCTCACTTCGTTGGCGTAGTCTGTGCGCAGCAAAACTAACGTAAGACGACAACCCTAACAACAACAAATAAAATGAACAAATAAAATGAATGCAGATAGAAGATGCTGACAGTGGCTAAACTAACAGTTCTTTCCCAAACAATGTAGGGGAACTATGAACAGACAGATGAAACTGGATGAATGTTCCATTAAAAAGACTGGAAAAACAGTCGTAATGAAAACAAATAAACAAATCTCACCTCGTTTACGTATTTTTCGATTAAATATAAACAATATCTATTGTTCTTTTATTTAAATTCTTTTGTTACACTCGCGTAGCTGCACTCAATAACAAATTATCAAATTTGTTTACGTTCTGAACGAATTGGTTGCTATAGTTTGCCCGATTCTGGAAAACAATTTTGATTGGTTCAAAAGCATCACGTCAATCAAAACAATCAAAATAAATCAAAATAAATGCGCATTGTATAGGTTTCCCGAAAGAAACGTCACGCTTCGATTACGTATCATGTATACGTGTATACTGATTACGTAACTTTAGAAAGTATCTCTTGGCCTATACCAGGTATTATGCGCATTGTGTTGGTCTCCCGAAAGAAACGCGACACTTAAATTACGTAACATTAAAAAAAGTGTCTGTCGCGGCTGCGTGGTTTTACGACGAAAAGGGAAAAAGTAAGAAGGTTTTGACCGTGCAAAAAAAACCAAATATATCACTCTCTAAAATAAAAGTGGGATGCACAAAGCGAATTAGTATAATAAGATAGATACTATCTTAACTTTACCTTTCAATACCAATTCACATCAATCATCATGACAGTAAACAATATTGATCATGTTCTGTAGCCATTATCAAAAACACTTCTAAACTCTTTTACTTTCTATATTTCATACCTGTAAACAAATTAATAACACTCGATTAACTTTCCAGCATACTTTCCTATTGTAAACATACACTTTCTATTTGTTTTCTACTGCAATTTCACTACCATTTTTATACAGTGAAAGACATAAAAATGCTTTCTTCGTAACTTCATAACTGTGCAGCCATTTTGAAATAAATAAAATGAGGAACAGTTCGTTACCAAAACAAATCAGTAACTGCTCGTGTAGGACCTGCATCTTTATGATTTGATCGTTTTAACTCTGTTTTTATTCTCTTTTAACGCTGTATTTATTAAATCCGTTTGACTCATGTACTTACGTATATTACTTTATATCTTTTCCAAACAATTTTCCACCGAAAAAAAGTAAAACCATTTTCACCAAAATAAACATCATCCTTTCTTCAACTTCATCTACACTACTTCTGTACTGCTGCACTCCCATAACTATTTGATAACTATAAAAAGAAATTTGTAAAATCAGCACGACTTTCTTCCACTCGTTCTTCGTTTGGTTTTCATCTGAAAAAACCTATCAAACATCTGTTCAAAAACTCACCTACGCATGTGTGCTACCTGCTAACTAATCACTTACACACATGCTGCTGCCTGTTCTTTTATTAATCTAAAATACAGTAAAAGTTAAACAATAAACAGTTTCATAATAACAATACCTTCGTATGTATACAAACCTGTGTTTCTTCGTGAAAACAACTGCGATAGTGATAATCGGTGTTATTAACGAACTAATTTTTTGGAAATCGTCTACCAATCAAATTGGAGAAAAAAGAATTTCTTTCGTTTTGATTGGTTTAAAAATTTAGACGTCACACTTAGATTACGTAACATTAAAAAAAGTGTCTGTCGCCGCTGCGTGGTTTTACGACGAAAAGGGAAAAAATAAGAAGGTTTTGACCGTGAAAGAAAAACCAAATATATCACTCTCTAAAATAAAAGTGGGATGCACAATTGCGAATTAGTATAATAAGATATAACTGTTACTAGTAGTAATCTTAAGGTTTTTTAAAACTGGAAGGATTTTGCTTAAAAGTTTCCCTATCACTTTTTTGTATATAAAACATAGTTCCATGTATGATAGTATATAGTTACTAGTAACATTAACACGTTAAGAACACAAATCTTCTGATTTCATTGAAAATCGATGTTTTTCACATTTTCCAACCCCCACCCCTCCCCCCCGGAAATTAAGACCCAAGCCTTCAAGGTAACATTTCCTTGCCCTTTTTAGTTTAATCTGAAATGTGTCAACTACGCTACAGCCGTGATCAAAAGATCACTGTTTAGAACACCAGCAGTTCCCAGCTCTGACGGCTATGGTTGGGAAGTCAAAAACGGTGAGCTCCATATTCAGTGGCAGTTAAAAAAACCGAATCCCAGACGACTTGATTGGTATGGTATTGTGTTACTGTCGCAAAAAAAACTGTTTATCGAACCAATGTGTCTGCTATTCTCATGGTCTTAACTATACTGATTTATGCGGCTGCAACTCTTGTGAGAACGAGAATGATAAAGAAGTCAGTGACACCGAGACTGAATCAAGCGACAGTAGCGATAGCGACGGTGATTAAACAGCATCCTAAAGGGCACAATGCGTTGTTTTGGCATCAAAAGGAAGACACCCAGAAATCACGAAGTGTTAGAATTGTTTTTTAAACGCTTTTAAGATGTTTTAGTGGGAATCATATTTAGTTTAGAAGTTACGCAATATGATGATGTCATAATTCTCGGTCATAGCATTTGTACGTTTTGATCACGATTTCTTGTGCTCTTTCTAGTAGTACAGCCGGTTTATTTCCGAACACTGCGCTGACGTTCCAGAGCTATTTGACTTTAAAAAATTGACAAAATATTGCCGAGTCAGCAACATTTATCGTCAATTATCTCTTGCTATGTTAAAAAGCACGATATGAGATAATGTTTTTTTGAAATCAGTATGTAAAAAGCTATCAATTGGTATATAATTTGTTATATTTTGACGAGGAAACACTGTGTGACGTCATCAGTACTTAACATTTTCCTAGCATTTTCCTGGCAGGGTCCCACAAGTAATATCAGAATGGCCAGTAAAGCTTTTTGACATCTTCAAGTCATAATGAATCTTTGGAAAAAGTTTTAAGGATACTCACTACACTACAACGTCAAAAAAACAAAAAAATTTTTTTGCATATTTTTATGCAACTTGTAACGTAGAATAAGTTTCAGAATAAGTCAGAATAAAAAAATTTGGATTATTTTCGCTATAAAGTAGGAATTAGTTATTTTATCAAAGCTTATTTCACTTGATCGCATTGTTAAAAATGTGTAAACAAATTCACACATTAGATTTTCCACAGATAATCATTTCTTAACCTTCTGCATGATAATTAACGTCCATTCATTTCAAGTTCCAATTCTTTGGAGTAAATATCATTTAGAACAAAGAAAAAAATCGGGTTTACATTGCGGCCTCTATTAAACATTTTCAGATGAAAGCTTTGAAAAATTTTTGTGAAGTTTACGAACACAATATGGGAAGATTCAAAATGACAAAAAAAACTTCCGAAGGAAAAAAAAAGATTAATCTTACTAAAAAATCTGATTTCATAATTTTTGCTGCTCAACGGAAGACTTATTTGAGTAAGTATAACAAAAACGAATCTTGGTTCAACCAAGTGGAAAAACAGTGAAACGATGCACCAATAAAAAGAAAAATTATTTTACCCGAGGAAGATATAGACAATGAAAGTGAAATTGAAGATGATGAAGAACTGAGAGAACAAGAAAAGTTAAGTAGATGTATTATTATTGACACAAGTAACCTTCAACATGCTCTAGAGGAAAATTTAGTTTGTAATATATGTCATTCAAAAGTTACAATACTTGAAGATCCAACTCATCATCAAGGTCTAGGAACTAAGTTGATATTTGATTGTGGAAATAAGACATGCTCAAGAAACAATTCAGGTTTTTTTAGTACAAACAAAATTTTTGGAAAAAATTCGTATGAGATAAATTTATTGGCAAACCTTGGTATGAGAGCAATTGGAAAAGGTAGAAGTGCTGCACTAAAACTCTTTTCTATATTAAATTTGGGAAAACCAGTAGCGCAAAAAACTTGGACAAATTTAACAAATTCTATTTTGAATGTTGTTCGTGATGTTTCAAAAGAAAATAGGGAGCTTACGACCGAATGACGAGAACGGGAACGGCAACGTCCGTGAACAACGAAGTTGCCGTCCTCGTCTTCCGTATAATTTACTTACGATGTTTTGCGCGGGAAGCCTGCAACTCAGCAAATGTAAACAAACTTGGATCTGATAACGTTTAGTAATAGTTATGCCTAAGTTAAGAAAAATTAGAGAAAGTCTTTTACTTGCATATGCTGATAACATAATAAATGACGAAGAGTTTGTACTTTTATATGATATGAACACATGAAAAAATGCAGACCTTCCTTACTGGACATATGAACACTTTAATCTTGACATCTTAAGTGATGATGAGTGCAAAGCAGAATTTCGCTTCTTACGCAGAGACATATATCGTCTACAAGAAGTTTTTCAGTTTCCTGAACAGTTCACTTGTTACAACGGAACAGTGTATGACTCGATAGAAGCACTATGTATATTTCTTAAAAGGTTTGCGTATCCTTGCAGGTACTTGGACATGATTCCAAGATTTGGCAGACCTCAATTAAGTATGATCAGTAACCATGTAATGAATATTTTGTATGAAAACTGGAATCATCTATTTCGAAATTTGCAACAGAATTGGTTGTCTATAAACAATATGGAAAGTTATGCAGATACAATCCATCAATCTGGTGCCCCCCCTAACTAACTGTTGGGGCTTTGTAGATGGAACGGTACGGCCAATCACTAGACCAGGTCGAAATCAACGCATTGTTTACAACGGTCACAAAAGAATCCACGCACTGAAGTTTCAGTCTGTAGTCACACCTAATGGTATGGTAGCGAATCTTTTTGGTCCTGTTGAAGGAAAGCGGCACGACAGTGGGATGCTGGCGGATTCTGGACTACTACAACAAATGCGTCAATACTGTTTTCAAGCAAATGGCGATCCTTTCTGTATATACGGTGACCCAGCTTATCCACTATCTTGTCATTTACAATCTGGATTCAAGGGAGCTAATATAACAACTCAACAGATGCTATGGAACAGTAAAATGAGTAAAGTAAGGGTAGCAGTTGAGTGGGTGTTCGGAGACATAACAGATTATTTCAAATTCCTTGATTTTAAAAAGAATCTAAAAATTGGATTAAGTGCTGTTGGCAAAATGTACATTATTTGTGCCTTATTGCATAATGCTCGTTGCTGCTTATATCACTCAGAAACATCGAACTATTTTCAGTGTGAACCACCTGTAATCGAATCATATTTCACATAAATCATGACACTAACTTTTGTATCACCAAACTTTTTCCACAGTGTATATCAATTACATACTTCTATATATAAAAGAATATATACAAGAAAAAAAATAAAAGAATATAAAAATAAAGCCTAGGACGGTTGGCATTCATGATCACTCAAGAAATAAATTACTGCTTGAGTGGAAGCAGAAAAGAACAATATTAAGAACTACAAGATTTGACCAGGGTCTATATATACTACAAAACATTCTTATGTTTATGAAGAATATACATCATAAAAGTATTACTTTTTATCATTGAGTTTTTCAATTAATGCCATTAACAAAGCCTGTTGTTGTTGTTGTTGTTGTGCTTGTTGTTGCATGAACAACATAGTCATTTGCTGCTGTTGCTGCATGTTTGCAGACATTTGTTGAAACATGTTTTGCTGTTGTTCTTGCAGCAAAAGAAAGTGCCCCCTGCTATCTTCAAGTTCTTTTTTGCGCAATTCTACTTCCTGTTTCTTTGTTTCATTATCTTTCTCCATTTTTTCTCTTAAAAAATTCACAGTATCTGATCCATTGTTTCTTCTTTTTAGGGGAGAATCAGCACATTTATCACCCAGTGTCTGTAGGGACTGACGACGTATTTTTTGTGCTTTTTCAACATCTTCTTCAAGTTTAGCTTTTTTATTAATACTTTCCATCTTGAATTCCTCATCTGCAAGTTCAAATCTTTCAATGAGGTCTGATAGTGCCACATCAACCTTGCTTTCTTCTGGAGTTATACCAGATGCTTTCTCTTCTTCCCTCATTCGTTTTTTATTATTATTGATTAGATTGCTGTAATGGTCACGTACGGACCTCTTTGACACAAAAAATTGTGGGTCAGGAATAGTATTTAAAGTATTGGCAATTTCCTCCCATACGCCACCACGTTCGCTACTCCCATGTTTGAATTTGTACGGTTCTTTAACAAGGATTTCCCGAAGAAGAAGAATGTTGTGTTTTTCAGACCATCTCATTGCAGATCTAAAATGGAAAGAAAGATGTTTAAGAGGTGATAAATATACAATGATTTTCTCTGTAAATTTCCAAAATTTCAACCTTCTCTAGCCTATCACATTCCCTGCCCTCCCCCACAAATCAAAACTTGCTAATCTACATTACCTAAAAAAAACATATACATGAAAAAAACATAAGAGGGGTGGGGGTGGGGGGTCAAGTTACAACTAGTTAAGGGAAGACTAGCTCAGGAAATTTAGCTAGAGTGCCATAGGGTACTGCTAGCTAAATAGCTTCTTTCCTCTTCCCCATCCCAAATGTTTGGTAAACCACTATCCCATGTCTGTCTTTTAACCCTGAACCACTTCGATTTCTGACTGTCCTAAAAATGTGCCTTTTTACTAGTTATCTTCAAAATTTTTATGCTAAATGAATTAGTAGTCCAAATTGCCTTATCAGATATTAATTACACCCCCGCTTACAATAAATAAACCTTAAAAACTTACGAGTTTGATGTTTTCTTTGCTGGAATGTCCGCCATTTTTCCAGTGTTTTTCTCACGTTTTTAGAGAACATGAAAAAACACTTTTTCAAGTTGCCACCGAATCTCAGTTGGAGTTTTCCCAGAGTTTGCGCATGCGCATTAAGAAAAAAGTGTCTAGTGACGTCGCCGTTTCAGTTCTCGTTGTCCTTTCGTAAGCTCTCTAATATCAAGATGGCTGCAACCGAAGTTTATGCTGTAAATCAGAAACAGAAGAACAATGTTAATAAAATTGTAAGTGCTGGTTTCAGTTTTGACTGTTCCTGGAATTCTCGTGGTTGGCAAGCAAAAGAAGGAGTAGTCGCGGCGATTTCACAAGACACGGGGAAAATAGTGGATGTTGTACATAAGACATCATATTGTCCAGAATGCGCTGCTAAACAAGTTGCACGTGATGAAAACAAAATATCATGCCTAGAATATATGGAATGGTTTATTGCTCATGAAGACAAATGTTATCTAAACCACACCGGTAGTCCACAGGTATAAATATATGCACTGGCGCTTTTTTATATCGCAAACCACGAACTGGATTCCCTAGCTTTATTTACCTTAAATTTTGCAAATACCAAAAAATACCTCAAATCTTAAGAAACCTGCGAGCGAAATTTGTTTTCATCTGTCCCTATTCGTAAAGCATGGTACCATATAAACAAAATCATAATTATAGGCCATGGAAAAGTCTGCAATAATTGAGTTATACAAACAATCCGTGGAAGACCACCATTTATACTACGATCCCTGTGTTGGCGATGGAGATAGCTCTGCTTACAGAGAACTCTGCAAATTAATGGTTTATGGATCAACTAGGTTGATTTCGAAAGAAGAAGATATATGTCATGTTAGTAAACGAATGGGTACTCTGCTACGTTCAATAGTACGTGATTATAAAGGTAACACTAGCTGTTTTAACCTTTAAGCGCCCAAGTCGCTTCATGCGCAATAATAATTGTGATATTCTCTATTTTAGGTAGGAAACTTTCCGATGGTAAAGCAATAAATGGACGGGGAAGACTAACAAATGCAAGGATTGATGGCTTTCAAAGTCTTTACGGGCATATACTGCACAGTAATAAAGGTGACACGGAAGCCATGGCTAAAGGAGTTCGTGCTTCTCTAAAGCATTACTGTAGCACCGCTGAAGTACCACAACACGATGACTGTCCTCCAGGACCTTCTTCTTGGTGCAAATATCAGTCAGATTTAGCCACTAAGAAATCTACATACATGCCAGTGAAAGATCCTATTCCAAAGGCTGTTCAAGACCTCATCCAACCCATATTTCAAAAACTTGGAAATAAGACCTTTCTTGAATCATGCAAAAACATCGTAACATCAAATGCAAACGAGTCATACCATCATGTTCTTTGGAGTCTAGCTCCTAAAGAATCTTTTACCTCATCTCAGGAAATCGAACTAGCAATGAACATTAGTGTCTGTGTTTTTAACAGTGGGTTTTTGTGGACTTATGAAAGTATTTTTGATATGATTGGCATTGAAGTGAGCAGAGATTCTAGAGAGATGTTCCGAAAAATAGATGAGTCACGTATAAAGACTGTCGATTACCATAGTACTGAATTTCGAAAGACAAAGAGAAAACAGACTAGAAAAAAGAAAAAGAAAATGGCTGATGCCTTCCAGAAACAAAAGGACTACCAATCAGGTGCTTTCCATGATGGATTATCAAAACATTAAAAATCTCACTTGACAAAGATGAATCTAACGTATAATAAATTTATAATAAACAGAAAGTACACTCCCCCACAGATATCTCCAGGTGTAGTATTCGGGTTTAGACTGGGTGCTTTGGAAGATCTAGTCCATAGCAAAATTCTCCAATTGTCAATTTATATGCTTCGGGCCAAATCTCTCCTTTTACGTTTCCTGGTACTAGCAATCTTAGGAGCCGCAACACAATTGTTGGAAAGCTGTACTGCGGTGGACTATCATTCTCAAAAGGACCAACATTCTTTTTACGTAAGGCCACCGCCCAAGTCATGTAATGTAGGTACCGTATTTGCTCGGGCTACTTGCTTCGTCGTCGTCTTGTTTCAACACTCTTTTGCAGGTTCTTTACGAACATATTGCCATCAAATCTAAATGTAAAATAAACTTCAAACTTTGATGTGGTTTAGATTTTTAGTAAAATTTTCCATAGATAAGAAGGAAATAAGCAATCACATACTCCGCTTCCTCGAACTTTGTTATTAATTCCTGCTCCACTTGCTCCACCGACAAGTTTTCCGTTTCATCTTCTTCGTCTTGTTCCACTAGCTTTCTCTTACGAGATATTTTTTTTACTTTGCCCGCTTTTCCACTCATCATGAGATTTAATTTTATCTTCTCATTTTTGTCATTTTTTCTTCCTGTTCAATATATTATAAAACGGTGCATATTTAATTATTGTTTACAGGTCACACTATTTATTTCTCTAATAAAAAGTGTAAACACGATGATCTTTTACTTGATGCATTAAAATCTTTAAAACGAAATATTTCAGTTTTATTTTTTCGTTGTTGTACGAACTTTGGCGAGTAATAAGTCCCCTGGGTTTACTTGAAATTCGTCAGAATGAATTTTATTTTAACCAATGAAATCTTACGGAAAAAAGGTTGCCACATTTTTTAAAAATAATTCTGCGTTTGCGAGCAATTGTCGTTTTTGTGTTGCTAGGCATCGAAAATAACTGTTTTTTAAAGAAAAATATGCTTATTAAACGATTATTCCAGTTTGAAAGCTTTATTTAAAAAACTGTGGCAACCTTTTTTGACGAATGATGTCGGGAACACGTGGATGTAAAAAAATTTAAAAACGGATGATTTGTGGGGGATTTATCACTCAAAAACCATTTAAATTTAAACCTTTTTTATTCCTTACCATTAGATGCTATGAAATATAAACCCAAATTGAAATGTAGGAAGTTTAATAAGCTTTCAGAAAATGTATACTTTTACGGGGGAAAAATGAATATAAATTGAGTTATAACAAAAAAACGTGAGGTAATTGTAGTGTAGTGAGTATCCTTAAATTCTCCAGAGAGTTATTTGATTTTTTTGGCTCATAGCTCCCTGACTAGATGAAAAGAAGAAAAACTTTTTTTTGTTAGAAATTTAAGTTTCTTCCTTCCACGGATTCATCAGCTAACTGAAAAAACGTTACAATTTTCACAATGTAGTGGTTTCGTCAAATTTTGACATCAGAGTTCATTTTGTACTTGTTTTGGTGGCGGCATTTTGATATTAGCTCGTCGCGCGAATTCATTAGATTTGCGTCAGGATCGTCAAACAATTCCAGAAGTACTAGCTTTTCGTTGAGGCATAGGTCGCATTTGTCCGATGTCGGATTAAAGGGACGGCATTTCTTTTTGATTTTCCATGTGATCCTCGGTGTTTCGTTGTTACGTTTGATTTTCCAGACTTCTTTCGAAAGTTGGGTTTCTTTTTCGTACTTTTGATGGTTAAAAGATTTTTTGTGGTTTGCAAATCGTACTTTGAAAGTGGGTTCAGTTATTCTGATGTATGTTTTCGGGACATAGGTTGGGTCATTCGATGTGAGTGTTGCTTTGTAAACAATGTTAGTGGTTAGGCATTGGTTGTGCATGGGACAGTTTTCTTTCTTGATGCAATTACATTTACAGTCTTGTGGTATTGCACTCCTGAAAGCTGTCTTGTTGTGGTTATTTACGATGGATTTAATGTTCTGCATACAACTGTAACTTATTTTTACAGTGTTTCGGTTGAAAAGCTTGTGATATGTGTTCTTTTTCGGGAAGTGTTTGTCCAGTAGTGTCTAGAAGTACTTTCCGATGTTTGTGGCGACGTTTTTGGAAAAAGGTGGATTGAACCATATTATATTTCTTTTCCGTAGTTTTCCAGTGTATGTTGTTTTTTTTGGTGATGCTGGGGTTCTGGTACTTTAAATCATGTGTGTATCCGGATTTATGCAGTGCCTCTTGGTAATGTCTTGCTGCATTCTAAAAATATATTTTTGTTGCTTGAAAGGTTTATTAGTTCCTTTTCAATCGATATTGACAGTTGTTTTATAATGTTAGGTGGGTGGTTGGACTTTGCATGTATGTAGATTGTTTCGTCATTTGGTTTGTGGTACGGGCGGTGGGTTCCGTCTTCCAAGCTCAGTGTAACGTCGAGGTAATTTACAGTTTTTAAATTGCACTCAATTTCGAGTTCCAGTCCGTTTTTCTTGAAAATAGCATGGAAGTGTTTTCTTGTTTTGTCGGCTTGTGGTACTTTTTGGTTTCTGAACAATGCTAAACCATCCTCCCGGTATAGTCCTATGTTTTCTTTGTTGTAGGATTTAGAAAGGACTGATAATAGAAAGAGTCCCACTAGCTCACATATCTCGACCCCGTCGTACGCACCCATGGTAACATCGAACGATTCGTTGTTTTTCTTTACCCATGGTTCGCCGTTGTTGAATAAAAGGGATTTTCGGGCGTGTTTGATTATTTCCAGGTCTTTATTGTTTATTGTTATGTGTTTGCTGGCGAATGAAAGAGCGTTAGATAGTAGTTTTTCAGATATTGAAGGGTAAAATTTGACGAAACCACTACATTGCGAAAATTGTAACGTTTTTTCAGTTAGCTGATGAATCCGTTAAAGGAAGAAACTTAAAGTTCTAACAAAAAAAGTTTTTCTTCTTTTCATCCTTTTACAAGTATATACAGTATATATATATGTTAATTACGTAACTGTAATTTTAAAAATAATTCAAGTAGCATTATGTAAAGTAATAACAATTACACAAAAACAAATTAACTGATTTGTTTCTTTTGCTCTTCATTGTTGTTTTCTTTTAATTATCTTATCCAATTAAAGAATTTGTAAGCTGTATAATGTCTTCTCTAGAATTTATAAAATTGTTGTTAAGCAGTCCAATTTGATCATAAAATGTGACTATGATTGTACTTCTTTTGAATAGAGAAATTCCATGTATAGTCAGAGGGATTTGGGTCAGAACCTCAAAAAAAAAGGTATCAAGCTGAAATTTTCAGGAAAGCCTCATTTTTACCTTAGTAATAACATACTAAATTCCACGGAGGTCCCAGGAGTGGAACATGCCTATTTCTGCCCTTTAAGTCACATGACTCGTTCCAAAACTACCAAAATATAAACATTCTTAAATGGAATAGCCTTATATACCGTTTGATAAATCTTTTCTTCCTGAACAAAAAATATTATTACAACTTTTCTTCTAAATCAGTATTTAGAGTGTTACAGGGGGTTAAAGTTTGAAAAGCAGGGGGTAAAAATTCTAAAATTACGTTGAAAATTCCATAAATACTGGCATATGCAACAGTTTTGCACTTTAATTCTCAGATAGAAATCAAATTTTTATGATTCTGTGTATGGCTTTTCTATTTTTACTTCCAATGATATTTTGAAAAGTAAAAAGAATGTTTTACAACCCCCGTCTCCCACCCAGGAAAACTTGTTTTATTTTCAAGCTTGATGTCACTAAAAAAAGAATACTTTGCAGTGCATAAACATTGAATTCACGAACTGCACATGTTTGAAAATATAGGAATATATTTGAAAATATCAATCTCTGCTGATCTTTGTTGTGTTGATGATTTCATACTTGACAATGAATTCTGTAGTACTATTTAATTAGAGAAACAGATATAAGAAATGATATAACGGGACTATCGACTGTGACAATACAGAACAAGTTGGCAAGAACACCCAAGAGCATTTGAATGGCGTTTATTTCCATGAAGTTAAAATCAAGCGAAGCCCAAAAGTTAACAACTTTGAAAGTACATACAACTCTGTGAAGGTTGACGATAAGAAGACCATCAACATCAAGCCTACCGCTCTTTTTCTTCGCTTAATTGCTATTGCTTAAAGAACACGAAATATTGAAGACTTCTTCCACTATGAATTGACTGCATACCCCATGTCCCTCTTCAAGGATGGTTTGCTGCGAAAACCCAACAAAGCATTGCTCCGAGACGCGTTACTAACAGAAAAAGTTAATGTTCAAGGAGATTCCAAGCATGTTTTAGATGGAGGAGCACTACTGCATAAAGTTCGTTGGAGTGGCAGTACCACGTTTGGTGATGTTTGTGAACGCTATGTGAATTATGTTAAGAAAAAAGACACCACATGTACCATTGTTTTTGATGGATACAGTAATGGCTTATCCACAAAAGATCACGAACACATGCGTAGAAGTACCAAACAATGCAACACAGAAGTTCAATTTACCGAATCTACAAAGTGCAGCATTAAGCAAGATGTCTTTCTCGAAAATAGTTCAAAGAAGTCAAGGTTCATCAGCATGCTGTCGAGGAGCCTGCGTAGTGCTGCCAACAGAGTTGTTGGGTGAGAAGAGGATGCAGATACACAAATTGTACAATGTGCATTGCAACTGGCAACTACAGGTGTTCATGTCAATGTTGTAGCAGATGACACAGATGTTGCCCTTTTATTGCTTTATCACTGGGACGAATCCATGGCTGATATTACGATGACCAGTGAGAGATCGAAAGCAACATTTAGTATAAAGTCTTTAATCGGTAATCTACAAAGTGTATTAAAACCATATATCCTTGTGCTGCATTCATGGACTGGTTGTGATACAACGTCTGCTATTCATATGAAAGGCAAAACCTCACTAATCAAGAAGATTAAAACATCTTCGCAGGTACGTCAGCTCTTGGACACACTCAGAGATCCTAACGCAGATCAACTTGAAGTCGGTTTGGCTGGAATTGGATAATTCATACAAATGTATGCTGGAAAAGAATCATTAGCTCATTTAAGGTGCGTGATTTTTTAAATCTACTAGCGTAAGGCTTGTCAAGAGATTACTTCAATCATGTCAAAGTAGTGTATTACTCACCCCATTTTAAAAATTGTTCAGTACATGAATATATCTTAATATTCTTCAGGTACATTAAATTCATGGACATGGCAGCAAAGGGGGATGTGAAACCAGAAAATCTACCACCCACTGATAGCGCAGCAATCAATCACAGCTTGAGAGTTCACCAGCAAACGATAACCTGGGAGACCCTGACCGTCACCAAACCAGACCCATTTCGATGGGGATGGAAGGAAGAGGATGGTAAATTGACACCAATACAAACAGATGACAACGTTGCCCCTTCTGAACTTTTGAAGTTCATTAGATGTAACTGCAAATCATTAAACAATATGTGCTCATCACACCAATGTACATGTCGAAGATATGGTTTGAAATGTGTTGTAGCATTTGGCCACTGTAGAGGCGAAGTTTGTGAAAATGCTGAGAAGGTGATTTCTTTTTGTTCTTTTGTTTTAATATTATGATAAAACGTGGATTGAAATATTCCATTTTGATTTGAAAATGGTCTACTAACAAAGTGTCACTGGTGATACCAAAGCTCATGGAATATTAATTTTTCTCTGAACTTTCATACCAGGTGTTGAGTGATGCAGATGAAAATGATGCCGGTAACGATTTCGAAAGTGACGGAAACGTATTTGATCTCTTTCAAGAATGATGCGTAAGTATTAACGCTGTTTTGTTTTGCCAGAAAACATTGCTTTCGTAAGAAGCAAAATATTCAAAACCTTTACAATATATTTATAATTTTCCTTTAGGTTTTGGAACGGAGAAGTTGGCCACCCTGATATTCTGTCGAATTTAGTTTTTTGTTTAGTAAATATTAGAATATATTTCTCTAAAGTTTCGGCAATCACTTTTTTATATTTAAATCCTTGATCCTGCAGACGGACAATCAACATGTTTTTATTTGTTAATTGTTTTCTTTGATGCAATTTTACAATAATTTCAATATTTAGAGGGTTAAGATGGTCACGTGATTTTAAGGGCAGAAATAGGCATGTTCCACCCCTGGGACCTCGGTGGAATTTTGTTATGTTATCAGTAAGGTAAAAATGAGATTTTCCTGAAAATTTCAGCTTGATACCATTTTTTTTTAGGTTTGCACTATTTTTGGACCAAATCCCTCTGACTAGTAGTGATTTAGACATAGAAAATTTCAAAGCCAATTTTTTCTGCACACACACCACATTCTCCCCACCTGTCGTCAGCATAAAGTTTATCATAAACGAAACATGCTAATTTCCATGAACAATAATAAGCTTGCAATAAGAATTCAAAAAGGGTACATAAATCTCTAAAAGGACCTATATTATGAATAAAACTTTATGGGGCATAAGTGGTGATGTGTGTCGTCTGGCTGCACTCACCTCATAAACATTTACATTAGATTTTATCATCATCATCATTGGACTTTTATGTCTTGTTTTGTGTTGCGTGTGGAAATAAAAACAGTTAGGTGGATCGAAATACAACACAAAGTTGAATAAACATGGCTTGAAGATTTAGTATATGGAGAAGAAAAACAGCTTCATCTTTTATTCCTCACAGATACACAGCTTGTGAGCATAGATGCACTTTCAGAAGCTTTGATCTGAATTTAAATTTTCAAAAGTATCAACAAGCAATATTCTCATTAACTTACAATATTATCGTAAAGGATAGGAGGTATTACTGGTTTCCCAGTTGGAAGTTCATAACAAACCTCGGAGCATTCGGAGATTTCTCGGGAGAATATGTCTACTTAACTCAAAAAGCAACCACTTTGTTTTGACCGCCACCGTACAGATTGACAATTTTGCCTAAACGCTATACCCTGAACACTTATGATCTTGATCATACATATTATTTTCTACCTCAAAATTTCCGAAAATCAAAGGTAAGTGAGCCAAATCAAACTTTATGTATGACCCTGTAGGAGGTTGCATCCAGTTACAGCAGGCGAAATGCATCTCTCTGTTAGTGTTTGATGACAATATTTGATCTTGCCAAATGAGCTCCATTCTGCTAAAAGCTACACTCCGCAAAAATTGTTAATCAACAAGATTCAGTGATTGAAAGAAGAGCTTCATACAATGAATTAATTGGATTTTTGAAATCTATACAAGAGGTAGCACCAAACACAATATGCTTGAGCCTTTTTAGTGAATTTCAAAAAACATTTACATCAGTTTCTGCACCTGACCAGAATGTACCAACATTAAAGCTCCCAGACACATTAAGGTCACCTTATAAAAGTAAACACTCAATGTTATCAGAGACTGAGTTAGAAACTTTGATCCATGTAATTTTGATCCATGAAACTTTGATCCATGTAATTAAAAGAATAAGTGAGGAAAAACTTGTATATGTTGAGGAGGCTACAAGAAATCAGTCAAGAAGTCTAGCATGGTTTCAACAACGAGCAGGACGGATAACCAGATCATTATTTTATAAAGTGTCTCATTCTTGTGCTTTAAAACCTTCCAGAAGTCTTCTTTTGAAAATTTGTTCAGAAAATATAGTACAGCTCAATGTTCCAGCAATTTTATGGGGAAGGGAGCATGAAGACCAAACAATAAAATTGTATGAACCAGCTTTCGGCGATCCCAAGCTTGTGCAAACCACTGGCATCTGTGGACGTTCATTTGCAGGTGGAACCAATTGGGCTATGCATTTCAGAGAAGAAACCATGGTATGCAGCTTCACCAGATGCTGTTGTTTATTGCTGTTCATATGGCATTAGGTTAAGTGTCCGTACAGCCTACGTGAGAAATCCCTCAAAGATGAAATTAACACTGGTAATTTTTTTATCACTGTGAGTGAATACAGACTTAAAGAAACCCATCAGTATTATTACCAGGTGCAGTTAAAAATGTTTGTTACCGATACATGACACTGTGATTTCATGGTTTGGACTCCAAAAGAGTACCTCTGCATTAGAGTACTATGCAATAAGTTGTTTTTGGAACGTGTTATGGAGAATTGTGACATTTTTTGGAGGGATGCTATTTTAAAAGAGATCTTATTACAAAATCATGAAATTGAACAAGAAAACGTGCAGCCTAGTGTTGCCAAAGTTGTTGAAAAACTTTGTATCTGTGGTCATGATGATGGTGTAATGGTTGGGTGTGATTGTTGTGACAGTTGGTTCCATCCTGAATATATTGGAAGGAAAACACTTCCTTCAACCAAAACTTGGTATTGTAAGAACTGCCGGAAACGTAAGAAGTAAAAATGTGTTTTTTTGGATATATATTACGGGAAATATGATAAATTGGGAATTATGCATGTTCTCAGGTTATTATGCATAATAACCAAAAATTAGTTTTTATTTGGGTAATTTTGCATAATAACCGGCCATTTTCTATAATTCCCATTAAAGTTGGTAAATGTAACAAATATCATGAGGCTCCTTACTTTGACCGGTTATTTTACATAATAAACATCCGTTTTTGGGAAGTGTTATTTAACAACCTGTTATTCTTTTGTATATGATGAAGTGGTAAGATTAATGAGATAAGATTTTTTTGCATAATCCGGATCAATTCACAACTATCACAGCAGGAATCATCAATATTGCTGATGTCCCTTCAACTGATATATCACTACGAGAAGGCGCGGGAAAGTCATCGTTATCTGGTGAGCAAGGCTACAAGCTGTGCAACTGTAAGACAGCTTGCCCAAACAATTCGTGCTCGTGTAGGAAAGCTAAAAAACTACCTCTAAGTGCCACAGTTGCTTACCCTGTGACAAAAAATAAAAGACATTGATATGTTCAGTTTTACTCTTTTGTTAGTCTTATTTTCTTAGTCTTCTAGTTTCGTTTTGTCATCGTTTGATGGTTATTTTAGAGTAAAAAAAACAGCTTTATAAAAATAGAACAATAATAACAGCCAGTGAATAATTATTGTATTAAAAACACACAGTACTCGCCCCCCTAATCCCTACTTTCCTCCCTCCCCTGCTTATTAAAATTTACAAAATTTTCCACCACCAGCTTCTATTCGGGAGATAAGAGTAAAATAAGGTGAATTTTGATCACAAAGTCTAAATTGCACCAAATTTAATCCATGTCAAAATTATTCGGAGTAAGGCAGATTTCAAAGGAAGATTGTTTTCAGCAATACAAAAACATCCTAATTTGGTCGAGTAGGGAAGGGTACGAGAACAGGAGATATAACACATGCATATGAGGCATTGAGTTAATAAGACAATTCTTCTGCGTTCAGTATGTTTTACAATTATTGTCTACTTATATACTTCAGTATTGTCTACTTATATACAATACTGTCACAAAGATTTGTTAGTGCTGCACAGACATTGACAATTTTATCACAACTGGCTAATGTTGCAGAGCTTGCTTCAGCCTTTATACTGTTGACTGTCCTTAATGGTATTGTTCCTTTCAGTACTGTGTTTCTGTTCCGTAATAAGCCAATCACTCGTTCAATATGTATGCGGACAGATGCTATTTTACGTGATGTTTCGACTTCTTTGGCTGATAATTGCTTCTTGCCTCGAGTGAAAGATGGTATAAGAAGCTCCAATGAGCTTCTAGCTGTGATCTCATCTTCCAAATGAAAGCCTCGATCAGCTAAAATTTGGTCACCAGGCATGTGATACCTACTTAAGTGAAAACCGGATTCCTTTATGCATTGAACATCAGAAGTTCAACCACCATAACATCGTGAGATAAAGTTAATGTTACCAAGTGGTGTGCAAGATATTAATACTTTTATAGGACAATGTTTCTTATACTGACTATAAAATTTTGCTCTGGCTAGGAGAGAGCTTGGAGACTCTATTATTGATGTCAAACGTGGGAATTTCGACTTGAAAACATATGGAATTATTTGAAAAATACAGGTTCTGTCCTGCATCTTGACTAGACCTTTCAATTTCACAAACATTATGTCATGCCAATTCCAGAAGTAATCACTGGACGTCGTCAAGCCTATTCCGTAAACAAACGCCAGCATTTCAAACATCATGTTGTGCTTCAATTTAATGATGGTAAGAATAATTTGAAAGATCTTAAAAGGTTTTTTTAAAAGGTTTTCTGCAACTGCCTTCAAAGTCTTCAGTTAGGTATGATACCAACTTGGATAAAACATCTACTTTTAATCCTGTTTGCATCAAACATTTTTCTGGTGCTTGTAGTATAGCAGCATATCGTAAACCAGATTGCTGTAATGATCTGGAGAGCTCCTCATTCAAATTTTTCAGCATATCACGCTCTGTTTGTAACGTGTCCATTTCTAATTAAATTTGACTTCTCTCTGAGTTTGAAACTGGTGATGCTAAGGACAATCTATCAGAGCATAACTCATTATCAGGAGCACAGCGCAAAGAAAAATCATGCGAATCCATGTCTTCCTGAAATTCTTGCTGTTGATTAATGCAAGAATTTTTGTCAATTGACAATGAAGAATCAGTTTCATCCATCATTTCTAAGTCAGGGCTTTGAGTAAGATCTTCTTAGAAAAGGCTAAAATGAAAGTTAATATAAACAGATGATTAGGTTCATAATTGGCAGAAATTCATCTATCATTATACAGAAGTTATATTTTACCTGGTTTATTTTGATGTGCAGTTCTTTTATATCTATTAAGTCGTTGGCGATGAAGAAGGAGCCTTTCTTCACTAAAGAACCTTGCTTCTTTGGAAAAAATAGATGGTACATAATCTGGATGACTGGTGGTTAAAGATCTTTCACCTAGTAATAAAAGTGAATTTTTTAGCCACAGCCAAATTAAATATTAAGGAAATTAATAAAACTATAGAGATTACCTGTAATAAAATGGTCTGAGCAAACGTAAATCCACTTCGATTTGGGTGACCACAACTTTCCATTAATTCCAGCACGATTTATGGCTATCAGCCACGATCTTTTTCTCTGAGAATCTGAGGGAATTATAAAAAACTTTTTTTCTGGATTTTTCTTATTATTATTAGTGCAAAATGTGACACAACAGCTCTTGGGCATCTTGCTTCTATGCTGAAGACAGTCAGAATGGAAGAATGCTTTCACCCATTTCAAGATGGTAGCAAAATATTGTGATTACACTTTTCGAGGTCACATGATTATCCGTAAGGAAGAATAAAGCCATTTAGTTATGACCAATTACTTGCTGTGAAAAAGGTTAAGAATTTTGATTATAGAATTAAAGAGGAAGCTATGCTAAGAAATCTCAGTGATAACCTGCTTACGATGATGAGGCAACTAGGTTGGGAGGAAGGGATTACCTCTTTATTTGTGTAAAAAGTTTATTGCATAGGAACTTATTCCAATGTGACTTTTAGAATTTATGTTGATACAGTTTCTGATGAGACAATTTCTGCTGCCAATAACAAGTATTTGGATATAGACCTGAAGGGAAGCTCATCATTACGATGAAAAGTAAGAATAATGTCAGGGTCCAACTTTAATCATGCTGTGTTTAAAGATTTCAAAGATCAAAAGAAACCAGTTCTTCCTTCTGCTTTGTCACCTAACAAATATGGACGTATTTTTTCAACGAAAAGTCTGGTAGTGTTGTAAAGCCATTGGACAATGCTGATTTAGATTTTGATGCAGATATGAGTGAAGACGTAACTGTTAAATAACCTCTACTTTGCATTAGCAATACACAAGTTTAAAAGTTTATTAGCCACAAAACTCTGCTGATCCTCAAACATATACCTCTCCTCTACACTGTGGGTAAATTTCTTAGCAGGCCCAATTTTTTAAAAGAAAATATTCAAAATTTTGTACTGGTGGTTATTGATCAGTATCATACCCCTCAAACATGGCATGCTCAAGCACACACAAAGAAAACCTAGTGTTGTTATGCAGGATTTGCAGTATCTGTGTTGAAGATAAGCCCAAAGAAGTCAAGGGATTAGCAGAGGAAATAAAAACAGCTTTTTATATCGATATTGTAAACGACTCCACAGAAACACACCCACCAAACATGTGCAGCAAGTGTTTGAAAAAAATGAGAAACATTATTTCGAGAAATACCACCTTCGAAAATAACTTACGAATAAACCAGTGGACTGCACACACTGAAGACTGCTTAATCTGTAAACTAGCCACTGTTTCGAACAAAAAACCAGTGAAAAGAAAAGGACGAGGAGGGAGACTTGAGTGTGACAACACTATGTGGACCAGGCCTGTTTTAAATAGATTGAAGGAAATAATCAAAATAGTTCCTTTACCCAACACCAATATATCAAAAGTTATCAATCCCCATCTTCATTTATGTAATTGCAAATTATGCAACAATATTTTTGAACAGGCTGTAACCTTGTCTTGTCAACATTCGTTCTGCTTGGAATGTATTTTTCCACACATCGAGGGAAAACATAAAGGAGATACAGTTTGTCCAACATGTGGCAGTAACTTTCACGATGTTGTTGAAGCAAAGACAGTTAATGACATGCTGTTATGCCTTAAAGTTGAATGTCCTAAAGAATGTGGAGCTACATTTTCTATGACAGAATATGACAACAAAATACTGCATGAAAAAGGTTGTATTGGCCCACACAGCAAAAAGGAAATGAAGATTTCTGATATATTTCAACTGGATGAAAAAACACCTATTCCTGGAGAAGTAGAGGATGCAGTATTGCATGTTGTGAAAAATAAATCATCTAAACCTAGCGCTAGTTTGGCAGAATTTAAGTCAGGTGGACTAAGGTTAAGGATCTTTATATAGTTTTCAATGAAATAAAATTATATTTTAAGTTTAAAAAATATGGACCAAAAAAATAACTCTCAAGTTCCAAATTAACAGTTCAGGATGCCTTTGAATTACAAAGAAAAATTACAACAATAGCCTTGTTTCATTTAATTGCAAATATTTCTAACCTTGTTACTGAGGGAATGAGAAATGGAATACATGTGAAGTATGCTAATTTTCTTTCTACTAACTCTGTTTATTCCACCCACTCTTGTTTAGAACTTGAGAGTATTATTTAAAAATAAAATGAACATCAAGTACAAGTGTTTATATATATATATATATTATATTTCCTATATCTTAGCCTTTGTTTATAACAACAACACTAAAAGCCTACACATCAAACTCCACAGCATCAAAGAGCACTTTAAGGAATCAAACAAAAAATCCTTCAACAAAGTTTAAGTCACGCATCAGGAAGTGATAGAACATCAAAACTCCATCAAACTTCCTTGCTGGTTGTATAATATTGTAGCTACGCTACCATCTTGTATTGATATGATAGGAGGTGTATGACCAGGGAAAGAGAACTTAGAACTGGACGTCTACACGAGTGGTCGTATCTGTCCCCATCTTATACATGGTACCAGAAGTGAAGACTCATGCTGGTAAGCCGATACCACTAAAACTTTACTTTGTTCACTATTCACCGTATCACAACATTTCGTGATCGATCCAAACTCAGCAAATACTTCTACAGACTCGGGTTCTTTGTGGATAAAAACTTCACTTCTCCCTCTCCAAAACCAACGCTGTCTCACGAGGGGCCCATTTGAGCTAATATCACGTGCAACCTCCTTCGCATACTACATAGTGGATTACGTTTCTGCCCCCTATTGTTCCACTATCCTTGTGTTTACGACACCCTCTCGCTGTACACTCTTCACACCACCTCATTGAAAACAGCACACCCATGGTGAAACCGCCATTATGGCCCATGAAGAAAGTTCCTCCGATGTACCGCCCGTGCACCCGCCAACTGGTAACGCCCTTCAGCTAATGTTGCACATGCAAAAACAGCAAATGGCAATGCAGGAGCATATGACAACCTTAATGACACGGCTCATCGCACCCTCAACCGCAGCAGAGCCACAGAACCGACCCAGTCGTGCAAAGCTGGAGCGCCCCACCATTGCCGCCGACTGTAGTGACAACTGTTGGATTATCTTTCGTGACGCATGATGAAATCCCAACTTATTGCAGGTCTAAGAAACCCAGCCCATCAGAGCAAGATCCTATCGGAAATGCAGGTGCTGAAAACTCTCGATCTAGTCACAACTCGCCTCCTCGCTCTTGATTCAACCGAAAGAGCCGCAACACACCTCCGCCCACCTAGCGAAGTTGCCCCTATCATCCAGCAACGGCCGCATCGTCATGCTGGGAAGAAGAACACGCCGCCTGATCCGTCCAGACCAAAAGGTTGTGCTGGCTGTGGCCAACAGCTTCACCCGAAGGGACGATCATCCTGCCCCGTCTGGCAAAAGAACTGTTGCAAATGCGGAAAGCCCAATCATTTTGCCGCCGTTTGCAGATCCATCAACAACAACAACTCATCCTCGTCCATGACCGCCACCGCCACTATAGATGAGACACCAATTCTCCTCTCGTCAATCCAAACCGAGCCATTATGACTAGAAGAACAGGCCAAACCTGAACCACCTCCTTTGATGAACGTCACCTTCACAATTAACAAGGCTGCATACAATAAAGTCCACCCCAACAAGCGCTGGCCCGGTCAACCGCCCCCCACATCTGCACGAGCTGTAGCCGATACCGGAGCCCAAACATGCACGGCAGGAAGCGCCATACTCAGCCAAATAGACGATGAAGCACCCAGTGAAAACCACGGCGATAAAACCAACATTGCTCCATGTGGATGCCCTAAGAGATCCAAATGTCCCCCACTACCGGAAAAAATTCCTTTTCCAGCTACGGCAGCGCATAGACAATCGCTGGAGGACTGGATAAAAGAACGATACGCCAGTAGTGCCTTCAACGTCTGTCCACATCAGCCGCTTCAGGCGATGACAGGAGAACCGCTAAAGATATCATTCATCCCGAACCATCAACCGATCGCAGCCCATAAACCTATCCCCATCCCTCACCATTGGAAGTACGCGGTTAAGAGTCAGCTAGACGCAGATGTGGCCTTAGGAATCATCGAGCCGGTACCACAAGGGACCCCAACAATATGGTGTTCGCGAATGATCGTCGTACCAAAGAAGGATGGCACTCCACGGAGAACAGTAGACCTACAAAATTTAAACAAGGTTACACACCGCGAGACCCACCACACACCATCGCCATTTAACATCGTCAGCGGCATTCCTGCGAAGAAGAAGAAGACAGTGCTAGACGCCTGGAATGGCTATCACAGCCTCCTTTTATCACCAGAGGCCTGTGACGCCACCACTTTTATTACTGAGTGGGGCCGTTATCGTTACTTGCGAGCCCCACAGGGTTTTCACGCGTCAAGTGATGGATATACAAAACGGTTTGATGACATCACGTCTGGTTTTCCGCGCGTGGCTCGATGCGTTGATGACTCGCTATTATGGGACGACGACGTTTCGAAATCATTTTGGCATACCGTCTCATACCTCCAACTATGCAGTAACAACGGCATAGTTTTTAACCCACAGAAATTTCGTTTTGCGGAAGATACGGTGGAATTTGCAGGTTTCGATGTAACCCCCACCGGCTTCAAACCACCTGCGAAACTCCTTGACAACATCAGAAATTTCCTGTCCCCCACAAACATCACTGTGGTGAGATCTTGGTTTGGACTCGTAAATCAGATGTCTTACTCTTTTGCTCAAGCCCCAGTCATGTCGCCATTTCGAGAACTGCTAAGTAAACGGGGACCATTCCCAGTAGAATGACTCGTTAGAGGCTATCTTCCAGGAATCAAAGCGGAAGATAATCAAATCCATCGCAGAGGGCGTCAAAACATTTGAAGTCAACCGCCCTACTTGCCTTGCGACTGACTGGAGCAAGACTGGCATCGGGTTTACTCTCTCACAAAAACATTGTGACTGTATCGAGATAAACAATCCTTTCTGTGGCGAGGGTCACTGGAAGACAAATTATGCCGTATCACGCTTTACCAAAGAATCCAAAAGTCGATACGCGCCTATCGAGGGTGAGGGGCTAGCCCTTTGGTTCGGTCTCGTTAGTTGCTGTATGTTTGTACTTGGATGCCCAAACCTGATTGTCACTGTCGACCACAAACCGCTTGTACCTATTTTCAATGATCGCGAGTTGGACAAAATCGGGAACCCAAGAGTACAAACATTCCGCGAGCGAACACTCCCCTATCGATTCACGACGATCGCCATCCCCGGTGAGAAGAACTGTGCTCCAAATACACTATCCAGGGTTCCGGTGTCTCCATGTTCGGTTAACCGCGACCCAGAACCAGACACCGATGACATCGAGACGACCATCTATGCTATACTGGCCACAATGGAGAATGATGAGAGCTTTCAACTCAAGCGCATTCGCCAGCACGCCACTAATGACATTGAGTATCAAGAACTGCTGAATTTCCTTTCCACGCATGGCTTCCCCACCCATCGCCGAGAAACTCCGCCGCACCTCGTGGGTTTTTGGTCGATGCGAAACGATCTTTACGTAATCAAGGACATCATCTTCGCTGCAGGAAGACCCCTTATCCCGAAGAGTATGAGAAGTGAAATGCTAAATGAACTACATATCGGCCATCAGGGCGTCAATACTATGAAAGCGAACGCACGTCAACGGTTCTTCTGGCCAGGAATGCATAAACAGATTACACAAACGAGACAAAACTGTAGGTGGTGCAACGAAACCGCGCCATCACAGCCCAAAGAAAATCCCGTTGAAGCCCCAAACCCGAGTACCCCTTCCAAATGGTCATTACAGACATCTTCCACATGGCTGGGAATACTTATATCATATACGCCGATAGGTACTCCGGATGGACAGAAGTTGCAGTTTCACAAAACCCAAATGCAAACACGATCACTGACATTCTGCGTGGATAATTCCCGACATTTGGGGTACCCGAAGAACTTTCAAGTGACGGTGGTCCACCGTTCCAGGGACATGAATTTCAATCATTTTTAACGAGTTGGGGGATCCGACATCGCAACTCATCGGCATATTTCCCTCAATCCAACGGTCGCGCCGAAAGTGCAGTCAAAGTCATGAAGCGCATTTTAACAAACAACATCAGCCCAAGTGGATCATTGAACACCGATGCCGTGGCTAAGGCGTGTCACCAGCTGAATTGCTATTCGGGAGAAATATCACAGACCACATGCCAAAGCCCGTAACTTTCAGGCGTGAATGGTCTGAACTCGCCGATATGAGGGAGAAAGCCCACTCTCAACGGATCGAACATGCCCAGAAATATGCCGGCACAAGAGAACTCCGACCCCTAGAAATTGGCGACACAGTCAGTCTGCAGAACCAGCGTGGAAATCATCCCACCAGATGGAATGCAACGGGCACCATTGTCAATCGTCTCCCTCACAGACAGTACCAGGTCCTTATTGATGGTAGCCGAAGATGCACCATAAGAAACAGACGTTTTCTAAGGAAAGCTACTACACCTATCGTGACTGATAGCGAACCTCTTCTGCCACCCATCCCGGTTCACGCCGATATTAAAGACACTCGCCCGCTGCACAAGTTGCTTTGCCACCTGACACACCAGGACAGGCAGGAAGAGCAATCGTTCATGACCAATCGAAGCCTGAAGATGCCGTCCCGGACCCTGCAACAACAGAGGAGCCGCTACCCCGATCCAGCCGCACAAGACGAACTCCGTCACACTTTAAGGACTTTGTGATGACATAGCTCTACATTGTTTTCCTTGTCATTGTTGTTATAAAAAAAAAAAAAAAAAAAGGACATGTATAATATTGTAGCTACGCTACCATCTTGTATTGATATGATAGGAGGTGTATGACCAGGGAAAGAGAACTTAGAACTGGACGTCTACACGAGTGGTCGTATCTGTCCCCATCTTATACAGCTGGTAAAATCTTTTAAAGAAGAAGAGAGAAAAAAATTTTTAGAGGAAGCACACATTTCTCCGATTGAAATTGGCCCTGAAGCTCTGGCTGCGTTAAAAGCAGACATTGGTATACCCTGGACTAAATTACAGACAATGGCTAGGCAAGTTCATTATTCTATTACTTCCTTTTACCATATGATGCAGCTCGTAACAATATTACATAAACTTTAGATGGCTTAAATCATTCAAGATCAAAGCCGCATCCTTTGCTAAACAGAGACAAGTAGCATCTTCTTGATCATCAAGTAATCTAAAAGTAGAAGAGACACCTTTGAGCTTTGAAGCAAAATATCAGAAAGGTGTATATGAAATCTGCTCTGCACCATGGGCATATATTGAAAATTTGCCAGAAAATATTACCAACTACATCGATAATTTAAGCAAGTAGGTTTTCTAGACTATTTTGACATGATTGTTAATGCATGTATAAACACTTTTCTTACATTTCTCTAGATGTAATCGCTTGGTTGAAATACCTTCATGTCACGGTGAGATTCACCTGAATGTTGGTGGATATCACGGTGGTGGATCGTTTAAGATGTGTTATCAGGTTGTCAACATTGACAAACCAAATAGCAAAAATAACACAATTGTCTTCTCTCTATTCGAAGTGAAAGACAAAAGAATAAATTTAAACATCACACTGTCTCATTTCAAAGTAGAAATTGGTCTGCTACAGAGATTATTTTGGCAGTAAGTACTTTTTAGTTTTTCCTACTACACTTTACTATCTTCTAAAAATTCCCTTTTCAGAAGAAAACCAATTTGTGTGTTCATGTTTGGTGACTACGAATTTCTTTGTGTCATGTAAGGTTTTACTGGTGCAAATGGTAAGTCTTGTCATGGCCATTCAGCATCGCTAAAAGCCTAGAAGTGAATTTATGAATGATATTATTTCATGCAGGACGTCACTGCTGCTTGTTTTGCTAGATTTCAAAACCGAACATTGGAGACTCTTACAAAAGATTACATTGATTTCCAAACAAATGGAAGCAACATTATGCAAGCTAAATTGCTTAACAATGTAATTAGCGAACCATTCTTTAATATCCCTATTGATAAGGCACAACATAATATTAATATTTTTAAAGAAATAATTATGCAATTCTAAATTTAATTAGGTTGCACCACCAGGTCTTCATATTTCTCTTGGAATATATTTGAAATTCTTCAATATGTTTGAAGATCAATGTCATTTACTTGATTTAAAAATTGTGGAAAAGGCAAGTAATACAGGAATGGAAGAAATTAAACATTTCGCCGAGTTGCAACCCCAAATTAAGGAACTGCAAAATACTGTCAATGACTGTCATGAAAAAATTATTTTAGGTAATATAAATCAGGTTTATGATGAACGAAAGCTATTTCTGCTGGACAGTCTTTTAACATACTGTTCGGTGGATCATCTAGGCCAGTCGCCTTGTTGCATTTTAAGTTTTTCAATTCCTTTTCCACAAACAGTGTCGAAACGTAACTAAAAGTAAAAACTGTTTTGGTATTGTTTTTTCTGGTACGTGGTGGCACCCATCTAAATTCTTTTAAAGGAAACGTGTTTTTTTTATTTTTTCAGCGATTGTTGTAAAGAATTTCCAGAAGATGTTCAAGTTTGATGCATTTTCATTTGCTGTGTCTCTATTTGTCATAGGGGGTACTAAAGAATTTCATGTGACGGTACTTTTTCCTGGAAAAACCTTTTTGATATTTTCCCAAAAAGACTGTGGGTTATTTTTGATTTCAGCAAGAAGATTTTGATGATATACAATCCTTGCCTTTCTGATTAAGGTCGTGCATGCATTTCTAAGACATTCGTATGTGTCCCAATCTGAATCTCTTTTTGTTTCACGAAATTTGTGCAGTAATTGATCACAGTTGTTCATCACTTGTTTTATTTCAGATGATAGCCATGGGCACAATGTCCCTTACACTCTTTTTTTGATAATAGGTGCATACTTGTTAAAGTTTGCTATGAGTATATTTTGCAAAAAATACCATGCAGAATTTACGTCATTCATTTTGTACAAAGAATCATAATCAATTTTTGCAAGGTCTTGTTTTAATGCATTTGGATCATATGTACGGAAGTTTCTGCAAGTTATAGATTGAGGGCTAGAGCGATTGTGATTCATTTTTTGTACGCAGCAAACCATATCGTGATCACTCAGGCTAAGTGCGGTAGTGAACGACTTTGAAATGTTCTTGTCATTGCTTGTTAAAATTAAATTAATTTAAGTTCTTGATGTATTTGTTACTCTTGTTGCACATTTTATTACCTTATCGGCCCTAATGTGGCGTTAATTTTGGTGCGCGGCGTTAAAAGGGCTGGCGTTAAAAGGGCCAAAAAAATGGAAATTTTTCAAAAAATCGGCATTATTTTTTAAAGTTGAAATTTAGATTTGAAAAAATGAAACAAACTTTAGATGTGAAAGAACTCTTTGGAGACAATGAAGAGTCAGATGAAGGGGAAGTTGAAACAGAAATAGAGGTAGAATCAGATGACGATGAGGGAATTAGAGAAAATAATGAAAGCATTAATGAAAAAGAGGACGAAATAATTGTAATAGATTAAGTCTTGCGATGTATAAGATGATATGTATTAGAAGACATTTGTAGTAGAAGTTAAAATTTGAACAGAAAAAGTGAAAGATAGTGCTTTAAAAATTTTTTTTTTCTTTTTTACTTTTGAGGCGTAAATAACGGCCTTAAGTGGCATAAAGGCCGGCGTAAAAAGGGCCGGCGTTAAATTAGGGCCGATAAGGTAGTTGTTTAAAACCATTTCTATTCACTATTCTTTTAAATTCTTTGTTATTATTTTTATCGAGAAAATTAACATTCATGTCCCCAAGGACACTTATTTCTTGATGTAATGAATTAGCGGTAATTAGAGTTTTCTAAAAAATTTTGTTGAAGTTTTTTTAGAGATGTTTTGACGTATCCGTGGGTCGAAAAGTTGTGTTCACAAGAAAATTTTTGGAGTTTTTGACAAGAACCTCTATCCATATCAATTCTAAGTCTTCACAATCAATATCCACAACTTTACAACTCAAATTATTTGAGATGCTTTTAAAAAGTACCAGTAATTCAAAACAAGCTCTCTTTTTCTAAAAATTTGATTTAAATTGATTAAAACGAAACTGGAAAGATATTGTATCGAAAATACAAATATATAGGATGCCTTAACAGTCAAAAAGATTTCTGCCAAAATCTGCTGAAATATGAAAGAAAAAGGTTATATGAATTCCAAAATATTCACATTTCTAATGTATATAATCCCTAGGACATTGTCAAAAGATAAGTGACACTATGTTAGACTTATACTGCTAATATACTGCTAATAAATTCGATTACATCTGAATGACATTAAATATTCTTTATTTTGTTGATAAGAAATAATATCAAGAATATAGTGATCCTTTAAGATATCAAAATGTATATGCACGTAACTCATAAACTGTAAAAGTTATGAATTTCTGAATTTGATACTTGGTTTCAATCTTCCTAGCAGACTTCCAAAATTACAAGGACAAAAATGTATGCAGATTTTGGCCATTCAAAATACATCCACATAGACCAAAACCAACATTATAACTGTTGTAGTTTATTTTGATTAGTATTACCGAAAGCACTTACAAACATTCCTGATCTGAGTTATCATTCATGACCTGTTTACAAAAATTCTTGAAGAAATTCAAATAAAGGTTGAAAGATTTTTACGACATAACATTGCATCTCTGATTTCATATGCACCCAAGGGCATTGCAAAAATATAGTTGACATTATGTGAAACTTTATTGTATGCGTATATACACCACTGATAAACTTAACTACATCTGACATTAAACATCCTTTATTTTTGGGGTACGTAATAATATTAAGTTTATATTGATTTTTTTGGATATTACAGTGATTACGTATGTAAATCATGTTCTTTAAGCATTTGTGATATGTACTGTCAATCTTCTTAATTACAAATGGAATTATCAATATTTCAAACCCAAAAATTAATTAATTAATTAATTAATTAACAATAATTTTGATCATTAACAGTTATGTATATACTTATATATGTTCTAAAGCACACTACACATAACATAATTGTATATATAATTTTTAAATAAGTTTTAAATTGTTACATGATGTATCTTTAGAATTTACAGACAGTTGTTTTACAGATGTTTTAATTTGCTATTGTGATTAGTCACTTGTAATAAGGGACAGTATAAATTAAAAACTGATCAAACATAAAACAAGTAAGTGTTGCAGGGTAGACACAAATTGTTGGAGCTGAAGAGGAAACTAAACTGAGCCAAAGTATCCAGATCTTAAAAAAGCGTAGCAGCCCAGATACAAAACAAACGAAGATGTTTTGAATTTAGACAGGCTTAAAGAATCTCAAAACATTTCTCTATTAAAACAAGCAAATAGCTACCTTTTTTACTCTTCTGTTTACAAAACGTTGAAAACTTCTTTTTAATTAGAAAAGAATGATCACAGTTCAAGATAATTATAAGTTTCTTCTATGGAAATAATACCGATATCTATCATTTTCAAGAAACTTTAGAAAAGTTGAAATGGTTTCATCCCTCACATCTGGCAAGCATAAGTTTCATGTAAGCACACACGAAATTAAAAAAAACGCTAGGTTTGGACAGCAGAAAAAATTCTCTTGGAATATATTTGAAATTCTTCAATATGTTTGAAGATCAATGTCATTTACTTGATTTAAAAATTGTGGAAAAGTCAAGTAATGCAGGAATGGAAGAAATTAAACATTTCGCTGAGTTGCAATCCCAAATTAAGGAACTGCAAAATACTGTCAATGACTGTCATGAAAAAATTATTTTAGGAAATATAAATCAGGTTTATGATGAACGAAAGCTATTTCTGCTTGACAGTCTTTTAACATACTGTTCGGTAGATCATCTAGGCCAGTCGCCTTGTTGCATTTTAAGTTATTCAATTCCTTTTCCACAAACAGTAATGTAATGTAACTAAAAGTAAAAACTGTTTTTGGTATTGTTTTTTCAATTTCACGTTTCTTTGTTTTATATTTTTCAACAAGAAAATTTTAGTGTTCACGGACTCCTCTTTTTGTCACATTAAATTTCAACTCGGTCATTCCATTGAGTTCAGTTACAATCATATCCCTCGAATTTCCTCTCTCTTTTGATCCAAATTTTGTTCTATATGGCTCTATCAGGATCACCCTTTGCACAGTACGATGTCATGTTCTTGTTTCCAATCCATGGATTTACTGAAAAAAGACAGAAAGGAAAACATAAGTATGAAAAAACAATAATGCTGTAGTTGTGCCAACACCTTAAAAAATGGTTAAAATTTCCCAACCAAAAATATGCATCATAATTATATACTGCAGCATAAAATCTAATGCTTATGGTGTTGTAATTGTGTTGTTTGTTCAGCAACATTAAAAATTTATACAGTTTTGAACAAATTTTGTGTGTGTGTGTGTGTGTAAATAGCTTTCAGGTTGATAAACTCATCCTTTTGTCTTCTTTTCTCCGTCTGTATCAGCAAAAGTTTCTCCATTTCCATCAGGAGAAGCCATTATCTGGTTTTTGTGCTGGTGGTATAGTTTAGTATAAAAAGCTTTAAGCCTTTGCCACTCAAAAACACAAAAAAAACTTTGAAGAGAGCTCATGTGCTCTCCACAACGTGAAAACAGCTTGAATGATGTACTCAACGGAACGTCAACCAAAAGATTTCTTTCTTTGACTCTCTTTGACTTTCTCCCATTGGAAAAATGTATCTAGTATGTGCACTGCTGACTAATGCAAGAACATGTCTGTATGGTTCAGTATCATCAAACTACTTTGGAATAAATCCACCACCTTTACAGAACTACTTTTCATTAAATTTCTTTTACATGAACACTCTTACCAAACTTAGGCTGAGCTTCAAACATTCTTAACTTTAACTAAAATATTTAGATCAACATGCTGCTTGTCTAAAAACCTAACAGAAGAAAGTTCATGAAGAAACATGCATTTGTATGAAGCATTATTGTATATTATGTATGCAATGTGGTAACAAAATTCAAATTATTTACAGCTCTATTGGATCGACGTTGAGAATTCCAACTGAAAATACAAATTCAACTTCTATTTTTAATTGATATAACTCTGAGAAATAAGTAACAAAATCTTTTTGGAGTTCACATGTGTTATGAAAAATTAAGAAATTCTGAGAACCTTATTGAAATAACAAAAGATTATTAACATAAACATGGATGCTGGAGTTCCAAGAATTCAACAAAACGTCAACCAAAAATTCTAAAAACAAGTTAAAACAGTCATGTGCATTTGTTAACTAGTTTCTCTAACAAGCCCAACATCAGTTGTTGTTGGTGGGCCAATTGATTCACAATAGCTGTTTGTTTGTTGAAGATAATAGTCTTGTTGCTGCCTTTGTAAGCCCAATTCATATATTTCATGTCCAGTTCTTGCTGACGCATGGTTTGTTCCTGTTCAGCACGTTGTTTCAAATAAACCATAGTATCTGAACCAGTATTTCGTTTTGGTTTCGAACTTTCTCCTTGTAGTCCTAATGATTTTTGTTCTTTAGTTTCAGCTAAATTATCCATAGGCAAAAGTCGGACTTCTTCCGCACTCACCCTGTCTGCATTTTTTCACATGTTTCCTTGTTGTAAGATTCTGCAGCCTCATCTGCCTCTTCTTTCAAATTTTGCAACAGATTGTCTATTTCACTTTCCTCGCAATCAATACCTGATGCTGCTTCTTCATTTCTCATCTTCTTTTTAAGTTTATCCAAAAAACCAATAGACAAAAGCGATCTCTCACAAATTTTTGAGACACGGTGAATATTACTTCAGATTAGATCCTCTGCTATACCAGACCATGCACTCCCACTTTCTTCAGAGCCAGGACGGAATTCATATAGCTTAATCATCATGATTTCACGACATAGCATGATATCATGTGTTTCCACAACTGAATTGGAGAACTAACAAGTAAAAGCACTAATCATTATTATGAGACATAAAATGGTGAAACGAAAATTATAAGTTGGACTGAGCAGTCATGACCTGGTGGGGATCTGTTGTTGACATGAGTGAAAATGTAGAGATTTTGGTCTGGGTAGTAGATTTTGCTTTAATAATTTAAATGGTTCCATTTTATCAGAAGTAAAAGTATAAACAAGCTAACTTATGCTAACAGTTTGCATAATTTTTGAAACTGGTTGTGATTTGTTTATTTTTTCTTTCGAAATCTCAAGGAATGAAAGTGACATCAGCACTAATCCCACCATGAAACCTTAAAAATATGTCTTTTGTATTTACTGGGATAAATCTGGATGAAGACTTGCAAATCTTTTTTTAGTTTGAACACAAACAATGTCTCCATTTTGCACCTCCATCTTTTTCGATATTTTTACGACGTCTCCAATATGCTTGTTTTGAAGGAGTCAACGGGATCTGGGCTCTTATTATCGTACACTTCTTGAGTGCCATTATTATTATTTTTCTAAATAAAAGTAAAACTGGATCCGCTTTGCTTTATGCGTTCTGTAATATATCATTTTCACTACCCACGAGGTGCTTTAAAGAAAGGACTCATGCTGTGAATTCCTTTCGCGCGTTAGATGGAGAAGTGGTGGCTGTGGCAGACGCTATCAAGATAATTAATTGGAACGGCATGGTAAGGAAACAATAACTAAATTTTTGGTATTGACGTCTTATATTATATGAAAAAGTATAAATAATATTCTCAAAGGTTTTATGAAAATACTTCGTGAAGCTGAACATTAAACAAAAACCTCGAAACACATTAAAAATTTCACGTTCAATAATAAAATGAAGTGGCAACACAACAAGATTTGATCTGTTTTCCTTTTAGATTATTGAAGAAGAATAATGGGAAGGAAATGTCTGAATATCTAGCAATATCATCATCACTCTAGAACTACTGATTATACCTAACTCACATCACTAAGTTAAACGCACAAACGTAGTTTTAATTTAATCATAAAAAGAGAAAAGCGGAAACATCAGAATGAATCAGTGGAATCACGGGTCTATAAAATTCAAAAAGTAAATTGAAGTACAATTCAAAACTCTGTGCACACTTTTCAAGATTGTCTGCATTTAGCCGAATTTTGAACAGATTTAGATAATTCTGATGTAGAAGTTTTGCAGTGTACTATTGCATATACAATAAAATTTTAAATAGGTTTTATATTTTTAGTGTTGAATTGTACTTTTCTTCCGTAATCTTTCAATTCAACGATAATTTTTCAATTTCAAATATATGGACTTGGGTTCCTTTTGCCATTCATCTTCATCAACGTGGATGGTGACAAAGGCATGCCTTTTTATAATCTTTATCCTTTCAGGATCCAGTTGCTGCCAGCCGTAATCCCCTTTCAAGTTCGAAGAAAGAAGCCCTTCATTTGAAAAGGACCCAACTATCAACTGGATCACACAATCGATAAAGTTTTGGCTCTGGAGGCAAATCTCTGCTAGGGTTGTGGTGTGCAGCACATAGACCTGACTGGAGCAGCGCCAGGCACTGAACTATAAGCAGGCAATTCTGCACTACAATTCTGCACTAGCCAATGCTGCACCAGCCACATCACCAGTCACTCCGTCATCGAGTGTCACACGAACATCACTCATTTCCAGATCTGAATCGTGGAAAAGCAAAGGAACTTGTTGGTCCTCGTCTAGTGCATGTTCCCTGTTTTCTTTGATTTCGTTCAAGGAATGCACAACGTGGGACAAGATGCTAGCTATTTGTTGCAAATGTTTTTGTGTCTGTGTATATTGCTTGGCTATATCTTCTTTCATATTTGCAATCTTGTCTTCAATAGCTTTATAACTGTAATCCTTGAACTTGTCTGTTTGTGTACATGCATCTACTGTAGTTCCTTGACCCAGGTATTCTTTGTATGACGTTATAGATTGCACAGGTGGTAGCTAGAAAAAGTAAAAGTCAGAAAATCACAGTTTTTTTCAAAAATTTGTTTTCAGCATAGAATATTTATAATGAACCTATTATCAGTATTTTGAAGAACCTCATTATATCAAATTATCCTTGATCATTACAAATAATAACAAGAGAATGCCTTTTTTTATGGTACATTGCTGGATACAAAGGACACAGAAAAAAGGATGAAATCTGATGTTCGTGACATCCAGAAGTTTCTAACGTAATTAACTTACTGTCGAAGACACTATTGTGCTGTGCAATTCAATCAATTCATCGGATAATTCATCGTCGGAATTCTACAAATGATATCTTATTATACTAATTCGCGATTGTGCATCCCACTTTTATTTTAGAGAGTGATATATTTGGTTTTTTTCTCACGGTCAAAACCTTCTTATTTTTTCCCTTTTCGTCGTAAAGCCACGCGGAGGCGATAGACACTTTTTTTATGTTACGTAATCTAAATGTGACGTCTAAATTTTTAAACCAATCAAAACGCAAGAAATTATTTTTTCTCCAATTTGATTGGTTGCCGATTTCCAAAAAATTAGTTCGTTAATAACCGATTTTCATTATCGCAGTTGTTTTCACGAAGAAACAGGTTTGTATACATACGAAGGTATTGTTATTATGAAACTGTTTATTGTTTAACTTTTACTGTTATTGTATTTTAGATTAATAAAAGTGATTAGTTAGCAGGTAGCACACATGCGTAGGTGAGTTTTTGAACAGATGTTTTTTTTTTTATATATATAGGTTTTTTCAGATGAAAACCAAACGAAGAACGAGTGGAAGAAAGTCGTGCTGATTTTACGAATTTCTTTTTATAGTTATCAAATAGTTATGGGAGTGCAGCAGTACAGAAGTAGTGTAGATGAAGTTGAAGAAAGGATGATGTTTATTTTGGTGAAAATGGTTTTACTTTTTTTCGGTGGAAAATTGTTTGGAAAAGATATAAAGTAATATACGTAAGTACATGAGTCAAACGGATTTAATAAATACAGCGTTAAAAGAGAATAAAAACAGAGTTAAAACGATCAAATCATAAAGATGCAGGTCCTACACGAGCAGTTACTGATTTGTTTTGGTAACGAACTGTTCCTTATTTTATTTATTTCAAAATGGCTCCACAGTTATGAAGTTACGAAGAAAGCATTTTTATGTCTTTCACTGTATAAAAATGGTAGTGAAATTGCAGTAGAAAACAAATAGAAAGTGTATGTATACAATAGGAAAGTGTGCTGGAAAGTTAATCGAGTGTTATTAATTTGTTTACAGGTATGAAATATAGAAAGTAAAAGAGTTTAGAAGTGTTTGATAATGGCTACAGAACATGATCAATATTGTTTACTGTCATGAGGATTGATGTGAATTGGTATTGAAAGGTAAAGTTAAAATAGTATCTATTTAGTTACCTATAACACAGTTAGTATTAGTGGATAGATAAAGGATAAGAGGGATGTTTACTGTTGTGTTTTGAATTTTCCAGCGCAGACAGGAGCTTTGAACTGGAAATAAAAAATGGCTCCACGAATGTTTTCATATGTTAAAAATTTTTCAGCTATACTAATTCTGTCATTACGTTTGTGTTTTTAATTATTATTTTTAAGGTTAATATATTTTCAAAGTTTCTTTTACTTTGTTTTGTATTTCTTTAGATTTCGTCATAGCATGATTAGGTTTTTTGTATATGTTTTTTGAATGTTTTCATCTGTGAAAATAGAAATGAAGCACATGATGGGTTATAATGTTGAGAGGGTTACTTAAGAGAAGAATGGATTATGTAATTTAAATGGCTGTATTTTTCTTAAGTTTATATTTTATCGCGTTTATGCATATTTTGTGTTATGGTAATCGTTTACGTACTATGCCTAGGTATATAACTTTGGCTGTATGATTTTATTTGTGACTTTTTATCTTCTGTGTAAATTTTTGTTCTTAGTTATTGTTTTTAGGATAAATGCGTACTTGAATTTCCTTTTTTTGTGTTTCTTTTTTATTATTATTATTATTTTCGGTATTGCAATTGAAATATTATTCTTTTAGGCAATATTAAAAAAGCACAAAGAAATGAAACTCATGGTTTTAATCATGATGTTGATGGTTTTGGGAAGAACTAAATATATCATTTCAAAAATTCATTAATGGTTGCAGTCCAGTAGTAACTTTTGAACGAAAGAAAAAGTTGGAAGGTATCATTTTTGTAATATTATTCAATGTTTGGTTTTGCATGTCTGGGTAAACGGTTCTGTGTTATATATTGCGTTTTTTTACATTACAGTTCTCTTCTGCGTATAAATATATATTCTGAGCCATGTTGCTATTTGTTTCTGTTTTAAATGTAAGAAATGAATTAAAAAATTAATGCCTTTTGCAAGAGTTAAATTCTGCGACACAATGCATACTGAACATGGGTGGCAAGCGACGCCGCCTGGGATGTTTTTGAGTTGCGATTCTATGATTTCATTTTTCGTCACGGGGTACGTACACGGGAATGGTGGATTTGACCTAATGTTTTCGAAGTTAAGTTAGGTAAAAAGTTTTTACCCGGGATACTAGTATAATAGATATTTTGCTATTGTTTTATAATTCAGCAAGGTTAAACCAATTTCTTGGAACGAATAACTGGTTAGGAAATTAACTTAATCACAAAACCTTAATAACTTTTCGACACACTTAAAATGGTGGTGTAATGTGAACGAAAGATCATAACTGATTTAAAAGGAATTCATAACCAGTTATTTCTTCTTCTTTGGATTTGTGTCATGCTAATTTATGATAAGTTTATGATAGTTTTTTTATTTTGCTTTTGTTAGGCATTTTATATTTTCAAAAGTTTCTAGCAGTTCTTTATGTTTATGTAAGTTTAAAGAGTGCACTTAAAACAATAAAATGAAGAGTTAGTGGTAATAGCTGGATACTAGAAAGTCTTGAATATTTAGCTACATATTTACCAAAGTATACGAGTCTTCAGGTTCATCTGCAGAAGATCTGAACTTTTTACTTGAAACGTTGGGCGACTAAAAATGCAATAAGATGGGTCTGTGATAGTAATATGCTTGTAACCTAATTTTTTTTTAAGTAGTGAAAACCATTATCAGAATTTTTTGCACTTAATCCCAAACCTTTGCAGACTCTTTATCAGTGCAAAACCAATCTTATTAACCAACCTAATTACTTTCATCCTCCACTTTACTTTTTTCTATGGCCCTCAATTCCAGTTTCCTTTCACATTCCTTTAAGTCTTCTATCGTATCTATATCACAATGTAGCTAATTTAGTTCCCACAAGCCGCAGCATTCATAGACAAACAAAATTAGATTTTCAATTAGGAATTTAGAGAGCTACAGAACATTTCCGTTTCCAGTACTTGATATTTTCAAAGATAATGCTCATCAAAGTTTTTTGTTTTTGTTATTGAAATACATAAAAGTTTTACCTCCTAAAGCAAGAATCTTCACTGCATAATCACACCCTTACTGAACAACATAACATTCACTATCAATTGATATATCCCCTCAGATTGTAGAGGTTGCGTAAACTTCAGTGCTCTGGTCCACCTTACCAGAGCATATTTCGGGGTTTTCATTAATCCTCTTGCCGACATTTTGCAGAAAGTATCGTGAGGACTCAAAAACTAAGCTGCTTTAGAATTGCGTTGGTAAGATCAACAGAAAGGTGGTTGGCGCATTACCGCAATTAATGTGACAAGTTTCAAATTTGCGGAAAAAGTACCAGTGGAAGCCATGGCATTGCTCTCTTCAACAAAAAGAAACCAGGTCCATAAAATTCGAATGTTGAAAGTCAAATCACGTAGCAACATTTCTGTGTATGCAGTTAAGAATGGCTAAAGCTAAGAACCCACTATGCAATTCTTTCATGTGCATGCAATGCAATTTATAAATTTTGCAAGCAAAAAAATACTTGTAGTGGGACATGCTCATTTCATATTATATTATATTGCTTGCAAAGTCATGGATGCTGTTTATATATCGATAGCGCTGCTTCTAGATGAAGATGATGATATTGAAAAAGCGTTAACTCGTCGAAAAGAGTTTGGGTGAAGCCGATCTTAAAAAAACGAAAAAAATTAGGAGTTTTTCATACTCTTTTCCAAGAACTTTTAAATCAAGATTCGCAGGATCTGAAAGACTATATACGTCTTGATAAATCGCAGTTCAAACAACTTGTTGAAAAACTGTCGACGCGTTTATTAAAAGAAGATACACAATTACGAGAATCCATTAAGCCGGACGAAATGTGCTGCTTAGCTTTACGCTATTTAGCTAGCGGTGAAACATTCCGCTCCTTGGGGTTTCAGTTTAGACTTGGCAGAACAACGGTAGCTAGAATAATAAGTGAAGTAACTGTGGCTATAATAGAAAAATTTGGTCCTGAATTTTTACGCACCCCTAGTACTACTGATGAATGGTTGGAAATATCCCGTAAGTTTGAACTTCGTTGGAATTTTCCAAATGGTCTAGGCGGAGTTGACGGTAAACACATAGTAATGCAACAGCCTTGGAAATCTGGCTCACACTACAGGAACTATAAAGGGACTGACAGCATCATTCTAATGGCGATGATCAGGCCGGAGTACGAGTTCTTATATGCGGACGTTGGAGCTAACGGCCGAAATTCCGATGGTGGCATCTGGGCACAGTGTTCATTAAAAAAAGCTTTGGAAAGTAATACTCTGAATATTCCGAATCCAACCCCATTACCGGGAAGATCAGTTGATACGCCATTTCTATGTACGGGAGATGATGCGTTTCCTCTTACAAGGTATATGATGAAGCCCTACCCTAATACATGCCTAACAAAAGAAAAAAGGGTTTTTAACTACCGTCTTTCACGTATGAGAAGAATATCTGAGAATGGGTTTGGTATTTTGGCTAATAGATGGCGTGTTTTTAGACGACCATTTGCGTTACAGCCAGAAAAAGTCAAAACTATCACTTTAGCAACAATAGCTCTTCACAATTGGCTTCGAAGTGAAAGTTCTAGTGGAAAGGTATATATTCCTATAAGCCTTGCTGATTATGAAGATATTCAGACCGGTGAAATCATACAAGGCTCCTGGAGACAGGATGACTATCCTGGAACATGGAATCCTTTGTCTAAAACCCGAGTAATAATCCTAGTAAACAAGCAATTGCAGTAAGAGAAGAATTTAAAAACTATTTCATGAATGAAGGGTCAGTACCCTGGCAATGGAAGTGTGCAAACGTCGATATTTAATCCAATCATTGACAAAATGAAAAATATGTAATGTGAACGCTTTTAAGGAACATAACATTACAATATACTTCCAAAAATACAAATTATAACGTATTAAGAAGTGTACATATTGTATAACAAAAGATAACAAAACATATGAAAATGTAACAAAGTTGTTTATTTTTTCTCTCGCTTTTTACTGAAATGAATCGTTTGAATGATTAGAGCTTATTGAACCAGGTGAAAAGTTGTAATGCTGGTGGTTATAATAAGGATTTTGCATGCTTTGATTTATGTTTGGGAGCGGAGATTGTGCTCTAAAATTTTCATACTCATAGGAAAGATCCATGATCCTTTTTTTCAACATTGGCCAATGATGGGGTTCACACTGCATTAGGCTGTCTACTACAGTTTTCCCGAAAATATATTTGCTCTTTCAAGAAGTTTTTCTTCACTGGTCATATCAGAAATGGACTTTGATTGAAGGCTTGAAGGTTGAAGGGCTTCAGATGTTGATGGTGAAGAGCCTATTTTAGCTGCCAAAGCTCTCCATAGTTCTGCTTTCGCAGCTTGCTCTTCATTTAACGAATTTCTCTTTCTCTTTTGGGGAGGCTGTTGGAATGCTGCTTGGTTTTCATCATCTAATGTAGATATAGACTCATCGGTATTAGTTGTAACATCGATAAAGGTCATCATGGTAAAATACTCCCAATTTGATGTATACAGATCACTTATACCGGAACCACTGCATGCAGATGCCTCTTCTCTTTGCTTTTCTCTTTTGTACGTAGTTACCAGATTATGCCATAAACGTTTAAGCTCTTCTTGGTTAAATTTATCATCAAAAACTTCCCTGTAAAGTTTTTGCATTAAAACATCTCGTAGATTTCGATCTCTATACTCAGTCAAGTTGTGGTTCCACAAACAAGGGTTACTTTTATAAAAATCAATTAACATTTCACTTTCACTTTCGTCCAGTTTCACAGCTTTCTTCTTACTACTATTGTTATTATTATTACTTAATTGTTCTTTTAAAAACTGCATTTCATCCATAAACCTCCACTTCTTCTTTGGAATAATTCCATCTGTTTCTTTCTTTACTTCTCTAGCATAACTGGTTCTTAATGAGTGAAATGTTTTATCCAACACTTCTATATATTAATAGTCGATTCTCTGTTTGTAAGTCACGCAAAATGGTAGATGTGAACTGCGAAAGAGAGTCAGCAATGTAACATCACACATAAATTATTTCTCTTCTTGTGCGCGACGTCAGTGTGAAACGATTGCATTGAGACCCTAATCGAATGCGGCGTTTAGGGAAAATTATCTCGATAACCAATAGGGATAACTGACGTTTTTTGGGGTCCGCGATACAGGTGATGGGGTGACGAAAAATTTGGGTCAAATTTTTTTGGGGGACGGGTCTGTGACGTCATCGAAATCTTTGAACGATGATATCTCTGTAACGGTTGATCGTAGCGGAACGATCCCATACATTTTTTTGATCAGTTTTTCGAGCTCTACAACATGGGACCACTTTCGGTTGCCAATTGCTTAATTTTATTTTTCGTGAAGTCAACCCAGGCTGAACATGGGCGGCTAGTCTGATGAATATTTTCCTTCAAACAACTGTACTAACTTGTCTTTCGTTGAATTTCGTTGTACTTTATTGTGATAACACGGGTTTTCCGAATTCCATAGCACAGTATTTTCTTTATAAAAGCTAAGAAGTTGAATTTTTTCTTGATCCGATAACTTGTTCTTATCATCCGCCATCTTAAAATAACTGATAATAAAGCTGATGAAAGCGTTTTTATATTGTTTTTGCGTTCTAGATTAAACAAACATTGTTGGTAATGTGCTGCAAACTATGACCCACTACGCAATCATGACAAAAAACATGTTGCGACGCTAAAAGATTAAAAAATCATTGCGCGCAACGTGAAAAAATATCAAATTGATTTGATATTTTTTCTTGTTGCATGCAATGATTTTTCAACTTTTTTTGTTGCATTGCATGAAAATAAAAACATGCCCCATTGTGCAATTTTATGATTTGCATGCAATGCAACGCATTGCATTGTATGCGCATTAAAAAATTGCACAGTGGGTTCTAGGCTTAACATGCTAGGTGATAACTAAAGTAAAGAGGTGGTTGAATAAGACACAAACAAGGCGGAGGTTGCCACAACGCGTTTCACGTCTGTTGACGATTTTCAAGTGGTTACAATCTTTTTTATGTTACCATTTTTATTATTAAGACCGTTTCTAAGCAACAATATTTGACGTTAGGAAATGGAAATGGAAAATGGGTGTGTTAACTCCTCCGGTTTAGACTAGGTCTGTATTGGTTGATAAACTAAGCTTCGTGTGTTTCCCTGTTCGTACGGTCAGTTGATCTAAGTTTGAAGAAGGGGAATATTGAGAATTTTGCGTTTCCGCAGTTGCGTAGATGTTGTTCTACGTAAACATTTGTTTTGAAAAATAATACGTTTACTTTCAACACGACACAATATAAGCAAATAGTCGGAACCGCTATGGGAACCATATTCGCCCCAACATACGCAACTATAGTTATGGGACACCTTGAAACTAAGCTGTATCAAATAATTGAGATACGATTCAACACAACAATTAAAAGCCAGTTTGAAACAAACTGGAATCGATTTTTGGATGACTGCCATATTTTATTATATGAAGACGAAATAAAGGGTGAGGAATTACTGTCTATACTAAATAGTCTAAACCCAAACATCAAATTTACCATGGAAAAGAACAAAAATCATTTACCTTTTCTGGATATATTAGTAAATAAGGAAGGCACTAAAATCTGGATGGACATTTATTCTAAACCAACTGACTCTAAGAGATACGTCCCGTTTAAATCTTGTCACCCTAAACCATGTTTAAAAAATATTCCCTATTGCCTTGCACAAAGAATTTGCATGATAGTTGGATCTACCCGAAACAAAACAAAACGATTAAACGAACTACACGATGTGCTACGAAAACAAGGATACCCAGAAAAAATCATTCAGAACGGAATACACAAAGCACAAACAGTCCCACAAATAGAACTTAGACAACCTAAAACACAAAATCTCGAAAACCACTTGCCTTTTATAACAACACATAACCCGAACAACCCTGATGTTTTCCCACTCGTTAAATCTGTTATTGACCAACTACAACTAAGCGAAACGACAAAAACTAAATTCCAAAACCTAAATTTACTGAAATGCAAAAAGCAACCTCCAAATTTAGAAAGATTACTAGTATCCCGGGTAAAAACTTTTTACCTAACTTAACTTCGAAAACATTAGGTCAAATCCACCATTCCCGTGTACGTACCCCGTGACGAAAAATTAAATCATAGAATAGCAACTCAAAAACATCCCAGGCGGCGTCGCTTGCCACCCATGTTCAGTATGCATTGTGTCGCAGAATTTAACTCTTGCAAAAGTTTCTTTTCAGGCATTAATTTTTTAATTCATTTCTTACATAAAACAGAAACAATTAGCAACATGGCTCAGAATATATATTCATACGCAGAACAGAAGTAACTTTAATGTAAAAAAACGCAATATATAACACAGAACCGTTTACCCAGACATACAAAACCAAACATTGAATAATATTACAAAAATGATACCTTCCAACTTTTTCTTTTGTTCAAAAGTTACTACTGGACTGCAACCATTAATGAATTTTTGAAATGATATATTTAGTTCTTCCCAAAACCATCAACATCATGATTAAAACCATGAGTTTCATTTCTTTGTGCTTTTTTAATATTGCCTAAAAGAATAATATTTCAATTGCAATACCGAAAATAATAATAATAAAAAAGAAACACAAAAAAAGGAAATTCAAGTACGCATTTATCCTAAAAACAATAACTAAGAACAAAAATTTACACAGAAGATAAAAAGTCACAAATAAAATCATACAGCCAAAGTTATATACCTAGGCATAGTACGTAAACGATTACCATAACACAAAATATGCATAAACGCGATAAAATATAAACTTAAGAAAAATACAGCCAACAACGCTTATTATTTGTAGGATAGTTTCATTGCACAGTCATTTAAATTACATAATCCATTCTTCTCTTAAGTAACCCTCTCAACATTATAACCCATCATGTGCTTCATTTCTATTTTAACAGATGAAAACATTCAAAAAACATATACAAAAAACCTAATCATGCTATGACGAAATCTAAAGAAATACAAAACAAAGTAAAAGAAACTTTGAAAATATATTAACCTTAAAAATAATAATTAAAAACACAAACGTAATGACAGAATTAGTATAGCTGAAAAATTTTTAACATATGAAAACATTCGTGGAGCCATTTTTTATTTCCAGTTCAAAGCTCCTGTCTGCGCTGGAAAATTCAAAACACAACAGTAAACATCCCTCTTATCCTTTATCTATCCACTAATACTAACTGTGTTATAGGTAACTAAATAGATACTATTTTAACTTTACCTTTCAATACCAATTCACATCAATCATCATGACAGTAAACAATATTGATCATGTTCTGTAGCCATTATCAAAAACACTTCTAAACTCTTTTACTTTCTATATTTCATACCTGTAAACAAATTAATAACACTCGATTAACTTTCCAGCATACTTTCCTATTGTAAACATACACTTTCTATTTGTTTTCTACTGCAATTTCACTACCATTTTTATACAGTGAAAGACATAAAAATGCTTTCTTCGTAACTTCATAACTGTGCAGCCATTTTGAAATAAATAAAATGAGGAACAGTTCGTTACCAAAACAAATCAGTAACTGCTCGTGTAGGACCTGCATCTTTATGATTTGATCGTTTTAACTCTGTTTTTATTCTCTTTTAACGCTGTATTTATTAAATCCGTTTGACTCATGTACTTACGTATATTACTTTATATCTTTTCCAAACAATTTTCCACCGAAAAAAAGTAAAACTATTTTACCAAAATAAACATCATCCTTTCTTCAACTTCACCTACACTACTTCTGTACTGCTGCACTCCCATAACTATTTGATAACTATAAAAAGAAATTTGTAAAATCAGCACGACTTTCTTCCACTCGTTCTTCGTTTGGTTTTCATCTGAAAAAACCTATCAAACATCTGTTCAAAAACTCACCTACGCATGTGTGCTACCTGCTAACTAATCACTTACACACATGCTGCTGCCTGTTCTTTTATTAATCTAAAATACAGTAAAAGTTAAACAATAAACAGTTTCATAATAACAATACCTTCGTATGTATACAAACCTGTGTTTCTTCGTGAAAACAACTGCGATAATGATAATCGGTTATTAACGAACTAATTTTTGGGAAATCGTCTACCAATCAAATTGGAGAAAAAGGAATTTCTTTCGTTTTGATTGGTTTAAAAATTTAGACGTCACACTTAGATTACGTAACATTAAAAAAAGTGTCTGTCGCGGCTGCGTGGTTTTACGACGAAAAGGGAAAAAATAAGAAGGTTTTGACCGTGCAAGAAAAACCAAATATATCACTCTCTAAAATAAAAGTGTGACACACAACGCGAATTAGTATAATAAGATTATGTAAGAGTGAATTTATTGAACCCCACCTAATAAAAGTAAGTAAATGTGGAAAGAGTTGTGATTGTTGCATATATATCAAAGAAGGGTCCGAATTCAAGTTTAAACAATCCAACAAACCATTTAAAGTAAAGTCCCCATTTAATTGTGAAACATCAAACTTAATATATATAATTAATTGTAGCGGTTGCAACGAAAAATATATAGGGCAAACAGGAAGATCACTCAAAGAACGACTAATTCTATATAGACAACATATATCACATCCAGAATACCAAAATGTGTACGTAGAACAACATCTACGCAACTGCGGAAACGCAAAATTCTCAATATTCCCCTTCTTCAAACTTAGATCAACTGACCGTACGAACAGGGAAACACACGAAGCTAAGTTTATCAACCAATACAGACCTAGTCTAAACCGGAGGAGTTAACACACCCATTTTCCATTTCCATTTCCTAACGTCAAATATTGTTGCTTAGAATCGGTCTTAATATTAAAAATGGTAACATCAAAAAGATTGTAACCACTTGAAAATCGTCAACAGACGTGAAACGCGTTGTGGCAACCTCCGCCTTGTTTGTGTCTTATTCAACCACCCCTTTACTTTATATATATATATATATATATATATATATATAGTACAACAACAATAAAAACAACGGCTTGTTTGGTTAACTATATTTCGTCATCTTACGTGACTTCATCAGGTTCGAATTCGAAGGAAAATACGTGGACTGTCTTACCCAACGCAGATAATCGTTTCACTGTATTCATTAATAATTTATTGCATCAGCTCACGTGTTAGGTCTTATCAATGGCGGATCAAGTCACGGTCGAGGATTTTCTGCATGAACTACCATCCCAAATCGATCTTGCGAGACAACAACGGTTTTCCAGTAATGTTAATGTTCTTGAGTTTTGGTTACGAAGAACACAAGATTACCTTACAGTATTGCAGGTAACGAAGAACCGATATTTCATGCTGGTATTTCATGCGAGAGATCGGGGTTCAATTCCCCTTGGCGGCGATTCACCATGCGCAAGTGAATGTACCATAGCGCCGGGTCGACCCATGCCATGTGAGGGAAATTGGGTAGATGATACATCGGGTGTTGCAGGAAGGTCATCCAGAAGAGCACAGGCCCTTGATTGGGTTTGTGTCACTCATGAGAGTGTCAAATACTTTGGAGCCTCCAACCTAAGCCGTGGCCCCTCCTGGAAAGCAGATGCAATAGCAACTGAGTGAGGCTAGCCACGTAAAACAATACCAAATAAATTTCAAGAAGAAAATAGTGACAATAGACTAGACATAATTATTTAGAACTTGGAACTCATACTTGCCGATATTGTGAGTCTTAATACTGAGTTTGATACATTAGTAAATGCTCACCATTTTCCAGATCAGTCATTTTCCGCAAGTATTTGTGCTAATGAGGACTACGAAGGAATCGGAAGACCAAGGAAAGTTGTTGATAACACTGAAGTGGAACATCTGTTCAATATCTACCGATCCTGGAGTAAGGTAGTAGCAATCATTGGCGTTTCTGTCAAAACATTGACCAGAAGGCGAATTGAATTCGGTCTTAATGTCTCTGAAACTTGTGGTGAACGTGATTTTTTCACTAAAATTAATCAACATTATCTTGAAAACATTGTTAAAGAGGTACTTAGCACTTTACCAAATGCTGGGTAATCATATGTGATAGGAGCTTGCAGGTCCAGAGGTGTTATTGTCCAAAGAAGACGAATAAGAGATGCAATTACTCCAGTCGATCCCGTAAGCCGTGTTCTACGTAGAACCATAAGCGTTGTAAGGAGGACATACATACAAAGCACCAAATTCTCTCTGGTATGTTCTTTTCTGAATTTTATTATGACTGTGTAAAAGCATTTTACAATATTGTCAAATTGTTTTAGGCATATCGATGGATTTTTGAGGCATATCGATGGGCACCACAAGTTAATAAGGTGGAGATTTTTTGCTTTTGTCTTAATAGTTGTCTTAATTTCTTTTAATCGATTTCTTTTAATCTACTTTAATCTGATGGAACGTGTTTTATTCAATTCATTCATTTAGCACGTGCATTTTTTCTCCTCCCGTGTGATGATTTTAAGAAGAAAAACCATTTTTTCACCTACTTCTGAAAGCACCCATGTTAGAGCGCGTAAAACAAAAACTAACAATAAGTTGAAAAACTTGTATTTTGCGTTTTGAGTGAATTGTTTAACTGATACTTGACTGGTTTAAAATCGTAAATAAAAACCACGTGAAGTTCACGTTCGGAATGCATTGTGTAAAACAAGAAAGTCTACTCACTGACATTTTAAATGCGACTGCGACAATGAACGGCTGAGTTAAGAACATGCAAGATTTGAAACACCAGGAACGTATTTCTATTAACGTGCAAACGAGCTTTATTAAGCGACAAAGCCAGCGACAAAGCCAGCAGCAAAGGAAGTCTTATCGCTGGTGTTAAGTGCAATATTTTGGAGCAGGTGGTGATACAACGCAGGCTGAATATGGGCGGGAAGCGACGCCGCCTTGGCGGCTAGTATCTTAAAAATTGTTCATAGAATGTAATTTTCTAGCTTGAACATTTTCATTTTAACTACACAAGATACTGTTTGATGATACATATAATATATAAACAATTAATGATATGTAAGAATACCTTGTTAATCATATCTGTTATGAGGTTAAGCTTTGATTTAAAACAAGTTTTCGAAAAGTTTTCGAAAAGTTTTCCATTTCAATGTCATCCCATTTTTTATCAATTTCTAGTTCACTACATATGAAACCTTGTTCCATCAGCTGAGCCTTCCTTTCACGTTTCACTTTGCTTCCTTCAAGTTTGGAAGCAGCACCACTTCTTTGGTTATAAACAAACTACTACATTTACCACTGGATTTCTTCTCGTATGGTTTCTTATTTCTCCTGGGAGGATAATAATTGCGTTCTCGTTGAAATCTGTCAACTACAGATCCTTGGGTGGTTCCAACATTCCTTGACAACGAGGAGGAGGAACATGCAGTTCGTCCACCACCACCAACAGCACCACCGCTCCTTCTGTAAATTTGTGAAAGCTCTTGGTTTGGAGTTAAGTTGACATTCATCCTCTCGAGCAGATTGACATTTCTCGTATCTGGGGAAGTAAGTCTTGAGACACTTTCCCTGAATACCGTGTGTGATGAAATTTCTTCTACAAGAGGAGCCAATTCTGCACGTGTTGGTGAAACAGTAGCCATCTTTATCATCTTCATGGTACAAAAGTGCGATTTTTTAATAGGGTAAAGTCGCGTATGCATGCTCAACATTTTCTTTTAGGAAGTGAACACTATAAATTTGAAAGTTTTTGACTTTATATAAGTTTTTAATTCACATTTCGACACTTTTACAACTTTCACGTTTCGCTTTCATTTACATTTAGGTGTGGATTCCATGAACAGTTACAGCGATTTTAATCATTTTGTTGTTGACCAGTACGCACAATTTATTTTTACTACTGCATATATCGTATCGTGAAAGATTTGTTTCAGATCTTCTGATTAAAAAGTTTTTCTGTTCATAACTCAAGTGTTGAACTAAATATGCTTTAGCCAGAATACCTAGAGATTTTTTATTAAAAGAGTGAAGAGTGTTTTTTCTGTATTGACGTTAGACATTTTTTATCATGGGGAACCATTGCATTGCATCTTCAATTTATACAATTTATGTAAAAAGTGAAAAAAGTGGACGCACAGCGCGTATTTTTTTCTCTTTTTTTTATGAACTAAAAACTGTGTTCTACGCGCTGTTCAAAACGGGATACTACATTCTAAACATTCTACATTCCAAACAATTGAGGAACTTTATGATACTAAAATTCATTATACTGAGCCTTTCAGCTCACATCGATTAAAACCTGTAAAAAATTTTTACATGGGTCAATATATCAATGTATAATATATAATGGGTGTAAATGATAAACCCATCAGTAATGCATACAATAACTAAACAAAATATATTAATAAATATCTAAATACTGACCAGTTTGCCCTAAGCTGGATTCTGCAGTTGCATCACTTATGTGTCCACGTAAATACACAAGATGCAATGGATATATGATATGATAAAACAAAAGGTGACATTGACTAAGTCAACCTAAGTAACACTTAACAAGTGAGTGTCTTCTTTAGAGGTTCATAGCCAAGTGAGTACAATGAAGTGATGCAAATGTTTATATCAATTAAATACAAAATTAAGGACCAGATATTAAATACTGACCTAACTTATATGTATAAATATATTGAATAAGTCTGTGTGTTTTGCAAGGGTTCAAAGTTCAAATTATCTAAACTCATGGTCTGTAAATTGAATTACATTCTAATAGTCACCAGTTCTAATCACAATAACTGGGTGTGTCATATAACTATAAACAATAGGTGTAACTATGGCAACATACAATAGAACAATACATATATAGATATAATTGGCAGCTGAGCTACACAGAGCCAAATAAGCCCAATAGAGCCTGCCTGAATGAATAGGGACAATTGAGTCAAAGACAACAAGGACATGCGCCACAACCCACGTCCTCCGTGTAAGGTGTCTAATGTTGTACAGGCATTGTGGCTGCCCTAGAAGTATCGCACAACATTGATTTCTGGGGAGAGGGCCAATTTACATTTCTTTTTCACTTTTGCAACTTGTTTTTTTCCAAGATTGTCTGAATTTCTGTGAGACTTAGGCATTTTTTCTGTGTGTTAATGTGTTATGTAATTTGCTTTTGTAGGGGAACTTCTATTCTGGGAAAATGTATTTAACTAACCTATGCGCTGATAAAAAAAATATTGTTTTTGTGGAGAATCAACTTACAACAAATACAAACAAAACAAATAATAAACGTAAACAAAAGATTGTTATTGTTAAATGGGTATTTCTCTGCCAGCCCGCTTTTCAAAATAGTAGTTATCTGTTTGTGTTTACACAGTTTGGAAATTTTATTGAACTAAATTGACTGACAGTCACACCCATCTGGTACTGAACTTAGCAAATTTTGTAAATAAAACAGTTGCCCTGCGAATGCGAAAAAAAGAAGCAATCTGATGAACCTGTGGACAAAAGGAAGTACAACCAGGGATGTCCACGAAAACTAACAGAGTGAGACGAAAAAAGCTGAAGGAAGATGCTCTGGCAAAGGGATTGACACATGAGATGTACGAGGAATTTTCGAAAAGAGTTGCCATAAAGCTCCTGTCATCAACAAAACCATCGGATCGATGAGAAACAGATTGGCGATAGTCATCAAGAACAAAGGTGGTAGAACCAAGTATTAGTTTTTGTCTTTAGTTGTTGTTGTTGGTTTTTTTCGTTGTATCCCCTTTTGAAAATTCTTTCAAAAATTCCCAACATTTTGCGTGTTGGTGACGTGTTGCAAAATGTGGTTTTGGATATTTTAGAAATGTGACCTAGTTCAAAGACTGACAAATTTCTTCCTCGACTTAAGCATCCTCCTCCGAGCCTAACAAAACTAACTTGGCAAAGCGTGACGGACACAGGTCTATTTTCTTTGATAGGAAAACTCAAATTTGCTAGCCATCATGTCTGTTTCCCTTTCGTCACGATTGCTGTATTTGCCAATGTATTCAATTGCTTGTTGCAAAGAACGGTATGATGTTTGTACGATCGATCAGTAAGTCTGAGGCATACTGGTTCTTAGGTAATTCCAAGTGGACTATCTGCCCTTCCAAGAGCAACAGAAAATCACTCCAAGCAATGCACTCGGAAGACCGCCCAAAGTCGTTAAGATATGCGACTTTGCATTTGTGCAGTCCCACCCAGGCGTAGTGACCAGTAGCTGCATTGACAAATGCTTACAACACAAGCCCAAGTTGATTTAGCAGGAACGACTTGCCGCAGTTAGTTGGACCCACCAGTAAAACGTTTGTTTGCTTTTGTCTCCTTTTGATCAGACACTGTCGGATTGCTAACGCAAAACCATAAATGTTGTGCTTGTTCCAACGTAGCACTTCTCGGGTACACTGCATTCCAACTCTGCAAAATTCTTGACCACTGGCAGTTTCCCAATCCTGCCTGTTGTTTTTATATATCATAAACTTGTACAAGTCCTTTTCGCCATTGTTTTTTCTATCAAGGGCAACCTTGTTGAGCTCTGTGTCCATATAGATGTTGTTTTTATTATAAATTCCGCCACATTGGCATTACTCAAACATCTCACCTTGCCGTGAGAAAAGAACGTTGTGTTTTTTCCTGACGGTTGTTGCAAGTCGATTTTCTGCTTTGTGCCTGTTTCAAGTACTCAGTAGTCATGGCCTTTTTTGTTTTTGGCGATCCAATGGCAGCAAGATCTGGGTGCCTTGCCTTTCACAACATACCTATAAGCAGTGCTGTGCAGAAAAGTGTATGGATATACCATGAGTTCTATTGATCGAATCTTTAACAGCGTTCCATCTGCGAGTACCTGTGAGTTCCATACACATGTGGTAGTGCTTACCCCAATCCACATGATCTTCCATGCAGCAGGCCCATACTCTACGGTAGCCTTGGTACTGCCCTCGTTAAACGCTTCAAGGAAACACCCAGCAGAACTGGGGCAATCGGGGAAATTGGTCAGGCTCGCCTGTGCGTATGTTATGAGATAAGTATGCTTATTGTCCTGCATACCAAGGCTTTGCGTAAAATCAAGTTCGTCCGACTGATTGCCATCCATTTTCTTGATCGCTTCTTAGTTTTGTTTACACAGCTTAAAAGAGAAAAAGTTTTGTTTCTGTTGAGTTCACACACATTTTGTATATTTTGTATATATTTTCACAGACAAGTTTATATTATATACTAGTGACCTGTGTAAAAATTTTTTACGGGTGCAGTTAAAGAATGCGTTTTATCAATTAACGTGATATTGTATTGAGATAGTCCATCTAACAATTACGAACCATCACCTTCATGTTGTCAACCTTTTTTGTTGGGATGATTCATTTCATAAACAACAATTGCCTCATTCTTTCAAACATTACTATAAGAGTTCTCACCGAAAAGTTTGATGATCCAAAATTGTTAGATGAACATACTCGAGAGAATGTTAGCAAAAGAAAGAGGAGCAAAAATGATAACATTGTTTGTAATTCAATATTATATGATACAACATTTAATTTCCAAACAAATTTTAATAATGTTCTGAGGAACTATGATATCTCGATAATTGGTACTCATTGGAGTCCTGAGTCATTGGCGCCAGGTGATACAATTCGTCTAAACTCGACGGTTAGCTGCATCATAGACGATATGATGGTCAGTTATTTCCAATCTAAAAGAAAACAGATAACTTATTTTGTACAATCTATTTATTTCAATCAAAAGGGAGAGATATAATGACAAACTCAATTTTACTTAACTTAATGGTGATTTTATGTTGAAGGTAGCAACGGTTCAGCATGATTTTAAAATGTTTCCATCAGGTTATTTATACGATTTACAAACTAAAAAACAATCACGCTCAACATTCTGTATGAACAATTAAACATTTGATATGATATTGAAATACAATAACAAAAGTGAATCATGACAATGAAACCGAAAAGATTGATAGTAAAACATATATTCTAACTAATTAACTTAACAAACTAATTCTACGCTGTAAGAATTGCAACTTTATCTCCTAAAAAAGAAACTTCAAATAATCATAGATTCCCAACTATGCGCTATCTATATACTATTCTCAATTCTTACAACGTAGAATTGTTTAAAATTTTAACAATGTTTTTTAACAATTTATTATTATTTTTTTAATTACTTTTGAAGTTTTTTTTATTTCTGTGCTGCGGAGGTTCGAAATGGACTCGGTCACATCCACATCCATTACATCTATAAATAAAATATATTATTCATCACTGCTTATAAATAGAACTATTTTTATCCTATGTGTTCAAAAATATCGCATATAAATAAACATTGATTGAATATAATGAAAACTCACTACTAATGACTTTATTTTTCGGAACATCTAAAAGCATTTATGCATACGTATACGTATTCCAACCAGGTTCTTGATTACAACTTCACGAAAGTCGATAAGATGTTTTATTTCGTTGCTTGGGGAAAACTTTTTGTGAAGATAAAAAGCATTAGTCAAGAACTGGTATCCCGTTTAAAAACTTATTACTGTTGCATTTCTCAAAACGACGCATCGCTCACACCCGTGTCGAACATTTATAGAAATAAAAAGTTATCATAATCGGCGCTGTGCATACCACTTCTAATTTAGGGAGTGAAATATTTAACTTTTTTTAAACGGTTTTTCCTACATATTTGACGTAAGGCGGCACTATTTTTTAATCTAACGTCATTATTAAAATGTCATAAGATTTCAGTTCATCGTGAAAAGAGAAAGAGGTGATTACGAAACATAAAATGTAGATTTTGACACAGACACAAAAAAACCTCATGTCACGATGGATGAAGTGGCTGCTGTATTTGTTGGTTGGCGCATAGCAAAGGGCAATAGGTGGGAATTTTGTTCTTACAGTCTTTAATGATAATGGGTGGTAAACAAAGCTGTCTTGGCGTGTAGTGAAAAATAAAAACGCCAAAGGAAATATGAATGATAAACGGAATTATACCTGCTAACATTGCTTCTTTAGTCCAATAAGATTCGATAGCATTCGTTATTTCATTAGTCAGCTCTTTACCAAACACCCTTCATATTACAATGTCGAATTTATTTATTCTTTCATAATTAATTTTACCTAAAAAAGAAGATTTCCATTAATAATAAACCTATCATAAAAACATATTTAGCTACATATACGCACAAACAAAAGCAAACTAAAAGAACGAACGCAAACTTGAAGCAAACATATGGGTAGGAACAGGGAATATTTATTAAAAGATCATGAGTTTAGCTTCAGCCTACCAAGCAGTCAAAAAAGAAATAAAGGATATGTTATGAAGAAGAATAAAAACGCCATGTAAATGATATGCGGAATTATACCTAATGTTGCTTTTTTATCCACTAAGATTCGATACCATTCGTTATTTTAATAGTCTGTTCTTTACCAAAACACTCAAGCATTCAAATTCTTTTGTAATTATTTTAAACTAAAAAAAAGAAGATTTCCATGAGCAATGAAAACCATATCATAATAAACAAAATGCTACACATACACACAAACAAAAAAGGAAAGCAAAATAAAACAAAACACAAACTTGATTTCTTATCCAAATCGTAAAGCAAACATAGAAAAAGTTATTAAATTATCATAGTTCCAGCCTACCAAACAGTCAAAAATGAATTAAATGGAAAAAGACGAAAACAGTCTCAAAACTTTGATTTTTGATTCAGTTCTTCCGTGAATTTACTTACACTTACGATACTTTTACGATACGATCTTTCTCCGAAAACGACTAAAACAATAAAATTAAAGATCTTCGTTTTAAAAAAAACTATCTTCGTGTTCATGAAGTTTTTTTTTTTTTTTTTTACTGCTACAAAATGATTGTTAACCAATTTCGAACGAAGAACATTGCATTGCTCGCGCTTCTCCATTGACGTTTTTCGGCAGATTTTCAGTGCGAAACCAAAAAAGAACCAAACGGAGGAGCATATACTAATCGTGGATGTGCACACAGTACACTCAGTTACTCACTTTCTAAAGATGCCGTATTGAATTTTCCATAGAAACATTTCGTCCCCATTCATTTTTTCATACTTACCAAGCTAAAAACTGGATGCACAGCGCGTATTAGGATATAGATATTTCCAAAATGTGAACTCCAGCTCCATAAGTTTCAAAACAGTTGCTGCTGTTTGACCAAGATTATGATCATCACTGAAGCCTTGACCGCTATACACTTCAACTTTTAATACTTATCCACCGTGGGTACAAAGCTCATAAAATTTTTTGCCATACTTATGACGTTTGTTCTTTATGTATTGACGGAATACTAAACGAACTCGCCACAACATCATGGATCAATCAATAGAAAGATTTTTCTCAGGTGTCACTATTTTTACTGTTTCGTTTAGGTGGTCTATGATCATACGGAGTTTACTTAGCCTGTCATTTTCAAAGTGTGGTTTTTCACCAAAGTTGAAAAATCGCAATATAGATTCGAATCTCTCCTTGCTAAAGACAGTTCAAAAGTGCTCGTTTTTGTAAAGAACATCAGTGCTCCAATATTTCTTGTATGATGGTAGGGCTATGAGACCCATACTGAAAATTACGCCAATAATTTTTTTCATTTCATCAATGTCCACACTCTTCCAGTTATTCCAGGTAGATCTTCTTCGCAATGGTCGAGATGCATTGATTACCCTATCCGCATACTCATTCGTTTTCTTCACCAGTTCTTCAATAAAGTTTTAAGTGCATATTATTATTATTATTATTATTATTATTATTATTTCATATTTTTTACCCAGGTACAATCTAATCAGTTACAACAACTGTTTTTCATAGAAGTCCTGCTCATATCAAATTGAAGAAAAACATAGGGCTGCCATTATCAGGAATAGCTGTTTTCAAGCCAGGTGTTTCTGTAAATGGAAAATTTTTGATAACTGGAGGATCTTGTATTCATTCATCCCTATTATCGTCAGACTCAACCAAACTATCAGAACTTTCAGAATCATTTTGTGTTTCACTATCCAAAGCTACAGACGCCAGACGCCTGTCTGACCACCATCAGGTCCGTATTCCTCTTCTAACTCCCCCTCCTCTCACTCGAGCTCTTCTCCTTGTCAGTGATCCTCTCATAAATGGAAGACCTCTTTCTTTTTGAATAACCATTATATTTCTTCCAACATAATCATTACCTGGGTCCGAGTCTGGTTCAGAACAGGAGCTAGACTCGCTGAAACTATCATCTAATGAGTCTGCTGAGTCCAACTCACCGAAGTCTTCTTCATTCATAATAGCCTCACAGGCCTCTTCTGCGGTGTATCAACGTGCTATAGCTTTCTTAAATATACAGCAAACTACAAGAAATCTCATGAATATGGCTAAAAAGATGTAAAAAAAATCTGAAGACTTACCACGTGTGACTGCACTTTACACTTGAAACCAAAAAACTTATATGGGAAAAATTCCAGAATATACAATAGAAAACTCACTTTGATTGGTCTAAATCAATCAGAATATGAGGTGATA